>SJXQ01001037.1:223698-237893 GCA_006408695.1 Aepyceros melampus
TACGCATTGTAGCTTGCTTCCAGGAGATTCCTGGAAGCTGCAGGCCAGTGAACACGGAGTGGTTCACTGACATCACCATGAAAGGCCACGGCCATCAAGAACATGGGCTGCCATGAAAAGGTTCTGAGGAATGGGGACAAGGCGTGAGGATGATAATGCACCTCCCTGAACCCCACGACCCCCAGAGGACAGTGCCCTGTTTGTGTAGAGGGTGCAGGAGCTCCGGACAGGGCGAGTTTCCTGCATACCCGTGATCGCCCCATCACAAAAGGGGGCTGTCCCAGCATCCTGGCGTCATTCCATGGACCCAAGACCAGAATCTTAAACTCTCAGGACTGGAAGGAGCCAGGAGACAGCACTGGGGTGGGTCATCCTCCAGGGGGCTGTCCTGGACACTGCGGGATGTGGGGCAGCATCCTCCATCCCCCCCCTCAATGCCTGGAGCCCCTCAGTCATGAGGACCACAGATGAAACCCTGACACTGCCCAGTGTCCTCTGGGACAGGATAAACCCTGATGAGACCGCCCGTCTTGGTCCAATAACAGAAATGACTCTGAAAGTAGCTGTTCAGCCTCTTGCCCAGGGCCCCAGATGTGAGGAGCAGAGTGAGAAACCGTGGAGGCGCAGGGTCCTGGGCTGCTGTGTATTTGATAAGAGAAGACAGATGCAGAGACTCCTCGTTGCCCAATCCCTGGAAAGCACAGCTCCCAGCCTTTCTACTTCCTGGCCAAGAAACCCAGCCGTGGCAGGGCTGCGTTCCTGGCACTGTGGCCACAGCAGCTCTGATTGACCCAGGCCTGCTCCAGGCAGGTGCTGAGAAAGCGACCCAGCTGCCCCGGGAGGCGGGACTCCACAGTGGTGCCTCCCACTCCAAGGTCCTGGACTGGGGGCAGCTATCACCCGGGGAGCGTCTAGAAACATCTGTGGTGTCAGGACCAGGGGTGTCCCTGGCATCCAATGCATGGGGATTAGGGAGCTGCTCTGTGCCCCGCCGTGCCGTATCCACAGCCCCGAGGGGGAGACCCTGGGTTAATTATTAGGGAAAAAGTTGAGTCTGATCCCTGCTCATGCTGGACCCAGAATAAGCTCCTGCCAGTCAGACGGTACAGACTGGGGTGAGCCCAGGATCTGAGACTGGCCTCTTGTTGTTCCCACTTAGGCAGTGTGTCCCATCTACACGTCAGGAACACACTGAGAGGAGGTCGGTGGAGAGAAGCCACAGCCCTCATGACCAGAGAGGACAGGGCTTGGAGGACATAGATCCGGGGCTCTGGCCAAGCCAAGAAAGAGCCCGGGCCCCGTGCTCCCCCCTGGGTCTGCAGCCACGGCCCTGGAGGCCTCCCTGCAGAACCATCTTTCCCAGCCCCTTCCTGGTCAACCCGGCCCAGCGCATGGCCTCGGGTGAAGTAAACACAGGCTGGGCGCCAAGGACAGAGGCTTGGCCTAGAGCAGGCGGGGCACCCTTTGGGGGGATGAGCCCAGGGACACGGCCCTGCCCAGGGAGGGGGTGGGGCGTGGGGCCAAGAGCACCCCCTCCTTCTGGCCTCGACCTTGGGGCTGAGCCAGCGCCAGCCCAAGGCTCCCCCCAACCCCTTGCTTTAATGCTCTGGGTGACTTTGGGACAAGGGGCCCAGGTATTCCTCTCAAACCCAGCCCTGAAGATTCTATCCCAATGCTGCAGTTGAAAGATGGGGAGTTCCTGGGGCCTCCTTGCTTCGAGCACCATGTGGGCCACCAAACCCCTGGGTGACGCTCAGGATTGGGGAGGGGACGGGCGGGGAAGCCCAGGGCCATAGGCATTTGAATTTGCAAGAAGAGAGGGAATCCACCAGACTCTAAACTCATGTGTCCAGTGTGAGCAGGGATCAGGCTCAATGCTCTTTCCAAATAATTAGCGCAGGGTCTCCCCTGGCACTGCTGACCTCAGAGCTGGACATTCTCTGTGGGGGGCCATCCTGGGCACTGTGGGGTATGGGGCAGCCTCCCTGAGCCCCACCCCCTGGATGCCAGATGCCTCCATCATGATGACCACAGATGCCCTGGACATGGGGGTGGGAGGTCAGAACCGACCCGGTTGAGAACTGCCATCCTAGCTGGGATACTGGGTTCTTGCAGGGAGGCTGGGCTGACCCACAATGGGGCTGAGCCCGGCTGGTCACTGCAGCTCTGACCCTGCCTCGGGACTGCGAGCTATGGCCCTCCATTGGTCTGATAGAAAGCATTAGATCAAGGATGCCCCTGGTGGTCCAGTGGATAAGAATCCACCTTGTAATGCAGGGGACTCGGGTTCCATACCTGGTCAGGAAACTAAGATCCCACCTGCCGCTGGCCAACTAAGTCTGCACACCAGCAGAGAGAAACCCACACCACACTGGAGAGCCCAGGTGCGGGAGCTAAGACTGAATGCAGCCTAATAAATAAGTATTTTAAAAAAAGCAGGAGACCAGCCTAGACAGAAGGCCGTTCTCTAGGACATCTGGCTGCCATGCCTCAGGACTGTCCAGTCTGCCCACCACTTCCCAACTTGCTCCTCCTCAGTGCCTGCCTCCTCCCCACCTCTAGGGGTAGGCATGGACGTGGCCTCCTAGGGAGACCTCCCTGGACCCCGGGCTCTTGTCTCTCTGCTCAGCCCTCTCCGGCACCTTTCCTGGTTTCTTCCTCTTGTCCTTGTTTGCTTGGGTCTCTGGGCCAGCGCTGCCCTCAGAGGGCGGGGCTTCATTCTTGGACTCACCACCGGGCCCAGCACCTACAATTGCCCTTGGCCTGTTCTGGGCACCAGGGTGCTATTCTGACCCCCCGCCTGACCCACCACTCACTCCCCAGCCGCTCAGCTTCTCCAGCCACTGTCCCTGATGCTGTGTTCACCCCCCTCTAATGTGGCCAGAGCCCTCACTAGACAAAACAGTTGTTTTGTTCTGTCCTGTTTTTTTTTTTAACAACAAACACGTACTTTAAATAAGCTGGGGTTTACAGAGAAGTTGCAAAGACAGTAGAGAGGGTGCCATCTGTCCTTCCCAGACCACTCTTCCTTGGGGCATGTCTGTCACAGCTGGGACAGTGACATGGGGACACTGCATCCAGATTTCACTAGTTCCCCCACCCACCGTGTCCTTTTTCTGCCCCAGGATCCCACACTTTGTTCAGTTGTCACATGTCCTTAGTCAACTCTGGGTCATGAAAATCTCTTGGTTTTCCTCACCATCTTCTCACTAATTCTGTTTGTTTTGAAAAAAAAAAAAAAGTTTCTTTCCATTTAAAAATGCCATTTAGGGTTTATTATTGTTATTTTAAGATTAATTGGTAAATATTTAAAAATTTTCTCAGTTTTAATTTTGAATCTGGTAACTTTTGATGAATATAACCCAAAATTTAAAAAACAAAATCTCTTGGGGAATTCCCTTGTGGTCCAGTGGTTAAGACTTGGTGCTCTCAATGCTGAAGACCAGGGTTCAATCACTCGTCAGGGAACTAAAACCCCCAAAGCCATGCACTGCAGCCAAAAACAAAATAATATTTCTTAATGAAAATAAAGAACACAGAAACTCCTTGGAACCTGCAGGATCAAAATGTTGGAGAACTTCCATCCTAAAGCAGGGTTGGCAAGCTCTGGCCTGAGGGCCATGTGTGGCCCTCTGCTTGCTTTTTGTAAATAAAGCTTTATTGGCACATGGCCACACCCATTCCTGTAGGTGTTGTCTCTGGTGATTTTAAGATACAAGGGCAGAGCTGAGTAGCTACAGCAGAGACACCTTGACCTGCAAACAAGAGAATATTTAAGGTCTGGCCCTTTACAGAAGGTTTGCTACCGTTGATCTACATTATAGCAAGTTTGGGGCAAGTGCTTGTTAAAAATCAGGCCAAAAGCTTATCAGGGTGTGGGGCTCCCAGAAACATCAAATACCGTCAAAATGTCTACCACATCATTGAAAGCAAACACCACCATGAACTATCCTTCAGCCGTGAGAAGGAGGGAAGCCAGCCATGTGGGGGGACACTGAGAACAGTGAGAGAAGCAGACACAGAGGACAGACAGGGTGGGATTCCAGAACAGCCCGGTCCACAGACACAGAGAGTGGGCTCCTGGTGGGCAAGGGCTGGGGAAGGGGCAGGGGGTACTGCTGATGGGGATATGGCTCCTTTTGGGGGGATGGAATGGTCTGGAATTAGTTAATGGTGGTTGTTGCACAACTAGGCATGAAAACACACTGAATCGTACACTTTAAAGGATGAATTTTATGGTGCGTGAACTACATCTCAATAAAGGGAAAAAGAGCCCACAGGCCTGTGCTCCGGCTGCAGGACACTGCCCTGTTCCATCTCCTACACACCTGGTCTCCCCACCACTGCCTCACCTTGCAATTCCCCCTCAGACACAGTAACAGACTCACCCTTCCCCCAACTACACTCCAGGACAGAGCCTGTGGCACCCCAAGGGATGGCTCACACTGCAAGATCAACACAGTATAAAGAAAGGGAAAAGTCAAAGCCGTTTCCCCTTGAAGCAAACTGCAAAGATCTCAGGCAAGAATACAAAAATTTTAAGCAACTATAAGCAGAAGAAATTTCAAGGCAATGTCCCAGCAGTGGGTGGGATCCTGAGACCACAGTGCCAGCTTCACAGAGGGACCCCAAGGTGTCCCCATGCCACCATCATCCCTGGCTGGGCAGCCAGCAGCGTGCAAGGAATGACCTCGCAGGGTGGAGGTGCTGGCTCCAGTCGAGGCTGTCCCGTGACCTTGGGTAACCTCCTCTAGCCATGGTTTACAGAGGCGTGAAGGCTCCCTCGCTGGCAGCACACTCCAAGGGTGGAGATTATATCTTGACTAAGTGACTTGCTCAGGGCTGCTGCCAACAGGGGCCCCATCCACGGTGCTTTTCTTTGCTGCAGGCTCCCCATACCCATGACCACCCCCCAGTCTCTTACTGAGTTCAACCCAGCACCCCCATGGTAAGCTGAGCAATTCCCCCAAAATTCATGTCTACCCAGAACCTCAGATGTGACTGTTTTGTGTTTCCCAAATTCCTGAGTAGAAGCCCTGACCCCCAGGACCCTGAACTGTGGCTGTATTTGGAGCTGTTGTTTTAGTTGCTAAGTTGTCTTTAACTCTTTGCAACCCCATGGACTGTAGCTTGCCAGGCTCCTCTCTCCATGGGATTCTCCAGGCAAGAATACTGGAGTGAGTTGCCATTTCCTTCTCCAAGCAATCTTCCTGACCCATGAATTGAATCTGCATCTCCTGCACTGGCAGGCAGATTCTTTACCACCAAGCCACATGGGAAGCCCCTGTAATTGGAGATGGATCTTTAAAGAGGAGATTAAGGTAAAATGAGGTCCTAATGGTGGCTCCTGAGCCAATGGGACAAATGTCCTTATCAGAAAGATTAGGGACTTCCCTTTGGTCCAGTGGTTAAGACATTACTCTCCAGTGCAGAGGGTGTGGGTTTGATCCCTGGTTGGGGAACTAAGATCCCACATGCCTCTGGGCCAAAAAAACACAACATAAAACAGAAGATATTAATATTTTATGTAACATAAAATTTTATGTTACATAAAATATTGTAACAAATTCAATAAAGCCTTTTAAAATGGTCCACACCCCAAAAAAAATCTTAAAAAAAAAAAGATTAGGACACAGGTACACACAGACAGGAAACCACATGAGGACTTGGGGAGAAGGTGGCCATCCTCACACCAAGAAGAGAGGCCTCAGAGAGAGCCAGCCTGTAGACACTTTGATCCAGGATTGATGCAGGACGTCCAGCCCCCAGCCCTGGGAGGGAAAAAGTGTCCATTGTCCAAGGCCTCTACCTGTGGTATCAGGTTGTGGCAGTTTGAGCAGACTAGTCCAGAGACCTCACTTGGTAATAAGATCTTTGCAGATGTCACTAGCTAAAGAGAGATGAGGTTACTCTGGGATAAGGTGGACCCTGACCCAGTCCCTATTAAGGGAGGACAGACAGGGACTTCCCTGGTGGTCCAGTGGTTAAGAATATGCCTTCCGATGCAGGGGGACATGGGTCCATCCCTGGTCTGGGAACTAACAGCCCGCCTGTCACAGAGCAACTAAGCCCTTGCACCACAACTAGAGTCCAACAGCCTCAACGAAAGACCACACATGACTCAATGAAGATCTCCCGTGCCACAGCTAAGATCCAAGACAGCCAGATAAACACAATTTTTTTTTTAAAAAGTGGGGTCTCAAACAGATAATTATATACCTGTGTTTGCAGCAGCACAATTCACAACAGCCAAAAAATAGAAACAACCCAAGTGTCCATCAGCAAAGGACGGATGAATAAACATGGTCCCTCCACACTGTGGAAAATGATGCAGCCTTAAAGAGGAAGGAGATTCTGACACCGGCTACAACCGGGGGAACCTTGAGGCTATGACGCTCAGGGAGAGAAGCCAGACAGAAGGACATACACTGATCCCACTCACAGGCGGTCCCTGGAGGAGTCAGAGCCCCAGAGATGGGAAGGAGATGGTGGGGCCAGGGGCTGGGGGTGGGAACGGCAGTGAGTGTTTCATGGGGACAGAGTCTCGGTTTGGGAAGATGAGAAAGTTCTGGAGGTGACGGTGGGGATGTGTGCATGACAGCGTGAATGTGCTTAACACCATGAGCTGTGCACTTAGAAATGATTAAGAGGGTGAATTTTATGTTACGGGTATTTCAACACACACACACACATACAGACACACACACAAGATGCTCCAAATGCGCACAAGAGCCCGTGTGCATCCCACTCGTGCATGTGGAGCCAAGTAGCCCGTGAGCAAACACGGCAGTCCTGGTGGTCTCGCCCACAGGTGACCATCCCCAGGGGGCACTTCTGCCATTCCCCCCACCCCAGGAGGTGGCTGACATCTCCGTCCTAAGGGAAGGGAGCAGGGACCAGTTTCCCCGAGTGTTCTTGAGGATTCGCAAGGATGGAGCGGAGGGCAGGCGGGTGGGAGGGCGCCTGGCACTTCAGCTCCCACTCTTGGCTCCCAAGCTGTTTACTGAGCTTGTATGTGTCCACTTCAGGGCTAGGCAGTTCTGTCCCGAGGTCAGGAAAACAAGTTCAGCTCAGGACAGGGAAGTACCTCCCTGGCTGCTGTCCTTCCTGGTGGACATGGGACCTGTGGAGGGTAGACCTCTGCTGGTCACCTCCCAGAAGCGTGGGCTCTGGGCCAGGGGCATATCCTTTCCCCACTGCTCCCTGGCTTCCTTCTTGCCCTCGGTCAGGGCTCACCACCAATCTGCTGAAGGGCCTGGGGTCCCTCACTCAGGCCCAGGTTTCCATGGATACCAGAGAAGCCGGATGACCCCTGATGTCTTCAGGAAGAAGGAAGTCAGAGCCCAGAGAGGTGAGGCATGCGGGGCTCAGGCGGGAGACCCCAGGACAGCGGGGTGACAGGACACACTTCCCGTCCTTCCAGGACCTTCGCTGCGCCGCCTGAGGACATGGGCTACAGGGCTGCTGCCCTCACCCCTCGGGCAGCAGCCCTGGGTGGATTTTACCAAAGGGAAACTGAAGGTGGGAACGGAGGCCTGCCTGACCAGGGGTTTTAGAGCTGAGAAGTGCTGCAGCCCAGGTCTGGCTCCAGCGCTCACCCCACCCCCAAGCATTGTAGAAATGGCCCTGAAGCTCCCAAGGCCTCTGCCCACTGCTGCTGGTGGTGACCAGGGCCAATCACCTTCTCTGTGCCTCGGTGTCCTAATCCAGAAAACAAGGAGGTCAATTGATTGTTGCCATGGGTAGGGCTGAAACCCTCCTTGGCTCCTTACTGCCCTCAGAATAAAGTGGTCTCACCTGAGGCCTCCTTGCTCTCCCTCACCTTGCATCCCTGCCCACCATCCTGGAACCAGGATGGTTCTTGGGACACACTACTCCCACGAGCTGGAGAGTCCTTCCCACTCTTTCCCCTGATCCACTCCAGGGTATTGTCAACTTCAACTCAGATGTCACTTTCTCCAGGAAGGCCTCCCTGCTTGAAGCCCCAGAGGGAGCACTTGCTGGTTTCCTCGGGCAGTGCTGTCACCATCAGCTCAGTTGACCAGGGTCTCTCTTATTATTATATCAGGTAATACATGTGTGCCTGTGTGCGAAGTCCCTTCAGTCATGTCCTATGGGCTGTCTAGGTAAGAATACTGGGGTGGGTTGCTATTTCCTCCTCCAAGGGATCTTTCTGACCCAGGGATTGAACTCGCGTCTCCTGCATCTTCTGCACTACAGGCATATTCTTTACCCACTGAGCCACCAGGGAAGCCCCTCAACCAGGGTTTCAACTAGGGTGAGTCTGTCACTCAGGGGACACTGGGCTGTGTCTGGGGACATCTGTGTTTTTCAGGACTGGGGGTTCCTGGCATCAATGGAGTGGGAGCTTAGAGTAAGGGCACCCCTCACAGCTCCCAGGATGGTCCCCGCATGGCCAAGGGGCCCTGCCAGCCTTGCCCCTCGGCCCCGGGACGAGGGAGATCTGGTTGCTGGTTTGCCAGGGGTGTGCTCAGGTGTGGCTGCCTCTCTTACCGCCTATCCTGCAAGCCCATCCTCAGCCTGCAGCCCCGGCTCACACCGAGTAACTCAGAGCTGGCAGCCCGGCTCTCTGGGCCTCTGGGGTGCCTGGCTTTGCGACTCCCATGGGCAGAGGGCTCTGGCTCACCTCTTGCCTCTCATCCGGCCAGAACTGTGACTCAGCGGGATGTTACTCAGATAGCTGGGGACAGCATGTCCCATTCCAGGAGACTCAGGAGCTCAGACCTCGGTGCAGCCACTGACTCAGCCAGGAGCCCGCACGGATTACCGCGTGGGATCGCTCCAGGTAGGGTGAGTATGCTCTCCACCGGCCCTGCCGTGTCACCCACCCTGGTCGCAGGCTCACTTCTCTGTGCAGGAGGTCAGGTGAGGATTCCTTCCCCAGCCTCCTTCTTCCCTTCTTCCACTCACTCCCTAAACATCTGGCTGGGCGGTTGGGCAAGACCCCTGACCTGGAGGAGCTTACGGTCCAGCCTGGGTGGCACAAGCAGCTGATCTGAATGTCACAGAACAGTTACTGAGTGGCCTTGGGCAGGTTACTCAGCCTCTCTTTGCTTCCAGTTTCCTTCTGTGATGTGGAGATAGCCATCTCTAACTGGCAGGGCTATGGCGAGTTCCAGAACAAGCATGTGGGAAGGCAGCAGGGTAGGTGCGTCAGTCAGCTGCTGCTGCATGACAAGTTACAACCAACATAGGCTCCAAAACAACACCCTTTGTTGTCTCCCAGTTGCTCTGTCGGACAACGGGGATGTGGTTTCACTGGGCCCTCAGCTTGGAGTCTCAAAAGCCTGACACCTAGGGACTGGCTGGGCTGAGCCCTTATCTGGGACCGCAGGGCCCCCTTCCAAGCTTGACAGGTGGTTGGCGGAATCCACTGCCCTGCAGTGGAGTGACTGAGGCGTTGTTTTCCTGCTGGCTGTTGGGTGAGGGGTGCTCTCAGCTCCCAGCTGCATGGCCTTCTCCCCAGGCAGCACACACACAACGTAGCTGTTTGCCTTTTTCAAAGTCAGCAGGAGTGTCTGCTGCTGCTCTGATCTCTCTCTCCCTCTCTGTTTATTGTGGTAAAAAGCAATTTACCATTTTAACCATTTCTAAGTGCACAGCTCCGTGGTGTTAAGCACATTCACATTGTTGTGTGACTGTCTGGACCACCATCCAGAACTTCCTCATCTTCCCAAACAGAAACTGTCCCCATGAAGCACTAACTCCCCACCCCCTCGTCCAGCCCCTGGCCCCCCATCTACTTTCTGCCTCTGTGAATCTGACTCCTCTAGAGACGTCTCTGGTTTCTGTAAGGGCTCATCTCATTAGCTCAGGCCCACCCAGACAATCCCCCTTGGGATGAACCCCAAAGCCCACTGATCGGGGTCTCTGTTACACCTGCCAAGTCCCTTTGGCCACATCCTGTGAGCCTAACCATGGAGCGGGATCCCACCCACCCTAGGTTCAGAGTGTCGACACCAGGGGTAGAGATCTAGAGAACCATCTTGGAATTCCCCCTCCCCCAGGAAGTACACAGACGTGAGGGGTGCTGCTACTGACCAGGCTCCTGGGAGTAAGAAGCACACAACAACCCCCCACCCCACCCTAGAACACTGAGTGAACATGCGGGGCACAGAGAAGACAGCAGAGACCTCCGGGGAAATTGAGGAGGCTTTGACTCCAACATGGATGTCTCAGCCGCCTCGGAGCCTGGGCAGATGGCTGGGGGAAGACGGGGGAGGACTCTCACCTCCAGAAAGCTCTAGGGTCCCTCACAATACCTCCTGGCCCTCCTGGTCACCCCTCCCTCTGGAGACTCCTCAAGGGGAGCACTTGGTGATCCTCCTGTGGGTGCCAGCACTATGGTGGTGATAGCCAGCCCAGCTCTGTGCTCAGAAATGGAAGTGAGTCTCCTGGGGTGCCCTGCAGGTAGGGGTATGTCTGGATTTGAACCTGAGTCTTTGGTGCTGGGAGCCCCCACAAACTGGCAGAATCCCCCCAAGAGAATAAACCCACTGGAAGGGCTGGCTGCCTGACGAGGCAGCAGACAAGACAGAGTTGGGCCTGCACAGCGAGCATGGGTCCCAGTGCCATCCACGGTTAGACGTTCGTGTCTGTTTTTCTCCGCCTCCCCTCCCCCACCTCAAGGATGGAAGAACTCTCCATTCTGCAGTTGGGCGATGGTTCTGCATGCCCACAGATTAAACAGAGGGCAGGGCCTTGGACACACACCTTCCTATCGTACTTTAGTTACAAGATGAGGCCACTGGGGGGAGGTGGGGAAAGGGTGCATGGGATCCCTCTGCATGGTTTTCGCAATTTCCTATGAACCTGGAATTGGGCTTCTCAGCTGGTTCAGCGGTAAAGAATTCACCTGCCAATGCAGGAGACACAGGAGATGCCAGTTCAATCCCTGGGTTGGGAAGATCCCCTGGAGAAGGAAATGGGAACCCACTCCAGTATTCTTGCCTAGAGAATCCCATGGACACAGGAGCCTGGCAGGCTACAGTCCTTTGGGTGGCAAATAGTTAGACATGGCTGAGCATGCACGCGTGAATCTGGAATTATTTCAAATTATAGGCTTTCTTAAAAAAAAAAAAGTGAGGGGACTTTCCTGGTGGTTCAGTGTTAGGATTACAAGCTTATATTCTAAGGGGTTCAGATTTGATTGCTGGTTGGGGAACCAAGACCCTACAAGCCAAGCAGTGAAGCAGAAAAAAACAAAAACAAAAAACAAATGAAACCATAGGTGTGTCAGGTGTGACTGAGACAAACAAGGCAGGCCTTCTCCAACCACTGCCATTCCACCCAACACTGACCTGCCTGAGGTGCTGCCAGCAAGGAACAGGAGGGAACAAAGGCCCCCTGCGAGCCCTGGTGCCCGCTGCAGGTGCCTGCATTTGCAGTGGCCAGCCCCCCTGCTGCCCCTTGGTGGCCAGGAGGAGGCTAAGTCTCCAAACTTTCGGCTCCCGGTGGACTAAACCCCAGGGGTTGGCAGGACTATGAAGGTGACAAGATGCCATTCCCCTGATTAGGTGATTTCCTGCAGAGGAAGGAATTCGAACGTATAATAAGTCACAAGTTAAAGACCATCCTTGTGGTCCAGTGGTTAGAATCTGCATGGGGTGTGGGTTCAATCTCTGGTCAGGGGACTAAGATCCCACATGCAGTGTGGTGCAGCCAATAAATAAATAAAGTATATTTGATATTAATTTCTCATTTTGATATTAATTTCTCATTTAAATGCTTTCTTCTCTGTAATTATCCTCTGTGGTTTTTCAGTCTTCTAACTTTATTGAGGCTTTCAATGGCTAAGTCAAAGATCTCTCTGGGTAACATTACATTACACTTGAAAATATGGGGGTTATTTTCAAATATCTTTTGATACCGATCTCTAATATAATTCCACAGTGATAAGAGAATAGGCTCTGTCTCATTTCAATATCTTTAGACCATGAAATTTTTGTACCTTGTTTTATGTCCCCAGATATGTTTCAGTGTCTCTCAGTTTATAATCTATGGGAACTTGAATAGAATTTGTATCCTACTGTTGTGAAAATTGTATGAATCTTAATTATGTTGAATTGGTTTATAGTGCTTTTCAGGTCTACTGTATCCTTCTACTTCTCTGTATATATTCATTCTATTCTTTTTGAGAGTTTGATATTAAAACTCCAATTAAAAATTTATCTACTTAAAAAATAATTGTCATATACAGTGGAACTTATATGTAACCTTGTTCTGTATTGTCCAAGTCTCCTATAAATGTGTTATCATAACTTCATAATTTAAAAAAAAAACAGGAAAAAATCAAATTAAATAAATTCCCAAATTAGTTGACTTTGAGTTAATCAAAAGGACGCATGGGTGGGCCTGACTTAATCAGGCGAGCCCTGGCTCCCTAGGGGAGGGCTCTTCCTGCAGTGACTGGAGGGATGAGGGGCCCCCTGGAGGAGATCACGCAGCCAGGCCAGGACCTGGTGGCAGCCTCCAAGAGCTGAGAGCCGTCCCTAGTGGGCTGCTAGCAAGACAACGGGCCCCTGGGCCTGACAACTGAAAGGAACCAAATCCCACAAATAGCCTGAGCAAACTGGGAAGTGGATTCTTCCCCAGTTGAGCCTCAGGAGAGAACTCAGTCCGGGCCAGGGCCAGCGAGACTGTGAGCAGAGGCCTCAGTCACACTTCTGCCTGGAGAGACAGGGGAGGTATAAGGTGCCGAGTCTGTGGTGGCTTATTACAAGAAGCTAGCAATAGCTAGCCAGCACCCTCCTCGTGTGACAGCAGAGCAGAGAGCCTGGGATTTCACAATCGCTGTCACATTTAGTCATATGCAGGGGATGCTCCACTGGCTCAAGAAATTCCAAGGGCTTTGGGAGCTGGGAGCTAGGAACCATGGCTGAAGTTCAAAATATGTATTTATATTAATATAAGTCCCAAGACCACACTACCCAAATGCTCCACCTTCAATTCCCACCACACTGGGGAGTAGGTTTTAACATTTGTATTTGGGGGGATACCAGTGGCAATTAGAAACAAGCTCCTGATACCCCAGTTCCCTGTCATCCTGTATTTGGGGTGCCTGTTGAAGTCCCCATCCCATCTTCAGCCCCCCAGAACCCTCCCCCTGCCCCCAGCTTCTGAGCTCATCCCAGCCTGGCCCTCCCCAGGTGAGCCCCAGTCCTCCGTTACACATGTCCACCGTGTACACTGTACTGGGAGCTTCTGCACCCAGACACACGTGTTTTAGCCAGCTGGACCTGGCACACAGGTGTCTGCTGACTCAACAAATGAAGTCAGAGCGGAGGGAACAAAAGGAATAACCACATCCTCAGTGTGTACCGGCTCAGACGGATTCAGGTCTGTGCATTGTGGCGGGGGGTGGGAATGGGCCCTGAGGTGTAGGGGCTCCTTCTACTCACCACAAATGAGCC
Source organism: Aepyceros melampus (assembly GCA_006408695.1). Lineage (NCBI taxonomy): Eukaryota > Metazoa > Chordata > Mammalia > Artiodactyla > Bovidae > Aepyceros > Aepyceros melampus. The sequence continues at coordinate 237,132 of SJXQ01001037.1, forward strand.
TCTCTTCAGCTTCCCCGTGGCTCCCTGTCCCCCTGCCCCCACCTTACCATACGTGACTGTCACCCCACGTGTGTTCTGAGTCAAAGGAGGCCTTGATGACTACCGATGACCGCGTGTGCATCACCCCTGCTCTGAGGGAGGCTGACCAGTCAAGCTGTTGCCTAGCAACATGCCCGCCTGGGGATGCGTGGGTCTCTGGGCCACGGCTGCTGCCTGGGCTGGGACAGTTCTCACTGCCCCACGGGTGGAAGCCTGGCTCTGCAGTATCAGATGGGAGCCTCTCTTGGCCTCAGTGTTCAAGCTGGTCCAATTAGGTGGCAGCACTAACCAGTGTGTGAGGGGATTCGCCCACAGCATGCGGAAGAATGGGGACAGGGTGGGAGCCGGTGTGATAACATACATAGAGCACAAAGAAAGTGAGGCTGGTTCATCCTGGGAGCAAGAATCTTGGGGAGCAGGGTCCCCACTCCCCACTCTGCTGGGTGCTGCTGACACGGGCTGGGACGTTCTCTGTGGGGCCGTCCTGAGCACTGTGGGGGGTGGAGCACACCCCTAGGCCCCCCACCCACTGTATGCCAGGGCCCCCTCCAGTCATGACAACCACAGACGTCCCCAGACATTGCCCAGTGTTCCTTGGGAGCAGGATCACAAGCGTGAGACCCTTCTGGAGGAGGTCGAGGTCATGTCTTAGCAGCCTTTGCTGCCATGGGAAGTACCCTGGGGCCTGCTCTCCCCAAGATTCCAGAATCAGAAAGCCATGGG
>SJXQ01001037.1:239165-290568 GCA_006408695.1 Aepyceros melampus
AGCCAACCGGCCATGGTCCTAGCCCCACACCCCTCCCCCCAACCTCCACCTCTGCCAGAGCTTCCAAACTTATGGGAAGATCCATCCGGTTTCGGGAGGGGGCAACCACATCCAGAGATGCTATGAGAGGAGCCAGTGAGCCAGGAGCCGTGGGGCCTGCCTCCACGGGACACTGGGTGATGCCTGGGGACATCTGTGTGGGCTCAGCTGTCAAAACTGAGGGCTCCTGGCATCATGTGGATGGGAGCATGGAGGCTGCTCCACCCTTCCCCCACAGTACCCAGGATGCCCACCTCACCCCACCGGGTGACCCAGCCCGATGTCAGCAGTGTTGGATGTGGAGGACTCCGAATGGGTCCACAATTCTCACTAGAACACCCACCCTGCACACTGGCATCCCCTGGAGCCTGGCCTGGCAGACACTCAGAAACCCTTGCTGAGGGGATGGAGAACATTTTGGAGAGGGTCATCGCATCTGGCCAGGCCGAGCAGTCACTGCCCAAGTGACACACACCCGAGGTTGCCTCAGGAGACACTGGGCAGATTCCACAGCCCGGAGACCCGAGGGGGCTTTGAGGGTCTCTGGCATTTAGGTGAGTCCCAAAGGAGGTGCTTCGAGAGACCAGCCTGGGGAGGACCCCCTCCCCCTTGCTCCTGCCTAGGGTCAGAGCCGCTGGCTGGTTCCAGGCGACAGAGGGGGAGTCCCAGAAGCAAGATCCAATCATCCCAGCAGGGCTGCCCACCCCCACCCACCCTCTGGCCTTCATTCTCTGATCCTAGCTCTGCTCTGGGAGAGCTGTTGGGGGTTGGTTGCAGGGATCCTGAGCTCTCCAAGGTCACAGAGTCTGCTTTCTACCTTCCTCTTACATCCAATGAACTTAGAGGCTCCAGGTCTGTGAGGTGGAGGCCCCCAGGAAAGAGTGACGGTGGACTCTGGGTGCTGAACCAGAATGTCCTGGAACATGTAGACAGGGGGTCACAGGCTCCACGAGGGCCGAGGGGTTGACTGAAGAAGCTGGGCACTCACTTGCATCTGTGCACCCTCTTCACACCCATCCCTGCTAGTTGTGCTGGAGACCTCATGGTCCTTCACTGCCCCCTAGTGGCCATCAGTGGGAATCCCAGCACTCTGGGGATCGCCCCAGCCCCAGACCCCTCCTCTGGAGCCCCAGATTCCAGGTCCCACTTTTAGCCCTGGAGTCTGCAGACATTCAGCACAGTGGATCAAGGTGCTGTCACCAGGATGGAAAGTGTGGCCCTTGCTTGGCGACACTCCATCTCCCCTGGACAGGCAGTGGCCCAGAAATGGGAGAGTCCGTCTGTACATCCCCCCTCCACCTGTACTGTAGGGACCTCGGATGTGAGGGGCCTGGCAAACAGGAAGTGCTCCTGGTGACTATGAAACTAACAAGCAATCGGGAAAAGCCTTGATTCCCCCCACTTGTAGGACAGCAGGATCCCTTGGAACAGAGAACCACTGTAAGGCTGGCCACATGTACCAGCTCAGGAGTGTTTTCTGTCTCTCCCAGCAGTGTCCACCGGGCACTGATGACCAGGCAGCTGGTGACCCTCGGCCTCATGGGCACTGTGGTGTGTGGAGCAACTTTCCTAGCCAAGGCAAACGACCACCTCCTCGCTGCCAGAAGCACCGCTGCCCCAGTGTGACAACCTCAGATGTCCCCTAACATGGACCTGTGTCCCCTGAGAGGGGAGCATGGGGTCAGAATCACCACCCCCAGGTGAGACCTCCTAGCACAGGTGAATTTCAAAAGGCTCAAGGACTGAAGTGCAGAATATACCATCCAAAACAAAATGCAGGTGGATTGTGTTTTTATGATCTTGACGTGTTAGACAACCACACAAAATAAAGAAGACAGGTTTGCGCAAAGTTTCAGATCTCTGATGACAAAATGCACGTGAGCAGAGTGCAGAAACACTTTCCAAAAAACACTTGCAGTGGACCGTGTCCAGACAGAGAAACAGGGAGAATTTAAACATCACCAGCTTCCCTGGTGGTTCAGTCGGTAAAGAATCCTCCTGCAATGAGGGAGACCTGGGTTTGATTCCTGGGTTGAGAAGATCCCCTGGAGGAGGGCATAGCAACCCACTCCAGTATTCTTGCTTGGAGAATCCCCATAGACAGAGAAGCCTGGTGGGCTGCAGTCCATGGGGTCGCAAAGAGTTGGACACAACTGAGTGACTAAATACAACACAAGACAGAATCCCTAACAGAAAAGATGCATCTGGACCGTTTGCCTTAGAGAAACAGCTGAGCTCATAAAAAGGAGGCCTGGACACAGCAACGAAAATGGTCCTGGCTTGTTGGCTTGGCCAGGACATAAAACTGCACTTGAGAGGGTGGTGAGACACATCCTGGGATGGAAAATGGTGCATTTCTTTGTGGCTAAAGGTCAAAACAAAAATGAGAACACCCCGACTCAAAGTCACAGGCAAGGCAAACTTACTTCCAGGAACTCACCCCAAACAACAACCAACCAAGGATGAACAAAGTTTGCACAAGGACATTCATCCCAGAACATAGCAAAGAGAAAACCCTTCTTATCCGAAATCCCTGGAGTGAGTGGAATTCAGAGAGGTTTGGGAGGATGCTCACTGAGGTGTGAGCAGTGGCCCCCACTGGGTGTGGGGTGTGGGGTGTCTTGTCTCTCCTTTGTCCATTCAGTTTCTTTTTACAATCAGTTGGTCAAACATTAACACGTTGGAGAAGGGTTGAGTGGGGCTCACTCATCATGCTGTAATGACACATACACTCTATGCGACCTAGCCCGGCTCCAGGTGGTTCTCCAAGCTCCCCTCCTGCTTGGCGACTTTGTGACACAGAGTTAACACTGAACCTGTTTGGGACCTCCAAGGAGCATAAACAAGCCAGATGGACCACAGGGCTCCAATCCAGTCCTGGTCTCTGTCTGTGGGGACAGCATCCCTCCCGGGCTGAGATAAAATATGTATTTTAGCTTCACTGAGGTTCGCTTTACACGTCATACAATTGGCTGGTTGGCAGTACCAACTCGAAGATTCTTAATTCACCAAGCCACTTGACGCCCTGGCCCCACAGTTCTGGACCATCATCCCCTCAGTACTGTAAGATGTGTCTGGCGCCCAAACACTGTTCACCCCCATTCCCACCTCAGCCTTTGGCAAGCCCAGGTCACCTTTCCGTTCCAACAGACTTACATTTTGTGCTGACTTCATCTAAATGGAATTATACGATGTGTTGTCTTTGGGGTCTGCCTTCTTGTCTAACATTTTTTATTTTACACACACATGCACTAGATGAAAATAAATGTTATAAAGACATCAGATCTCCCTCAAATTTATTGCTAAATGGAACACAACCTGAATCAAAGATCCATCAGAACTTTTGCTAGAAACTGGAAGTTGATTCTAAAGACAGCTGGTCCCCGCCAGACACTCAGAGTAAATGGACTGGGCGGGGCACTCCCGGATGCCACGGAGCCACCTCATTCATCCCAATGCCGTTTCCTCTTCCTACGTCACAAAAGCCACTCAAAGTCCTCTTGGGAATAAAACCAGAGACAAGCAAATGCGTAACAGTTGAGAGATCAGGACTCAGCTGTATTTTGCTCCTGACTTAATTCTTCCTGAGGCCTCTGGCACATTTCCCAATCTGCTGTCCCACCAGGGGAGCGATAGGGTTTAGATATTTGTTCAGTCCCATGCCCGAGCTCCGCTCTGAGTGAATGGCATTGATGGGTCACCCTCCATGCACACGGGAAACGGGATGAAGCACCGCAGACCCTAATCAAGCCTTTCGAGGAGGAAGCTAAGAGCTGGGAAGCAGGTGCCACTGTGGGCATGTGCCCATCCTGGGTGCGCTAGAACCCAACCTGCCAGCCCCATGTGCCCCCTACCCCGGAGCCTGGATGGAAGACATTCCCTTTGGCTCCCATGGGCTCTTGGCAGGAGAGACAAACCCTCAAAAGTGAGCAAAGCTGAGAAGATGCAGGCGTGCATGGCGAGGATGCCTCTTAACTCATCCTGGCTCTGAACACCCAACCAAACACCGAGTGAACTCTAAACATAGAGAAAAGAAAAACCTCATGACACCAACCTGTGCTTGCTCAAGTCCTGGCTGTCTTCAGTGACGAGGTTCAGAAACCCAGTGTCCGCTCCCTGGAATAAAAACGAACCGTGTTAGCTGGGTCTGATTTGGCCTGAACTGCCACGTGGGGGTCAGCAGTACTATGAGGGGGTAGAAAAACCCTTTGGCTGGGGGTGGGGAGTGTGGAAGGGCTGCCTTCTGGCCACTCTGCCAGACATCGGGGATGGCACAGACAGGGTGCTTCAGAATGCAGAGATGAGAATAACAGGGCGATTTGCCAGAAAGGTTTGCTAGCGATCTGTAGTGGTATCTGTGATGAAGTCTCCACATGTTCCGAAACTGAACTGGATGAAAGGACTGGATGTTCATATGACCATTTATAGTTTATAGAAGATGTTCACCCGCATCACTGGACCCTCATGGTCTCCTAGGAGGAAGGCAAGAGGGCTGAGTCAACCCCCTGCCATGGAGTACCCAGCTCACCCGGCTTTGCCTGAGGCATGTGACCAACTAAACGCAAGGTGGGGCCTGAGGCAGAAAAAGGACATTAGGGAAAACTAGTGAAATCTGAATAAAGAGTGGATCGAGGTGGCAGAAATGTATCCATGTCCACCTCTTGGTTATCACAAACACACTATGCTTATGAATGACCTGGTAACTGGGAGAAATTAGGTGATGGGTAATTTGAAATACCTCTGAAAATCTAAAATTATTCTAAAAAACTTTTTTAAAAACTTCAGTTTAAAAATTTAGGGAGGGACTTCCCTGATGGTGCAGCGGTTAGGACTTCAAGCTTCCACTGCAGGGGGCGTGGGTTCGATCCTTGGTTGAGGAAATAAGATCCCACAAGCTGTGTAGTGTGCCCCCAAAATAAATAAAGTTTTAAATACATAAAAATTTAGGGAACCCTCCTACACTGTTGGTGGAAATGTAAACTGGTACAGCCACTATGGAGAACAGTGTGGAGATTTCTCAAACAACTAAAATACAGCTGCCACAGGATCCAGCACTCCCACTCCTGGGCACATATCTGGAGAAACTCTAGTTGGAAAAGATTCATGCACCTCAGTGTTCATAGCAGCACTGTTTACAGTATCTAGGACATGGAAGCAACTTAAAAGTTCATCAATAGATGAACTGATAAAGAGGATATGGTGTATCTGATAAAGAACATAAGATATATATATACATGAAGTGTTGGTCATTCAGTCATGTCTGACTCTGTTTCCCCTTGGACTGTAGCCTGCCAGGCTCCCCTATCCATGGAATTCTCCAGGCAAGAATACTGGAGTGGGCTGCCATTTCCTCCTCCAGGGGATCTTCCCCATCCAGGGGTCGAACCTGAGTCTCCTGCGTTGCAGGCAGATTCTTTACCATCTGAGCCACCAGGGAAGGCCCAATATATATACACACAACAAAATACTACTAAGCCATAAAAAAGCATGAAATAATGCCATTTGCAGCAACATGGATGGACCTAGAGATTATCATAGTAAGTGAAGAATCATAAAGACAAATACAATGATATCACTTATATGTAGAATCTAAAAAATTATACAAATGAACTTATTTATAGAACACAAACAGACTCATAGACTTCAAAAATAAATTTTTGGTTTGGGGAGGAGGGATAAATTCAGTTTGCAATTAACATATACAGACTATTATATATAAAATAAATAATTAACAAGGACCTACGGTATATGGTACAGGGAACTCTACTCAGTACTCTGTAACAACCTATATGGAAAAAAACAAGATAGAACAGATACATGTATATGTATAACTGAACAACCTTGCTATACACTCGAAACTAACACAACATTGTACACCAACTATACCCCAATATAAAATAAAAGTTAAATTTAAAACATGCAAATGCTATATTATTTTTTTGTTGTTTAGTCGCTGTTGTGTCCGACTCTTTGCCACACCATGGACTGCAGCATGCCAGGCTTCCCTGTCTTTCACTATGTCCCATAGCTTGCTTAAACTCATGTCCATTGATCAGTGATGCCAACCAACCATCTCACCCTCTGTTGCCCCTTCTCCTGCCCTCTCTCTGCTGCTAAGTCGCTTCAGTCGTGTCTGACTCTGTGCGATCCCATAGACGGCAGCCCACCGGGCTCCGCAGTCCCTGGGATTCTCCAGGCAAGAACAAATCAAACTGGTTGTCAATTAAAGGCCAGGATGGAGAACCGACGTCCCCACCATCGCCTGCAGGTGGTGCTGCAGCCTCAGGAACACCCTCTGGGCTCTAGCAGCAGCTCTCACAGAAACTCAGCCACTAGCAGCATCTGCTCTACCTGGCCCAACAGTTTAGGATTGGAGCTTCTCTGGCCACTGAGGCCAGAGTGGCGCCCTGGACAGCGTAGAGCACAGTGGCCCACAGGGATGAGAGATGAGAGGGCTGGAGCAACGTGCCCACAGATCCGAGGCCAAGACTTGCCTCAACCTTGAAGGGACCATCTACATGTCTGATTCTTCATTTCATTTTTGAATCAATTAAAGGCTCATGAGAAGTTGCAAAACTAGTACAGAAGGGTGCCAGGGAACACTCTTCACCAGGCTCCCTGATGGCCACTCCTTACACAACTCGGGAACATTATCCAAACTGGAGAGAGTGACTGATAAACTAGGCACCATTTTTTTTTTTTTTTAAGTCTTACTGAGATACAATTCTTATGCCACACAATTTGCTTATTCAAAATGCACAATTCAGTGGTCTTTTTGTACTTTCACAAAGTTGTGTAACCATTACCATAACCAATTTTTGAACATTTTCCTTACCCCAAAAGAAGCCCTGTCCCCATCAGCAGTCACTCCCCTGCTCCCCAGCCACTGATCACCAGGAACCCACTCTCTGTGTCTGTGGATCGGCCTGCTCTGCACGTTTCCCGTCCGTGGAATCACACCCTGTGCGTCCCTCTGTGTCTGCTCCTCTCACTGAGCATCGTGTTCTCAGGGTCTGCCCACGTGGTAGCGAGTGCCAGGGCTTCTCTCTCTTGTGTGGCTGAGGGATGCTCCAGGCGTGGAGGGACCCTGTTTATCCACAGTCCCCTGATGGATGTTCAGGCTGTTCCCACTTCTGGCTCCTATGAATCACACTGCTGTGAACATGGGTAGCTTATGAATCACTGCAGAGATGGCATCTTTCTCTGCCCTCACATCCATCTGCCAATCTCCCCATTCCCAGCCCTTTAGCGCCAGCTATGGGCTGTCCTCTAGCCCTTGAAGCTGGACTTGGGCAGGGAGATGAGCCCCACAGAGCCCCCCACCCTGGCTATGCTCAGCCCAGACTGGCTTAGACTAGAATAGAGAGCAGTGAGGACAAAATCCGTCCCCGGGGCGCACAGACAGCAGGCCGCGAGGTGCACCAGCTGGCGCCAGGCTGTGCCCGTGACCTTCACCGACAGAAACACTGGGCTTTCACCTTCCCGCCAGGGTGAGCTCCAAGCCCCCATGACAGGCCCCCGTGAATTGTGGAGGTGGGGCCATCAGGAGGATCTCCTGTGGAATCTGCACTTGTTGTTCAGTCACTAAGTTGTATCTGACTCTTTGTGACCCCATGAACTGCAGTCTGCCAGGCTTCCCCATCCTTCACTATCTCCCTGAGTTTGCTCAAACTCATGTCCATTGAGACAGTGATACCATCCAACCATCTCATCCTCTGTCATCCCCTTTTCCTCCTGCCCTCAATCTTTCCCAGAATCAGGGTCTTTTCTAATGAGTCAGCTGTTTGCATCAAGTGGCCAAAGTATTGGAGCTTCAGCTTCAGCATCAGTCCTTCCAATGAATATTCAGGGTTGATTTCTTTTAGGATTGACTGGTTTGATCTTGCTGTGCAAGGGACTCTCAAGAGTCTTCTCCAACACCACAATTTGAAAGCATTAATTCTTTGGCACTCAGCCTTCTTTATGGTCCAGCTCTCACATCCATACATGACTACTGGATAAACCATAGCTTTGACTATATGGACTTTTGTTGACAAAGTGATGTCTCTGCTTTTTAATACGATGCTTAGGTTTGTCATAGCTTTTCTTCCAAGGAGAAGTATCTTTCAATTTTCATCTTTTAATCTGAAAAGCTGGTGGAAAATGTGACTGTGGGACCTCTTGTTCAAAAATTATGACAAATTTCAAAACAGTGACAGCAGAGACCTGGGGTGCAGGGGCTGTAGGAAGCCGGGCTTGCTGACCCCATACACACCCTGCCCTTGGAACTGCCGACAAGTGACTTCACTGCAAGGAAAGAGGCCAAGCTCACAACGGTGGCAATCAGGGACCCAAGAGGATTGGACGATTGCACACTCTTGTCGTGGGCAGCACTTTTTTTTTTTTTTCTGACTGCACCACATGGCTTTTGGGTCTCAGTTCCCCACCAAGAATCAAACTTGTGCCTCTTGCCTTGGAAGCATGGAGTCCTAACCACTGGACAACCAGGGAAGTCCCCTGAGTAAAACTTTTGAGCCCCACCTCATCCACATGTTTTCCTTTTTTTATTCTTTTTAAAAAATTAAGATAGAATTCACCTACTATAAAATGTCCAGTTTGATGGCTTTCAGGAGAATCATAGGTTCTGCAACCATCACACTAATCCCAAGACACCTTTGTTGCACTCATCAGCATCACATGGTTCAAAGCTGAGGCTCCCAGGGAGACACGAGATCCTAGACTGCAGGAGCCGCGGGACTCTGCTCGCCACGCAGTCCATGCCACCATCACCGAGTCAGCCCATGATGGAATCTCGCTAGTTCTGGGGATTCTGCACAATCCAGTTGGTGCCAAGGGCACAGCCTGAGGAGCCTGGTGGGTCTGGGGAGAGGGTGCTGGCCCCACACAGAGCTGTGTGGTGCTGGGAGAGGCCCACACTAGGTACCATGTTCCCTGACCATCACGTGGAGGCAGATTGGAATGGCTTGGTGTCCAGGGGCAGGAGGATGACACGCAATGCCAAGCAGGAGTGGGATGGTCAGAGCCAGGACATAGCATCCTCGGCCTGGCTGAGCCCTCATCTCACAGCCCTACGGTCAGGACTCCAACACACGCTGGGCCTCATGGGGCTAAATTCAGGCTGGGCAGGGCTAGTCTTTTCGGAGGCTCCAGGAAGCACAAGCTCTTGTCTTTTCCAGCTTCTAGAAGCGCCGCATCCCTGGCTCACAGCCCCTCCCTCCATCCTCAGTCAGCAGGGCAGCATCTCCCGTCTCTCTCTGCCTCTGACTCTCCCGCTCCTTCTTATAAGGACCTTGTGATGACACTGGCCGGCCTCCCCCAGAGGATCCAGGGTTGACCCCATCCTAGAGGCCTTAACTTATTCCCATCTGCAGAATCCTTTTACCACATACAGTGGCACACAGGTTTTGGGGACTGGGGCATGGACATCTTTGGGGGGGGCTATTATTCTGCCAACTGCACACTGTAATACCTAACAACATGACTGAATCTAGCCCTGGAACTTTGCATTTAAGAGCAGATCCCAAGAGAGTACAATGTAGCATGATATCCTAATTATAACGTTAAAAACAAACTCAACTTTCTAAAATAGATTTTTAGGAGTAAAAATTTACCCAAAGTATGCTGTTAAGGAGTATATGTAAACAAGACAGAATTAAACAAAGGATGGGAAATGTGACATGAGATTCCACCTCGGCTGTCTTGGAGACCGGAGCCAGGTGGGTGGGCTGGGTGAGGAGGGTCTCAGGAATGGAAAAGAACTGGCGAGGCTCTGGTTTTTGTGCTCAGTGGTGAGTTTGTGGGTGCTGACTATTAAGAATATGTACACAAAAGAGGACCTACATTCAAAGGAATATTACTCAGTGCTAAAAAAGAAATGAGCTATGAAGCAGGGAAAGACACTGAGGAACCTCAGATACAAGTCGCCGAGTGAAAGAAGCCAGCAGAAAAGGCCAAACACTGGACTCCCCTGGTGGTCGAGTGGTTAAGACTCAGTGCTCTCAGTGCAGAGGGGCTCAGGTTCAATTCCTGGTCAGGAAACTTAAGATATTGGATGCCCAACAGTGCAGCCAAAAAAGCTGATTAATTCGTTAAAAGGTTGAAAAGACTATACACTGTGATTCCAAATGTGGGACATTCTGAAAAGGCAAGAGTCTGGAGACTAGAAGGATCAGTGGTTTGGGGGGTTGTGGGGAGGAGGGATAAACAGGTAGGGCCCAGAGGCAGTGAAATGACTAATAAGGGATACATTTGTCCGAACCCACAGAACACAGCACCAAGACTAGACTCAGATGTCAACTATGGACTTTGGTTAATAACAACATATGGGGATTTCCCTGGTGGTCCAGTGGCTAAGACTGTGCTCCCAATGCAGGGGGCCCAGGTTCCATCCCTGGTCAGGTAACTAGATCCCATGTGCTGCAATTAAGACTTGGTGTAGCCAAATAAATAGTAAATAAACAAATTTTTTTAAGTAACAATAAATGGATATTGGTTCATTAGTGTAACTGAGTTACACTAATGCAGGATGGTAATAATAGAGAAAAGTGTATGTGTGGGTGTGTGTGCCTGTGTGTGTGTGTGGAGGGGGTATATAGGAACTCCCTGTACTTTCTGCTCAATTTTTCTATAACCCTAAAGTACTCTAAAAATCAGCCTATTAAAAGCTGGGTGAATTGGACTTCCCTGGTGGTCCAGTGGTTGAGAATCCACCTGCCAATGCAGGGGACCCAGGTTCCATCTCTGGTCTGGAAGACTCCACACGGCAAGGAGCAACTAAGCCCATGAACCGCAACTACTGAGTCTGCACTCTAACTGCCACTGCTGACCCCATGAGCTGCAACTACTGAAGCCCGCACACCCTAAAGCCACGCTCTGCAACAAGAAGCCACGGCAATGAGAAGCCTGTGCACCACAACTAGAGAGGAACCCCCGCTCACTGCAACCAGAGAAAGCCCTCACAAAGCAGTGAAGGCCCAGTGCGTCCAAAAGTAAATAAAGAAAATTTTTAAAAAAGAAGAAAAAAAAAGTGGGATGAATTGGGAGAGTTATACTGAGAACCAGGAATTCTGAAGAGGAAAAGAGAGGAGGGAGGGAAGGAAGAGTGAGGCCGTTGTAGCCTGGGTGGAGGCACCACACAGACATGACCAGCAGGTGGGTCAGGCGTTGTGAACCAAGACCCAGATACAAGCCGGTCAGTCCCGCCAAGTGGATTTTCTATGTTTCTCCCAAGGCCTCTGCCAGTATCGTAACAGGATCACACTGCCCAGATCAAGACTTCATGGTCCCTCCAGCCTGGATTAACTACTCCAAAGCTGTCCCCAGGCCAGGGGACCAGGGCGGACTTATGGGCAGATCAGACAAGAGCCTAATAGAATGTGCCCTGGGATTACTCCCAAATCCCATTTGGCCAGTGGAAAGCATATTCTGGCTGGTGGTGAGCCAATATCTGCAGATGTTGAGGTCAGGAGGCAACCTCTTTCCTTCCCGCCCATTCACCATTCCCACCCTCACCATTCCCATTGCCACTCTGCCTGGAGAGATTCCATCCCTTCCACCTCCTGGCATGCAGCATCAGCCAGGCCCCTCTTCCTCCCTCTGCTCCAAGGTGTGTGCAAACGCATAAATGAGACAGAGGAAATCTGTCCTCCACCCATTCTTTTTTAATCTCCCTCTTTTGCTTTTTTAAAAAATAATATTTTGTGTATTTGGCTGGGTCTTAAGTTTCGGCATGTGGGATCTAGTCCCCCAACCTGGGCCCCCTGCATTGGACTCGTGGAGTCAGCCACGAGACCTCCAGGGAAGTCCTTCCACCCTTTTTCTGAGGCCAAAGCTTTGTGGGGAGGAGGGTGAAAGCAGCTGAAGTGGGCACAGGTGTGTCCAAGTAGGGCACACCCTACTTGGGCACAGGTGTCCCAAGTAGGATTCCAGAAACTGCAAACCCCCCTGGATTGCCTGGGAACGGACCGTGACCCTAATTCCTGGTGAAATCACTGAGACAGTCACTCCACAGAGCATTTCTCCTTGGTGGCAATGGTGCACCGTTTTTTTTTTTTTTTTAAGGGACATTGGGCAAGTAACTTAATGCCCCCCATCCTGATCTCCAGAGCTCCGTTCACCTGCTGTGGCAGCGTTTCCAACATCGCCAGCCTCCAGAGATTCAGTTCATGTCCTACCTGCTGTCTCCCCCACTTGCCTCTTGGGATCAGTTCTCCTCCCGCTTGGGGTCAGGGTGGTTCTGCGTGATCACCTGCAGTGACAGCAGGTCACTTCTGAGATCTGTCATAAAAGACGTGTGGCTTCTGCCTGCACTCACTGACCCAGCCACCATGGAGTGAGGAAGCTCAAGCAGCACCATGGACAGGGACCATGTGGGGCACCATCCTGGAAGCGGCTCCTCTGACTCCACTGGGCTGACATGTGCTCCACAACCTCCCGAGGGACCTTGAGCCAGAACCACCAAGGGAAGCTGTTTCCAAGCTTCCAACCCACAGAAACTGTGAGAGTGAACACTGGTGGTTTACACTAAGCTTTCAGGGCCTTCCCTGGTGGTCCAGTGGCAAGGACTCTGTGCTCCACAGGTTCCACCGCTGGACGGGGAAGTAGGTCCCACATGCTACAGCTGAGCCCACAAGCCACTACTAGACAGCCCACGCACTGACATGAAGACCCAGTACAGTCAAAATAATGAACTAAAATATAATAAAATAAACAATAAAATAAGGCTTCAGGGTAATCTGTTACACAGCAAGAGATAACTGTTCCACCTGTCATCCAGGCTGATCCACCTGACAACTCCACATTATTTTTCTTTTTCAACCACTACAATTCCCTAATGGCAAGCACCCAACAGCACTGGATTTTTCACTTTCTGGTTTTCCCCCCATCTATAGATCTGATCATCTGGGAGACATAAGAGCCTAAACGGACTTGGTAAATTGAACAAGGGGGGAGCAGTAGAACAATTAGAATGAGAAAATGAAGCCTTTGGGATTCACAGATTGTCAAGAGATACCATAGCCTGGTTCTGAGACCAAATAAGTCCATTACTTTGATCTGCTTCGCTCTAAAGCAGGGTCTTGGGCCTTCCCTGGTGGTCCAGTGGCTAATACTCTGTGCTCCCAAGGCAGGGAGCCCCGGGTTCCATTCCTGGTCAGGAAACTAGATCCCACCTGCTTCAACTAAAGATTCTGCATACTGCAACTAACACCTGTGCAGCCAACTAAACAAACAAATAAATACATATTTTTAAAAATAAATAAAAAATAAAGCAGGGTCTTGCCCTCAGTGCTACTGATGTGGAGGCTGGTCATTCCTTGCTGGAGTGGGGGGCATCCTTCCAGGCACTGTGGTGGGTAGAACAGCCTCTCCGGCCCCACCCCTCATTCCAGGAGCCACCTGCCAGTTGTAATAAGCACAGATGTCCCCAGATGTGGTCCAGAGTCCCCTGGGAGGTGAGATCACCCCCACTGATATCCCTGTTCCAAGCATGTCCCTCATGGACAGGCACAGCAGGGACTCAGCATCTGGCAACAGGAAGCCCCTCTGCCTGGGGTACAAGTCCCACTCCTGGGAACCAAGCAGGTGGGCCTGGGATGTCTGCGCCTCCTTCCCTCCCCACACGACATCCCACCAACGCGTGGCAGAACACCTTGCCTCGCTGGAGGCTTGATATAGACCTGCATTGCAGTTATCACCCCAGCCTTCACTCATCACCACAGCAACCATCTAAATGTGTCACCCCGAGGAGCTCTGATTGCAAATGAGGCAGGAGGAGAAGCCTGGGGTTGGGGACGGCAGCCTGAGCCTCGCCATCTGAGCTCCTAGCCCTGAGCCCTCAGAGTCTCTTGGAGAAGTGCCTGGGCTGGACATACCACTCTAAAGTCTTGAGACTGACTCAGATCAGGGGCCAGCACAGTCCAGTCCAATGGGACAAAAGGGCCCGGAGGGCTGACTCAGGAGCTAAAGGTCTTCAGGAGCCCAGCAGATGTAGGGAGAGGAGGGTGCTGACCCTGGCTCTGTGTCCTGAGTCTCTCAACCCTCCTCCACCTAACACTGGGTGGGGTCTCCCCACTTTCCTATTTTTGACCAAGCTGCACAGCAAGTAGGATAGTTCCCTGATCAGGGATCAAACCTGAGCCCCCTGCACTGGAAGCTCAGCGTCTTAACCACTGGACCACCAGGGAAATCTCAGCATCTCTCTAATCACTGGACGTTTGTTCTGCTTGTGCTCCCTGGTGGCTCAGTGGTAAAGAACCCACCTGCCAATGCAGAAGTCGTGGGTCCAATCCCTGGGTTGGGAAGACCCAGTGGAGAAGGAAACGGGAACCCACACCAGTATTCTTGCCTGGGAAATCCCATGGATGGAGGAGCCTGGAGGGCTACAGTCCAAGGGGTCACATAAGAGAGTCAATCATGACTTAGTGACTAAACAACAACAACATGATGTAAGCAGGGACCAAACTCAGTATTTTCATAATGAACACAGGGCCTCCATCCCCAGCCCTGCTGACACTGGGCACATCATCTTCCATGCAGAGCCGTCCCAGGAGCTGTGCGGGGTGGACAACCTCCCTGCCCCCATCCACTCAGTGTCAGGAGCCCCCAGTGCGGCAAACACAGATGTGCCCAGACATCACTAGTGTCCCCTTGGGGACAGATCACCTGCTGAGCCAGGCATCGATTATCAGACCTCCCACCTCCTGGCACTGTCCTGTATGGAGGCACAGGCAACTGACTTGGGAAGAGGATCAACTTCGACAAATAAAAAAAAAAAATGTGTACGCACAGATTTCTTTTTCCTCTCAAAATTGAAATAGCTTCTGTCCGTCCCCCGGAAGGCGGTGGGTGGGGACAGATATTCCCGAATCTGACAGGCAGCATGGTTTCATTCTATCCCAACTTCGAAACCGACTAACTCCCCCAGGGCCTCAGTCTCCAAATCTTCAAGGTGGGGGTGAGGGTGGCACCCCCTGAGCGGGTGGGATTCTTGGATTAAACAAGTGAATATCTAGCAAATGCATAAATCAGTCCTGGCATATTGTTCATAGCGGATCACTTCTTTATCACTGGAACTTTTTCACAATCCTAGAACATCTAGTAACTGCTTTGTTGACAAGGCTAGGACTCAGCAGAGTGATTCTGTGAAGGACCAGGTGGCAAATGTTTTTGGTCACTGTCGCTCCTACTGAACCCAGTCAATCGTGGACCAGTGGGCGAGGCTCTGTGCCAGTAAAGCAGGGGATGCAGGTTCATCCCTGGCTGGGGAACTAAAGTTGCATATGTTGCATGGGTGGAGGGAAAAAAAATCTGATTTGGGGAGTTCTCTGGCAGTTCAGTGGTTAAGACTCCATGCTTCCATTGCAAGGGGTGCAGTTTTGATCCCTGGTCAGGGAACTCAGATCCCACACACTTCAAGGTCCAGCCAAAAGAAAAAAAAATGACATTGACTAACCCAGGCGACTTGGATCCAGCCCAGAGTTTGGAGGCTGGAGTTTTCGACCCCCAGACTAGAAGATGGTCTGTGAGCAGATGGCACCAGGCCTCACATGGAGGGACCAGTGCAAAGGGAAATGGGATCCTGGGTCCTAACAGAAAGCCCCCAGCTGCCCCTCACCCCAGGCTATCCACTACACAGAACCTTGCCACCACAGAGACACCACTTCCCTCAGGTTCAGAGAAGGGGCTGCTGCTTTCTCAACACCTTGGGAAAAATCCATGGGGCAACCTCTGTTAGCAAGTATAGAAGCTCTTTATCAACCTTGGTTGCAAAAGGGATCCTGAAGATCTTGACCTAGTGAGCAAACTATTTTCCGATCATTCTAGACAGGGCAGTTTACCATCTGCAAAACTGCCACTGGTAACAGCCCCGAAGAACCCATCCCCAGAGGGAGAAATGGTTTCTGCGGACGGAGAGACTGAAAAACCCTCAGTGTAGATGTAGATGTGACAACTCAGTGTCCTGTGGATCTGTGTGCGTCCTGGGGCAGAAAGGGGTGTCAGGGGAAAATTAAAGAAATCCAAATGAAGCATGGACTTTAGTTAGTAATGACACTATTTGCAAAGCAGAAATAGAGACACAGACATCAAGCGGGGAAATGGGACAGAAGGGAATGGACTGGGATGCTGGAACTGACGTACATACATTACTATGCATAAAACAGAAATGAACAAGAACCTGCTGCTCTGCTGTGCTGTGCTGAGTCGTGTCCAACTCTGTGCGACCCCGCAGACCACACCCTGCCAGACTCCTCTGCCCATGGGATCCTTGTGGCAGAATACTGGAGTGGGTTGGCATTTCCTTCTCCAGTGGATCTTCTTGAACCAGGGATGGAGCCTGCGCCTCTTGTGCCTCCTGCATAGGTAGACGGATTCTGTGCCACCTGGGAACCTACTGTACAGCCAAGGGACCTCTACTCAATGCTCTGTGATGAATTAAATGGGAAGGAAATCCAAAAATGAGGGAATATATGTATATATACAGCTGATTCACTTTATTGTACAGTAGAAACTAACACAACATTATAAAGCAACTACACTCCAACAAAAAAATTAAAAGTAATAATGACACATCAGTGTTGGTTTCTTAATTGGGACGAACGTATCAGGTTTGATGTAAGATGTGAAGAACAGGGGTGACAGGGTACGTGGGATCTATCTGTACTGTCTTCCCAATTTTCCTGTGAATCTAAAACGAGTCTGAAATGAAAAGTTCATCTAAGAAGAAAAAGGAGAGAGGGGAGTGACGACAATTAGCTACTTATGCTTGAGGAGGCTTTGAAATGTGATTGAGGGAACATTAAGTTCCTATGACAGCATCCGATAATGACAGGGTTATATAAAGCCCAGAGAAGAAAGACGCTAAAAACAGGATATGCTAATCAGCAGGGGAAGTTGGCTCCTAGGAGAGGAGTGAGGAGGGGGAGAAAAGACAGGTGGCTGAGTGGTTCCCGAGACAATCGAGGTGGACCCTGGCCCGGGGGGCTGCTCAAAGGGAGGAAAAGTCTGGAACGTCCCAGGCGGATAGGGGCAATGAAGCACATCTGCTCAGGAGCAATGCCTGCTGAGTGCACAGCCAGAACCTGGGCTTGGGGAGGGTGGTGGTTTTACAGACGGAGAGTTCTGGAACGTGAGGGTAAAGCCATGGTCCAAAGACAGACAAACAGACGGGTGGTGTGACATGGCATCCTGGTCTTTGCAAGCTGACTTACTGGACACCTTCATCTAGACCAGGGTTTCTCCTCTGCACCCTGCAGACATTTAGGGCCAGGCCATTCCCTGTTGGGGCATCCTGGGCATGGGGGTTTGGAGCAGCCTCCCTGAATCCTGCTCCCATGATGCCAGGAGCACCCCTAGTCCTGACGACCACAGATGTCCCAGACAGTGTCCCCTGGGGCAGGACATCTTAGAGGAGAAACACTGACCTACAATAATTTACAACAACTAACAGTGTACACACAGGACCATAGGACTGTAATTATCCTCATTCTACAGATGGGGAAACTGAGGCTCGGAGAGGCGATAAAGCCAGCCTTTGGTCACCAGGAGGATGTCTCAGAGAAGGGGTAGTCAGGAGTGGCCAATACCATGTTTGAAAAGGAGAGGCCTCTGCCTGGGGAGGGGGCGGCAGTGCTGACCTGTCAACATCCGAGGGCCTAATCCGGCCCACCTCTTGTGTGTAAAGTTTTGCTGAAACACAGCCACATCCATTGATTTAAATATTAGCTATGACATTAACATGAAATTAAAAGATGCTTGCTCCTTGGAAGGAAAGCTATGACAAACTTAGACAGCATATTAAGAAGCAGAGACATCATTTTGCCGACAAAGGTCCGTATAGTCAAAGCTATGGTTTTTCCATTAGTCATGTATGGATGTGAGAATTGGATGATAAAGAAGGCTGAGCACTGAAGAACTGATGCTTTTGAACTGTGGTGTTGGAGAAGACTCTTGAGAGTCCCTTGGACTGCAAGGATATCAGACCAGTCAATCCTAAAGGAAACCAACCCTGAATATTCACTGGAAAGACTGATGCTGAAGCTGAAGTTCCAATACTTTGGCCACCTGATGTGAAGAGCCGACTCATTGGAAAAGACCTTGATGCTGGGAAAGATTGAGGGCAGGAGGAGAAGGGGATGACAGAGGATAAAACAGTTAGATAGCATTACTGACTCAATGGACATGAATTTGAGCAAACTCAGGGAGACGGTGAAGGACAGGGAAGCCTGGCATGCTGCAGTTCGTGGAGTCACAGAATCAGACACAACTTATCGACTGAACAACAGCATATGACATTCATGCCTACAAAGGACCGGCTGGCCTTCACAGAGTTTATTGGCTCTTCACAGAGGTCCTCCATCACCACCTCAAAGCCTTGCATGGTTTTCCCAAACTCTTCAGTGCTCACTGAAGAGTTTGTTGGAGGAATGAAGACAGCAGAGGCAGCCTCGCTGGCAGTGAAAGGAGTCTGGACTGGTTCTGCCTGGTTCAGGATGAGGAGGCCGGTCCCTGGACTCATCAGCTCTTTAGCCAGGAGGGGGTCTGACCCCTGCCCACCCGCCAGTCCTGCCCTGGTGGGAGGAGCACATGTCATCATAGGTGTGCGGGACTGCCAGGTTGACTGGCAGCAGGCAGCATGCCAGGCCATCTCCCAAGGTGTGGGGGCTGCACTCTCATTTTGACCCTGCTCTCACATGGGACGGAGCCAGGCCTCTGCTCTGAGCTCGGGTTCATGGAACCATGTCCCCCTGAGCCTGCACGGCCAGCCCTGCGGCCTCTGGAGGGTAGAGCGTGCTGAGCGAGGATGCACACAGCTGCCCCTGCTCGTCTTCCCAGAGCCTCAGTGCCTCGGTGCCAGTCTGGTCCCAGTGCTGAGACCCACGGATCACGCTGTCATCTGAAGGTCATATCCGTCTAGGCTTTCTCCTCACCAGTACTGTGGGCATTCAGGCCACTCTCCAGGGTAGAGCAGCCTCTCTGGCCCCTACTCACTCATGCCAGGAGCACCCCCTAGTCGTGACAACCACAGATGTCCCCAGATCTCACCCAGTGTCCCCTGGGTGTGGACTAACCCTGAGTGAGACCCCTGTGGTAGGGATTCCATGGACTCCCAGGAAGTCATGTGTCCCATGACCATCTGACCTCTGAGGTCTGGTAGGCTGCTTACATTTCGATACACACCTGAGTGGGAGGGAGGGGAGGTGACCCATAGATGCTGGGGGCCACCCTGGTTCACACCATCTGACCATCAGGGATTTATTCTGAAGGCTAATATGAGCTGAGCTTCCAGGTGGCTCAGTGGTAAAGAATCCGGAGGAGTTCTTCAGGAGACACAGGTTTGATCCTGGGTTGGAAGATCCCCTGGAGGAGGAAGTGGCAACACATTCCAGTATTCTTGCCTGGAAAATCCCATGGACAGAGGAGTTTGGCAGGCTACAGTCCATGGGTCACAAAAAGTTGGACATAACTTAGTAACTAAACCACCATTCTTTTAAGGTCTTTATTGAATTTGTTACAGTATTGCTTCTGTTTTACCTTCTGCTTTTTAGGCTGCAAAAACATGTAGGATCTTAGCCTTGACCAAGGATTGAACCAGTACCCCTTGCATCAAAGGCGAAGTCTCAAGCACTGGCTCGCCAGGGAGGTCCTTGGCTCATTGTCACTAGTTACATTTGCAGAGACCCTAATTCCACATGAGGCCAGATGCCCGGGTGCTGGGGGTGAGGACTGGAACATATCTTTGGGGGGAACAGAGCTCAGCTCACAACACCCCCTCTTTGGCCGTCCCCCCTGCTCTCTCAGCCTTGCCCTGAACCCTAGCTCTCCTGACCCCCACATACTGTACTGACCCCCCAGCCGTGTCCTTCATGCCCATCAGAAAGCACTCCCAGGTCGCCATCTCTCCAGCATCCCACTTGATTCACTGACTTCCCACCTGGAGGGCTGTGAGCTCACCGGGAACATGCCCCCGGAGGAGGAGGCGCGCTGAGCTCCATGCCCGTCCTGAGGTCACAAGTTTGAGGCAGATGGGCAGGTGACGGCAATGCGGGTCCCTGGAGAGATGACACCTGGCTTGTTGGCAGGGGGCACTGCTCCAGGCTCAGCTGTCACCACATGGGAAGTGGCCCCAATGTCATCAGCCCCTCCAAGTGTCCTGAGAAGCTGGGAGGTTTGTTTTGTTTTTTAAATGTAAAAGCTCTCGCTTTTCTTTTTTTTGGCTATGTCACTTGGCTCATGGGATCTTAGTTTCCCAAACAGGATCAAACCTGGGGCTCCGGCAGTGGAAGCACAGAGTCTTAACCAGTGGACCACCAGGGAAGTCCTGGTTTTTAAATGTTGGCAGTAATTCAGTAATTCTGGGAATCCAGACTATCTTACCTGTTTGCTGAGAAACTTGTATGTGGGTCAAGAAGCAACAGTTAGAACCCTGTATGTGACAACGAATTGGCTCAAGATGGAGAAAGGAGGACAACACGGCTGTCTGCTGTCACCCTGCTTGTTTAATCTACACTCTGAGCACATCAGGAGAAATGCCGGGCTGGAGGAGTTACAAGCTGGAATCACAGCTTGTAACTGTGGCGGGAGAAACATCAACAACCTCAGACATGTGCATGATAACACTCTAATGGCAGGAAGCGAAGAGGAACTAAAGAGCCTATTGATGAGAGTAAAGGAGAGTGAAAGAGCTGGCTTAAGACTAAATATTAAAAAACTAAGATCATGGCATCTGCCCCCATTACTGCATGGGAAACAGAAGGGGAAAAGGTGGAAGTAGTGACAGATTTCCTGTTCTTGGGCTCCAAAGTCACTGTAGATGGTGACCACAGCCATGAAATCAGAAGACGACTGCTTCTTGTCAGGAAAGCTATGACAAACCTAGACAATGTGTTGAAAAGCAGAGACACTGCTCTGCTGACAAAGGTTCCTATAGTCAAGGCTATGGTCTTCCCAGTGGTCATGTATGGTTAGGAGAGCTGGACTGTAAAGAAGGCAGAATGCCAAACAACTGATGCCTTCAAACTGTGGTGCTGGAAAAGACTTCTGAAAGTCCCTTGGACAGCAAGGAGATCAAACCAGTCAATCTTAATGGAGATCAACCCTGAATATTCACTGGAAGGACTGATGCTGAAGTTGACGTTCCAGTATTTTGGTCATCTGATGTGAACAGACGACTCATTGGAAAAGTCCCTGATGCTCGAAAAGATTGAGGGCAGAAGGAGAAGAGGGTGTCAGAGTTTGAGATGGCTGGGCGGCATCACCGAAGCAATGAACATGAACTTGGGCAAACTCTGGGTGAGGGACCAGGAGGCCTAGCGTGCTGCAGTCCATGGGGTCTCAAAAGTCAGACATGACTAGTTGAGTGAACAGCAACAATAATAATTCAACGCTAAAACCACAGGGGTATTTCCCCCGTGGGACAGTGGATAGGAATCCACCTGCCAGTGCAGGGGACATGGGTTTGATCCCTGGTCCAGGAAGACCCCACATGCAAAGGAGCAAATAAGCCTGAGCACCACAACTGCTGAGACCACATGCCACAACTACTGGAGCCTGTGCTCTGCAAAAGGCAAAACTAAAGCAGTGATAAGCCCAGGCACTGAAACTAGAGGGAGCTGCTCGCTACAACTAGTAAAAGCCTGCACACCAACAAAGACTCAGCACAGCCAAAAAATACGTGTGTACATGTGCACTCAGTCAGGTCTGACTCTTTGCCACCACGTGGACTGTGGCCCACCAGACTCTGTCTGTGGAATTTTCCAGGCAAGTATTCTGAAGTGGGTTGCCATTTCCTCCTCCAGGGGATCTTTCCAACCCAGGGATCGAACCATCTTCTGCACTGGCAGGCAGATTCCTTCCCACTGCACTACCAGGGAAGCCCAAAATAAATTAATTAATTAAAATTAAAAACAAACAAACAAACAACACTAGGTTCTGCCTCAGGCAGCCAACAGTGATACGTACTGTGGGCAGGACAAGCCCCACAGTGGGGTGTGACAAGAGGGCTGCTTCACCTCTGGGGTTCTTCACCCACATCCACAACCGCAGTCTGATCCCAAGAAAGCGCCAGACATGCCCAGGTCAGGGGAGGTGCTGCCAAACTTCCGACCTGTCCTCACAACGTCTGAGAAAGTCAGGGACAAGGACAGTCGGAGAAACTGTCACAGCCCGGAGGAGCCTGAGGAGACACGATGACTCCACGTGGGGTCCTGGAAGGTGCCCTGAGGCAGCAAAGAGGACGTCTGGGGAAAAATAAGGCTCAGATGGTAAAGAATCTGCATGCAATGCAGGAGACCCAGGTTTGATCCCTGGGTCAGGAATATCCCCTGGAGGAGGAAATGGCACCCGACTCCAGTATCCTTGCCTGGAGAATCCCATGGACAGAGGAGCCTGGTGGACTATAGCCCATGGGTCGAAAAGAGTCTTACACGACTAAGCAACTAACACTTTCAGGGAAATCTAAGTAAAGTATAGACTATGAAGATAAAATGTATCAGTATCAGTTCAACCACTGGGACAAATGTACAGCCCGGGACCTAAGATGCTACTAGCAGGGAAACTGGGTATGGGTGGTGGGAACAAACTCCCTGCACTGTCTGTTCAGTTCAGCTCAGTTCAGTCGCTCAGTCGTGTCCGATTCTTTGCGACCCCATGAATCGCAGCACGCCAGGCCTCCCTGTCCATCACCAACTCCCGGAGTTCACTCAGACTCGCGTCCATCGAGTCAGTGATGCCATCCAGCCATCTCATCCTCTGTTGTCCCCTTCTTCTCCTGCCCTCAGTCCCTCCCAGCATCAAAGTCTTTTCCAATGAGTCAACTCTTCGCATGAGGTGGCCAAAGTACTGGAGTTTCAGCTTTAGCATCATTCCTTCCAAAGAAATCCCAGGGCTGATCTCCTTCAGAATGGACTGGTTGGATCTCCTTGCACTGTCTGTGCTTTTCTGTAAATCCAACACGGGTTCAAGAGGAGTTCAAAGAAAACCTTGACCGCTAGAAACTAGGTATATAGCATAAGACACTGCAAGACGCTCAGGACTACATTATAAATATGTCTTCCAAACTTGAAGGGCTTGTTCTCCAAAGGGACCACCATATAAACATAAGCATATAGTTATGACCATTTTTTTTAGAAATTAGGAAACCACTGGGGAAGGACTTCCCTGGCGGTCCAAGGGTTAAGACTCTGCACTTCCCACATGCTGCCTGGTGCAGCAAGATTAATAATGATAATAATAAAGAAAAGCTACGTTGGTTAAGCTCCCAGGCATTTGAAATGATGGCACAATAAGTTAAGATGTGGGGAGCCCCTGAGAGGAGACACTGGGTATGGCCATGCATGGTACTGAGGGCCACAGAGGTCCCTGGCCCCCAGCAGCCTCTGAGTCAAAAAGGGCCTTAAAACCATGTCTGTGACACCACTCCGGAGCAGGAAAGTGACCACAGCTGCCCAGCTCGGAGCTGGCACCCTGGGGAACCTTGAGGTCAGTACACCTGCAAGGTCAGGAACCATTTCCTGTCTATTTCAGGTAAGGAAAAAGCTGCTTTAAAAAAAAAAAAGCTAGACAAAACATTCATTGGAAGGACTGATGCTGAAGCTTCAATACTTTGGCCACCTGATGCAAAGAGCCTACTCATTGGGAAAGACCCTGATGCTGGGAAAGATTGAGGGCAAAAGGAGAAAGGGACGACAGAGGAAGAGAAGGTTGGATGGCATCACTGACTCAATGGACATGAATTTGAGAAAACTCCGGAAGATAGTGGAGGACAGGGAAGCCCAGCGTGCTGCAGACCACGGGGCTGCAAGGAGTCGGACATAACTTAGGGGCTGAACAATGTGTCATTCCTAATCCTTACGACACTCCTACACCTCCATTTTGCTGATGAGAAGATGGAGGTTCAGAGAGATTAAGTGACTTGCCAACATCACAGAGCTGCTGAATGGCACAGCCTGGATGCAACCCACACCTGGAGAACTCTAGATCCAGGAGTACTTCAAGCATGCCTCCCTCCCCCTCATCTCAAGTCCCTTCAAACATGCAAAAGTTAGTCTCCAACTCTCCATTAACACATGAAGTGATCCATGGCAAGTATTAATAACTGGGTGATGAACCGCCATGACAGAACTAAGCAGACATCCTTCCCTTCAAACAGCCACCAGAAACAAACTATTTCTGGACAATATGTCATCTCATGGATGTGTCCTTGGAAACCATCAGAGACAAAGGAAAAATCTCAGAAGAGATGCTGTCCTGTGACTTAGCAATAATAACACGTGACATTCAACCAAAAGCAACCCTATTCCTGTTGGGCCATCCACCTTATTCAGCACCGAGTGACCTCTGGCTGCGTGGAGGGCACTCTGAGACAGTCCCCCAGTTCAGTTCAGTTCAGTTCAGTCCCGCAGTCGTGTCCGACTCTTTGCGACCCCATGAATCGCAGTACGCCAGGCCTCCCTGTCCATCACCAACTCCCGGAGTTCACTCAGACTCACGTCCATTGAGTCTGTGATGCCATCCAGCCATCTCATCCTCGGTTGTCCCTTTCTCCTCCTGCCCCCAATCCCTCCCAGCATCAGGGTCTTTTCCAATGAGTCAACTCTTCGCATAAGGTGCCCAAAGTACTGGAGCTTCAGTTTTAGCATCATTCCTTCCAAAGAAATCCCAGGGTTGATCTCCTTCAGAATGGACTGGTTGGATCTCCTTGCAGTCCAAGGGACTCTCAAGAGTCTTCTCCAACACCACAGTTCAAAAGCATCAATTCTTCTGCGCTCAGCCTTCTTCACAGTCCAACTCTCACATCCATACATGACCACAGGAAAAACCATAGCCTTGACTAGACGGACCTTAGTCGGCAAAGTAATGTCTCTGCTTTTGAATATACTATCTAGGTTGGTCATAACTTTTCTTCCAAGGAGTAAGCGCCTTTTAATTTCATGGCTGCAGTCACCATCTGCAGTGATTTTGGAGCCCAAAAAAACAAAGTCTGACACTGTTTCTACTGTTTCCCCATCTATTTCCCATGAAGTGATGGGGCCAGATGCCATGATCTTCGTTTTCTGAATGTTGAGCTTTAAGCCAACTTTTCCACTCTCCTCTTTCACTTTCAACAAGAGGCTTTTTAGCTCCTCCTCACTTTCTGCCATAAGGGTGGTGTCATCTGCATATCTGAGATTATTGATATTTCTCCCAGCAATCTTGATTCCAGCTTGTGTTTCTTCCAGTCCAGCATTTCTCATGATGTACTCTGCATATAAGTTAAATAAGCAGGGTGACAATATACAGCCTTGACGTACTCCTTTTCCTATTTGGAACCAGTCTGTTGTTCCATGTCCAGTTCTAACTGTTGCTTCCTGACCTGCATACAGATTTCTCAAGAGGCAGGTCAGGTGGTCTGGTATTCCCATCTCTTTCAGAATTTTCCACAGTTTACTGTGATCCACACAGTCAAAGGCTTTGGCATAGTCAATAAAGCAGAAATAGATGTTTTTCTGGAACTCTCTTGCTTTTTCCATGATCCAGCGGATGTTGGCAATTTGATCTCTGGTTCCTCTGCCTTTTCTAAAACCAGCTTGAACATCAGGGAGTTCACGGTTCACATATTGCTGAAGTCTGGCTTGGAGAATTTTGAGCATTACTTTACTAGCATGTGAGATGAGTGCAATTGTTCGGTAGTTGGAGCATTCTTTGGCATTGCCTTTCTTTGGAATTGTTGCGGGAGGGAATCAGAGGGCAGACACACTGAAACCATACTCACAGAAAACTAGTCAATCTAATCACACTAGGACCACAGCCTTGTCTGACTCAATGAAACCAAGCCATGCCTGCAGGGCAACCCAAGATGGGAGGGTCATGGTGGAGAGGTCTGACAGAATGTGGTCCACTGAAGAAGGGAATGGCAAGCCACTTCAGTATTCTTGCCTTGAGAACCCCATGAACAGTATGGATGTGACAGTATGGATGAGACAGTCCCCCAGTGATCCCCAACTCCTGGTCCCTGTGCCTGTATCCCTGCCTTTCGCTGAGTGTGGGCAGGACCCGTGACTTATACTAGCATATAGCATTGAGATGGGACGTCACTTCCATGACCATCTCATGTGAGAAAGCAGCTTCCACCTTGCCAGCAGACTCTCTCCTTGGCTGCTGTGGTGAAGCAAGTTTCCAGGCTGGGGAGGCCCAGTGGCCCACAGCCAAACAACTGAGAATAGCCTCCAGCCAGCAGTCATGTGAGTAAGCCTGGAAGCGATCCTTTCTCAGCTGAGGTAAGATGGCAGCCCAGGAGGTCTTCCCTGGTGGTGGTGAAGAAACTGTCCTCCAATGCAGAGGACATGGGTTCAAGCCTTGGTCAGGAAACTAAGATCTCACATGCTGTGAGGCAACTAAACACACATAACACAACTAGAGAGAAGTCCACGTGCCGCAACAGAGAGCCAATGCAGCCATAAATAAATACTTTTTTTTTTAAGACAGCAGCTCAGGCCAAGAATTTGACTGCAACCTGAGAGACCCT
This sequence comes from Aepyceros melampus, assembly GCA_006408695.1. Classification (NCBI taxonomy): domain Eukaryota; kingdom Metazoa; phylum Chordata; class Mammalia; order Artiodactyla; family Bovidae; genus Aepyceros; species Aepyceros melampus. The sequence continues at coordinate 265,705 of SJXQ01001037.1, forward strand.
GAGCAGAAGCCCCAGCTGAGCTGCACCTGGGTTCCTGACTCACAGAAACAGAAACCCTAAGGCAATAAACCGGAGAAGGCGACGGCACCTCACTCCAGTACTCTTGCTTGGAAAATCCCATGGACAGAGGAGCCTGGTAGGCTGCAGTCCATGGAGTCGCAAAGAGTCAGACACGACTGAGCGACTTCCCTTTCACTTTTCACTTTCATGCATTGGAGAAGGAAATGGCAACCCACTCCAGTGTTCTTGCCTGGAGAATCCCAGGGACAGGGGAGCCTGGTGGGCTGCCGTCTATGGGGTCATACAGAGTCGGACATGACTGAAGTGACTTATGCATTGTTTCAGTCACTAAGTTTGTGGTGATTTGTTACAGCAGCATTAGCACACTAATACAGATTGTTTCCAAATTCAAACCCACCCTCTAAAGGTGAAAATCTGAAATGTATTTGAAACATACAAGTTTCTAGATTTGAAATATACAAAAGCAGTCCAGCCTAGCCCTGAAGGCAATCACATTGGAGCAATGTTTCAAGGACAAGGACTCCCAAGGTGATTGTTTGAAAATGGAGATATGAAATCTGGGGTAATGAACAAAACAGATTCTACTTAGCTGACAATTATAACCAGATTTTTCACACTCAATTGCATATACTATGTCAGGAGTTTTTTCTGCATTATTGGGTTTGAAAGCTGTGCTGTTGTGTGTCACCAAAAAGAAAAACTGATTCAGAAAACAACGCTATATGTTAGATATATATATATATCGTACTACTTTTCTTAAAACAGAATTGCCATGACGCCTCCCTCTCTGGCTGAGACTAGAATAGATAAAAGTCCAGATTTTTACACACTTGGGACCAGCAATGTTTTAACACATGGAACATTCTATGAGGTTGCAAACTGTTTTTTATTCTTCAAACATATCCTGACTGTGCCAACTGCCCTGACAGTTGGTCATATTCTCAAGTGAATCTAAACAGATTACACTGTTAGAGACAGATGCATGGAGGGACTAGAGGGTCTCTCCACCACAGAGAAGGCCTGGTTACACCCCCTGGACCATCACAGGAAACAGGATCCTGGCTTTTATGAAACAGGAACACTGGAGGGGAGAATGTCATGGCCAAGTTCAGTGCTATCCATTGGAAACTCGTGACTGCAAAGACTGGGAAATGCTGGCCGGCAAGGAGATACAGAGGTCGCTTGAAGGTAAAGAGGCAGGGAACATTATTTACCAAACCAGACTGGTGAGAGATTGCAAATCTCAGTTTGTGTGGCCCCTCTCCTAGGACCACTATGAAGGACAGCCGTGACCATGTGTGGGCCTCGCCTCCCCCCACCCAGAGAAGTCCTGAGGAACATTTCCCCAGGATCCTATAGGTCAGGGGTCCCCAACCTCTGGGATCTACTGCCTGATGATCTGAGGTAGAGTTGATGTAATAATAACAGAAATAAAGTGCACAATACATGTAATGTGCTTGAATCATGCTGAAACCATCTCCCACCTCGGTCCATGGAAAAACTGTGTTCCACGAAACCCATCCTTGGTGCCAAAAAGGTTGGGGACCATTCCTTTAGAATGCCAAGAGAAACACAGGAAAAGCTTAATTCACAAATATGGCATGGTGGTTTTCAATGAGAAAGAGAAACAACTTTGCCCCCGGGGGGCACTAGGTGATGTCTGGGATGTCTGCTGTCATCATGACTGGGGGTTGGGTGCTCCTGGGACCAAGAGGGTGGGGTCAGGGAGGCTGCACCACCCACACAGCCCTCAGGACACCCCACAGAGGACAACCTGGCCTCATGGCGGCCCTGATGTCAGCAAGGCCAAGGCTGAGAGAGCTCGCCTGGCCTGGCCCTCATGGCTAGAGGGACTCGTTCGTCTTTATTACAGACCCAAATCTGTGTCATGCCCACAGAGGAAAAACAGTCGCGTAATTACATTTCCATACGTGCTACCGGGAACTTTTTTAGGGAAGATACTTTGGGAACATCGTCTGGAGACAGAACGTTCCAGGAGGTGCTGAGTCAGAGTGGAGCTGCTGTCAACAGGCATCACAGTGTGTGCTAAGTCACTTCAGTCACTTCAGTCGTGTGTGACTCTTTGCGACCCCATAGACTATAGCCCACGAGGCTCCTCTGTCCATGGGATTTCCCAGGCAAGAATACTGGAGTGGGTAGCCACTCCCTTCTCCAGGGGATCTTCCCAACCCAGGAATTGAACCCTCGACTCTTGTCTCCTGCATTGGTAAGTGGGTTCCTCACCACTAGCACCACGTTACATATGTAGTGGGCTGCATGCCCACCCGCCGGGACTTAGGACTTTGGGGGACATCTGTGGTCATCATGACTGGGGGCAGGATGGTGGGATCCCTGGTGTGGGGTGGGGCCAGAGAGGCTGTTCCACTCTCCACAGCACCTAGGACGGCCCCCAGAGGGTGACCCAGCCCATGTCAGCACGGCAGAGGAGGGGACAGATACGCCCCAGCCCGCCAGCTACTCCGGGGTAACCGGCCATCACCCAAGCAGTGACCACGCGTGGCCTGCACGGACACCTTTCCACAGATGTGGGCCTTGGGCTTGAAGGACAAGTCCACCCTGTGACACCCTAAAGCCCTCTCACCCTGTCCAAAACTCTCTTATCCTCCAGCCGTCTGTCTCTGAACACCAGGGCCTGGGAACAAGGTCAGTGGAGGGTCAGCAGCCATGGGAGACAGCTGAAGGGGTCCTGTCCCCTGCGTGTGGCCCTGAGCAGAGGGGCAGTGGATGCCCCCAGCTCCCAGCAACACACGGGGAGGTGGACGTGTGGCACACAGTTCCCGTGGCTGGGCTGGGGTGGGGAGCCCAGGAAGGGATGGAGGAGGAACCACAACAAGTGACCACACAGGGGGACACCTGGCAGGCTGTCTTCCTGGATGCTCCTCCGCTTGGCCTCACTTGGCTCATGGACAATCACCTGCCCTGGGGGTAGCGCCACAGTAAACGAGACCAAGTCCTCACTTTGCCCCGACTCAGGGCCTCACCTGGGATGGTGCCTCAGATTCCCTGTCTGCAGCACAGATGGGATGGTCTAGCCTAGGGCGGGGCCTGAACAGTGGGCAGCTCCTTCCCAACCTCACCTCCAGCCCATTCAGCCTCATCCCTGGTCCTTAGTTCCTGGGCTGCGGGATGGCCATAAGTGTCCAGGCACATCCACCACGACTGAGTCTCCTCCACACCTGATCCCATCTCCCCAGGGACAGACCTGGTCTCTTCCTCACTTTGGTCCATGGCTGTGGTGGCAGCCATTGGGAAGACAATAGATTAATACTAACATACACTGTAGGGCTTCCCTGGTGGCTCAGGAATTAAGAATCTGCCTGCCAATGCAGGGGACACGGGTTGACCCCTGGTCTGGGAAGCTCCCACATGCAGTGGAGCAACTGAGCCTATGTGCCGCAACTGCTAGGCCCCTGGGCCCCAGAATCCATGCTTCTCAACAAAAAAACCCATCGCAATGAGAGGCCTGCATCACAAGCGAGCAGCCCCCACTTGCTGCAGCTAGGGAGAAGCCCCCACAGCCACAACATAAACCGACTGTAACACGAATATTATCTCTGCTGCTGCTAAGTCGCTTCAGTCGTGTCCAACTCTGTGCAACCCCATAGACGGCAGCCCACCAGGCTCCCCTGTCCCTGGGATTCTCCAGGCAAGAACACTGGAGTGGGTTGCCATTTCCTTCTCCAATCATGAAAGTGAAGTTGATCAGTCATATCCGACTCTTTGTGACCCCATGGACTGCAGCCTACCAGGCTCCTCCATCTATGGGATTTTCCAGGCAAGAGTACTGGAGTGGGGTGCCATTGCCTTCTCCAAATATTATCTCTAATGTGACATAAATAATAATATTAAGGGTCTTCCCTGGTGGTCCAGTGGCTAAGACTCCTTGTTTCCACTGCAGGGGGCGTGGGTGCAATGCCTGGTAAGATCCTACCTGCCATGCAGTGTCACCAAAAAATGTTTTAAATAATAATAAAATAGTAACATTAACAGTGATAATAATATTACATCAAAGGCAGTAATAACCTGTCCACTCCTGACTCGGGTCACTGCCTTGGCCACCATCTCGGCCCTTAGGAGGATTCTGGGCAATGATTTATATTCCATTTTGCCCACAAGGAAACAGAAACAAAGAGGTTTTGCCCAAAATTGCCCAGGGAGAAAGTCATCCAGTGTCTAAGTAGTCACCCCAATCCCAAAGTCTCACTGTGCCACAAGGCCCCCTACATTCCACCAGGTTCCAAAAGGTTCCAGAAGTTTCCATCATTTTTGACCTTACACCTCCTCCACATCTCACCCCTCCCGGGAGTCCCCATCCCACAAAGGAGGGGAGGACTCTCAAAACTCCCTGAGCCGAGCCTCACTTGCTGCCTTCTCCCAGGGACCCCAGAGCATCCCCAATTCCCTCCCAGTTCCACCCATGGCCACTTAGGGCCCAGTGGTGGCAAGAGCTATGGCCAAGGTGTGACTGCTCGACAGCCTGGGACACAGGAGAGTTCACGTCCTTGTTCCAGACTCTGAAGGACAGGGCTTAGAAGGAGAAAGTGTCAGATCACAGCTTGACCTCAGCCAGAGATGGGCATCCCTCACGGCCCTTCAAGGACTGCATGCAGGCTCACTCCATGAAATGGCACCCCTCCTCTTAGACCCACAGGTTGGGGGCGGTGTTGTAGTAAAATAAACATAATAGAAAATTTATAATTTTAATCATTTAAAGTATACAATTCAATAGTATTTAATACAGTCACAGAGTTGTGTAACTATCACCACTAACTAGTTCCAGAACATTCTATCATCTCAAAAGAAGCCCTGTTCCCATCAGTAGTCATGCCCAGCCCCTGACCACCAGGAACCCACTCTCTGTGTCTGTGGATCTGCCTGCTCTGCACGTTTCCCGTCAGTGGAGTCACACCCTGTGTGTCCTCCTGTGTCTGCCTCTCTCACTGAGCACCATGTTCTCAGGGTCCGTCCACGTGGTAGCGAGTGTCAGGGCTTCTCTCCTTTCCGTGGCTGAGGGATGCTCCCGTGTGTGGAGGGAACACAGTTTTGTTTATCTGCTTGTTTGCTGATGAGACAACATTTGGGTGGTTTCCACCTTTTGGCTGCTTTGAATTATGCTGCTGTGAACATTGACGTTCAGGGTTTTGTGTGGATGAATATTCTCATTTCTCTTGAATGGACACCCAGGAGTAGAATTGCTGAGTTGTATAGAAACTCCATGTTTTTCAATCAGCTGCCTGATTTCCATTCTTGCCAGCAGGGCACAGGGTTCTCTCCTCTCCACACCCTCGCCTATGCTTCTCACTGTCTGTCTTTCAACGTTAGCCATCCTGATAGTTGTGAAGGGGTGTCCTACTGTGCTTTTGATTTGCATTTCTCTGAAAGCTAATAGTGTGGAGAATCTTTTCATGAGACCATAGTCTGAGAGGGGCAGGTTTGGCCACACTGTGCAGCCTGTGGGATCCTAGTTCTCTGACCAGGGATCGAGCCCAGGCCCTCAACAGTGAAAGCGCTGAGTTGTGTTCATTGGACCGCCAGAGAATTCCCAACACCACAGTTTTTAATCCTAGGAGACAGGTGCACCAAAGCCAGCCTCACATACTCAATTACACGGCCAGAAGGAAGCATGGCTGGTTCTGTCACCAAGACAAAAAAGCCTGTGCAAAATTCAGACAACATGATCAGCTTCGTCTCATGGAAGAGCTACAGAGTGGCGGGCCTGGGGCTGGGTCCTCCTGGCTTGGCTCCCTGGTTCTTTTCTTTTTAACTGAAGTATACAATACAATTGATCTACAATATTGCATTAGATTCAGGTATACAGCAAAGTAATTCAGTTATACATGTATATACCTAGATTCTTTCTAACATTTTTTCCATAATAGTTTATTAAAAGATCATAATATTGATGTTGAATTTAGTTTTCATGGGAAATAGATGGGGAAACAGTAGAAACAGTGTCAGACTTTATTTTTTGGGGTTCCAAAATCACTGCAGATGGTGACTGCAGCCATGAAATTAAAAGATGCTTACTCCTTGGAAGAAAAGTTATGACCAACCTAGATAGTGTATTCAAAAGCAGAGACATTACTTTGCCGACTAAGGTCCGTCTAGTCAAGGCTATGGTTTTTCCTGTGGTCATGTATGGATGTGAGAGTTGGACTGTGAAGAAGGCTGAGCACAGAAGAATTGATGCTTTTGAACTGTGGTGTTGGAGAAGACTCTTGAGAGTCCCTTGGACTGCAAGGAGATCCAACCAGTCCATTCTGAAGGAGATCAACCCTGGGATTTCTTTGGAAGGAATGATGCTAAAGTTGAAGCTCCAGTACTTTGGCCACCTCCTGCGAAGAGTTGACTCATTGGAAAAGACCCTGATGCTGGGAGGGATTGGGGGCAGGAGGAGAAGGGGACAACCGAGGATGAGATGGCTGGATGGCATCACGGACTCAATGGATGTGAGTCTGAGTGAACTCGGGGGAGTTGGTGATAGACAGGGAGGCCTGGCGTGCTGCGATTCATGGGGTCGCAAAGAGTCGGACACAACTGCGGGACTGAACTGAACTGAACTGAACTGGTATACAGTAGGTCCTTGTTTACCTATTTTATATACAGTAGTGTGTATATGTTAATCTCATGCTCCCAATTTATGCCTCTCCATCCCCTTTGGTAACCAAAAGTTTGATTTCTAAGTCTGTTTCTATTTTGTAAATAAGTTTCATTTGTAGTACTTTTTAGATTCCACATATAAGTGATATCGTATAGTATTTGTCTTTCTCTGATGTACTTCACTTAGTATGACTCTCTCTAAATCCATTCATGTTGCTGCAAATGGCATAACTGCATTCTTTCTGATGACTGAGTAGTATTCCATTGTATATATACACATCTTCTTTATCCATTCATCTGTCAGTGGACACTTGGGTTGCTTCCACATCTTATTTATTGTAAATAGTGTTGTTATGAACATTGGAGTGTCACTGCCCTAGTCCTGAGCCTCAGTTTCCTTATCTGAAAACAGACCCTCAGAGGGGCACCCCAGGTGGGTGCTCTTGGGGCCAATACAGCCCTGGGTGGGAACCAGTATGCACAAAGTTAAACGCAAGTCAACAGTGACCAAGCACATCACCGGAACCTTGACCTGGAGCAGGAGGAGGGGGAGCGGGGGAGACGCAGCTGCAGCCCTGGGGACAGCAGGGCATCACATTAGCCCAGAACACAGGCTCCAGAGCACTCTGGAAGATTCAGCTGGGCTCAGTGAATAAGAATCCCTCTAAAGACATGCAAGTGATGTAACTAAAATGGAAAGTTCATCTCCAGGAGGCTCCAGGATAGAATCCTGCATCGTGGGCTCAGCCGCAGACCCAGTAGAGTGTGTGGTTGGGAATTCCACCCGCCCTTTAGGGTCCAGTGCAGCCCATGGCAGGAGGCTCTTGATCTGCATCACGTGCCAGAAGCGAGACGAGAAGCTGTGAGGACACAAAGCTTTATCGGCACTGTGGTTCCCTAAACCACATCAGTTTCCTGCAGTTACTGTAACAAACTGCCGCCAGTTCAGGGCTTAAAGCCACACCCATTGATTCTCTCATAGTTCTGGGGTTCAGGAGTCTGGCTCAGGCCTCATGGCGGGTAAATCCAGGCGTGGACAAGGCTAGTCTTTTCGGAGGCTCAAGGGGAGCACAAGCTCTTGCCTTTTCCAGCTTCCAGAGGTGCCGCATCCCTGGCTCACGGCCCCTCCCTCCATCCTCACAGCCAGCAGCACAGCACCTCCTGTCTCTCTGCCTCTGACCCTCCCTCTCCCTCTTATAAGGATCCTGTGATGACACTGGGCCTCCCGGGGAATCTAGGGTCGTCCCCACCTCAGGGGTCTTAACTTAATCCCTCCTGCAAAGTCCCCTCTGCCCCATGAGGTGACGCATCCTTGGGGGCCCCATCACTCTATCACAGCTTGCTTCTGATTTTTTTCTCCATGTTTTTGTCTGAATTTTTAAAATTCATTTTTCCTGCATATTTAATATCTGCTGGCTACTAGACATACATTCTGTGTGGCCTGCTCCACCGCCCTTGACAGAGAAGCCTCTTTTATAGATAAAACCAATCAACCAAAAACTGAAGCCCTGGCTAAAGAAAGTTGGGTGAGGCCCCCTGGCGACTGCAGAGCAGCGGTAGCTGGGAATCCGATGGGAGTCCAGTGGGTTCGGGGCGGCGTCACTGTACGTGAGGGCAGGTGGAGGCGGGTGCAGTGGAAAGGTGGTCTTAGTGGAAAGGTGGGCGGGTCAACAGCAAGCAGGTGGTGTTTGTCAGAGCAGAGGGCATTCCAGGCCAGGGGAGGCAAGAGTGTGACCCCAGATGCAGGAGGGAGACAAATGAACAGTACAGAGAAAGCTGCCGCAGGCTGGCCGCACAGTTAACAAGGATGGGGATGAGAGTGGGGATGGGGTATGAATGCAGTCAGCCAGAAGAACTCAAGTCCTTCCAAAGTCCCCAGGGCTGAGCTGAGAGAGAAGCAGCAAATGGACGAAAACCCCACCAGGCAGAAAAGCACAAACAATCGAGAGGTTTAAAAATAGACGACGGCCCCATGATGCCACTCCTGGGGACCCACCCGGGGGAACTGAAAACAACCATCAGCATAAAAACCTGAAGACGGACGGATGTTCACTGCAGCGCAAGTCATGGCAGCCTAACAGTGGAATCACCCCAAGTGCCCATTGATAGACGAAGGCATCAAGACACAACAGAGCATGTGATGGAACACGATTCTGCTCTAAACTATGAAAGTGGACAGACTCTGAGAACATGATGCCCAGTGAGAGAAGACACAGAAAGATGCACAGGGTGTGATTCCACTTATGGGAAACGTGCAGAGCAGGCCGATCCACAGACCGACAGTGGGTTCATGACTGTCAGGAGCTCAGGAGGGGATGGTGCGGGGAGTATTTAATAGGGACAGTTTCAAATTTAGAAGATGAAAAGGTGCCAGGTAGATGGGGTCAGGGGGAGAATGGTTGCATAATGGCGTGAATATACCTCATGTTACTGAACTGTGCACCTAAAAACAGTTAAAGCAGTGAATTTTATGTGACATGTAATTCACCACAATGAAAAAACAAAGCAAATCAGAGTGGGTTGAAGTGGGTGCAAGGAGGTGAGTTAGGAAACTCATGCAGCGCTAGGCAGAGAAATGAGTGGGGGTGGGGGGAGGGGGGAGAAAGAAGGTGGGCTGTGTCTGGTGTGTGATAAACTAATTTTTGACTCCAGAAACTACTGTGACCAGCAGGGCCCTCCCTTAGGACCACAGGAGACAAGCAGCACGGATGGTCACTACCCCCACCCCTGGCACCATCCTGCCATTGTGGGCTGAGTAAAGAGGCCACTGAGAAAAAGGCTTCGGCTCAACAAAGGGTTCCATTCACACCCTAGAGCAGGAGAAACTCCTGCCTGCCTTCTCCCAGGACATCTCCCAGGGGCGTCTAGTTTCACTTTCAAAGGACATGCCAAACACCTCCCCAGAAAGCAGCCTGATTTCCAGCAGCCCTCTGCTTTGGCCAGACATTCTGCCCACATGTGAGCCAGCACTCAGGGTGTGGCTCTGGGAGATGGGGCAAGAGGGCAGGAACAGCAGCAACTTCATGGGGCTTCCAAGTCTTGGGCTGCCTGTGCCAAAACGCTTCCGTGGGGTTTCAAAGCTCCCCCTCCTTTGATGGAGAGGGAAATGGCAACCCATTCTGGTACTCTTGCCTGGAAAATCCCATGGATGGAGAAGCCTGATAGGCTACTATCCGTGGGGTCACAAAGAGTGGGACACGACTGAGCGACTTCACTCACCTCCTTTGATCAGAACATGGCACCTTTGCAAAACTGGGCCAGAACCCTTAGGCAGGCTTCCACCGGGATTTCAGTCAACAGCAGTAAGCCCAAGTCCCCCAACTCTTATGCATGGATTTGGAATGTGGGGGGGCCCATGTGTCTCACAGTAGTATGAAGACATTTCTCCCCAACATCCTGCACTGTCTGCAGCCACATATGCAAGATGATGAGCTGTCACCTCCTCAGTTTCATCTCCAGGAACACAGCCTTCACTGGGTACGACTGAACCAGGAGAAAGCTGACATCATGCTGCAAAGACTGAATGCCAAGTTCACAGTGCAAGGGTTTTCCCAGTGGTCCAGTGGCTAAGACTCTGCGCTCCCAATGGAAGGAGCCTGGTCAGGGAACTAGGTCCGACATGCTACAATTAAAGATCTCGCTTGCTGCAATGAAGATGGAGGATCCCAATACAGCAACTAAGACCTGAGGCAGCTCAATAAATAAATAAATATTAAGTAAAAAAAAGTTCTCAGCACAGAGGGTGAAGGATCTGGCATCGGACTAGGAACACAGTGAGGTGTTCTGGGGGTCCGAGGAGACTAACCCAGGCCTCTATGTACCCTGGGGGAGGGGACAGGTCATCAAGGTTAACATCTGGGTGAAGCCATGTGGGTGTCAGGGACACTGGAACGTGCTGAGAAGGCACTCAGCTCTGTGTATTCTTTCCCAAACCCACGACTTTGATGTAATCATGAGAAAAGCATCACATAAACCCAGACAGAGAGATTCTTGCACAACTCCTGCCCAGCCTCTTCATGGCTGCCCAGGCGTGAAAAGGAAAGTCAGAGAGCTGTCACCACTCAGAGCGGCGAAGGAGAGGTGATGACTGAATGTCATGTGGGGTCCTGGAGGGGGGCTGGGACAGAAAAGGACATGAAGGGAAGCCAGTGAAATCCAAACTGAGTGAGGGCCTGAGTCAATGGCGATGTGTCCGCACTGAGTTCTGGGGGTGGTACAGGAGCTCTAAGGGGGAAGCGTGCTGGGGTGGGAGAGACTGGGCGAAGGGCAACCGGGATCATCTGTACTACCTGTGACCCTTCTGGACATTTGCAATTAGTCCAAGATAAAAAGTTAATTTAAAAAAAAGAAAAAGGAAACAAGGAGTTTGGGATTAGCAAATAGATACAAACTAGTATATATAGGATGGATACACCACCAGGTCCTACTGTAGACCACAGGGAACTATATTTAATATCCTGAAATAAATGATAATGGAAAAGAACGTGAACAAGAATGTATATATTACAGCTGAGTCACTTTGCTGTACAGCAGAGATTAATGCAACACTGTAAATTAGCTATACTTCAATAAAATTTAAAAAAAAAGTAGATCTCAAAACTCAGTCCACTATCTTTCCTAGAGATGACATGTGGGATGCTAGTGTTGGTACCAGAGTGGCGGGTATGGGTACTGGCTCATCCTACACCCATTCACAGCGAGGGAAGTGGAGGCCCAGAGGAGTATGGGGACTTTGACAATTTGGAAATCAGAGATGGAGCCTAGACTGGAACCCAAATTTCCAGAACCCCTGTCTCTCATCACCCCAAACCTGAACATACACCTGAGGTTTGTGAACAGCACTGGATGTGTTTCAGTTTTTCTTCACACAGTCCCGGAGAGGCTCCTGGACATGTCAGATAAGAGAAAGAGAGACAGAGAGATACAGACACAGAGAGACAAAGAGAGACAGCGAGAGTGAGAGACAGGAAGAAAGAGACAGAAAAAGAGAGACAAATAGAGAGAGAAGCCAATCTATGTTTTTAAACAATAAATGCCCAGCTCATCCCCAAAGCCCCACCAACCCCATAGCTACTGATCATTCAAGTAAAAAACAACTCTGCATTTCATTAAGCAGCAGTTTAAGGGGAAAAAAATTCCATTTCTCACTCTTGCCTCAAATATTTAAAAGTCAGCCTGGAAGAATTAATCTGTCAGTTTCTCAACCTAAAGAGAAAGGCGTTGCTAAGTTCAGCAGTTGCTGAGCGAGGAGCCCCGTTGTGGGCACCCAGCCAAGGGCAGGAAGCTTTAGTTTTCACGTCAACCCAGCCTCTTCCAAGCTCGCTCTGGGACACTTTGCCTGGCAAACTGTGACTCCTGGAACATCATTCTACAAAACACCCAGCTCCTGACATTATAAGAGTTTGTCTGAATATGTGTTCATTGCATCTGTTTTAATTTACTTTACCTGCTTTGGGGGTTTATAATGTAAAAGCTATGAGCACAGACATTTATAAACAAAGTTTCATGTTTGTACATTTTTAAAGAATGTTGTAATAAACATAATTGATGTTTTAAAATATGACTTCTTTTTGAGCTATTAGAAGCCACAGTTCATCAAATTTAAGAGCCTGTCATTTCTAAGATGCATGTCTCTCGCATTTCGAGACATTAAAGAAAATCAGTGATCCACCTCAGCAGGGCACGATGTTATGGGAAATATAATCATTCCATCATTTGTTCCCAAATCATTAACCGCTGCCTACCCAGAAGGCTATGGGAATCCAAGCCCCTAACTAGGTAGCATCAGAGGCAACATCGCTTGCTCCTTGGAAAGAAAGCTATGACAAACCTGGACAGTATATTTAAAAGCAGAGATATCACTTTGTAGACAAAGGTCCATATAGTCAAAGCTATGGTTTTTCCAGTAGTCAATGTACAGATGTGAGAAGAAGTTTGAGCACTGGAGAATTGATGCTTTTGAACTATGGTGCTGGAGAAGACTCTTCACAGTCCTTTGGACAGTGAGGAGATCAGTCCTAAAGGAAATCAACCCTAAAGGAAACCAGTCAATCCTAAAGGAAATCAACTCTGAATATTCATTGGAAGGACTGATGCTGAAGCTGAGGCTCTAATGCTTTGGCCACCTGATGTGAAAAAACTCACTGGAAAAGACCCTGATGCTGGGAAAGATTTGAGGACAAGAGGAGAAGAGAGTAACAGAGGATGAGATGTCAATAAAAGTATTAAAAAATAAAATTATGACTGACATAGAGAACAGATGTGTGATTGCCAAGGAGGAGAGGGATGGGAAAGGGAAGGACTGGAAGTTTGGGGTGAGCAGATGCAAACTATTGTATATAAGATGGATAAACAAGATCCTATTGTACAGACCAGGGAACTCTCTTCAGTATCCTGTGGTAAACCATAATGGAAAAGAATATGAAAAAGAATATATATATATATAATGCATCGCTTTGCTGTACAGCAGGAATTGACACAACATTGTAAATCAACTATGCTGCTGCTGCTGCTAAGTTGCTTCAGTCGTGTCCGACTCTGTGCGACCCCATAGACGGCAGCCCACCAGGCTCCCCCGTCCCTGGGATTCTCCAGGCAAGAACACTGGAGTGAGTTGCCATTTCCTTCTCCAACGCATGTAAGTGAAAAGTAAAAGTGAAGTTGCTCAGTCGTGTTCAACTCTTAGCGACCCCATGGACTGCACCCCACCAGGCTCCTCCATCCATGGGATTTTCAGGCAAGAGTACTGGAGTGGAGTGCCATTGCCTTCTCTATACTTCAACAAAATAAACTTTTTAAAAATAAATGACATTTGAGGCTCAGCCCTGTTTCTGTTGGACAGCATGGCTTTGGGGAGTGGAGAATGTAGAGGAATGATTCATGTAAAACTCCACACAGTATAGAGTTAGACCTTTCCCAACAGGCACTTGAAGTTACTAAGTTGTTCTTAGCTCCTTTCCCATAAAAACAAAATACTGGGGAGGGAGGGATGAATTGGCAGAGCATAGAGGATTTTTAGGGCAGTGAAACTATTCTGTGATGGTGGATTCGTGTCAGTGTACATCTGTCTCAACTCATACAAGACCAAGAATGAGCCTTCTGGTCAACTACTGACATTGGGTGACAGTGACAGGTCCATGCAGGTCTACTGATTATAATGCATGTCCTGCTGGTGAGAGACTTTGATGATGAGGAGGCTGTGTACAGCTTGGGGGTAGGGGCATGTGGGGAAACCTCTGTTCCTTCTGCTTAGCTTTGCTGTGAACTTAATACTGCTCTAAAAAAATAAAGTTTATTAAAAAAAAAAATCGAACTTCCCCAGTAGCACAATGGATAAGAATTCACATGCCAATGCAGGGGACATGGGTAAAATCCCTGATCTGGGGAGATCCCACATGCAACTAACTCCACGCGCCACAGCCACTGAAGTCCCCATGCCCTCGCAAACAAGAGGAGCCACCACAAAGAGAAGCCTGCATGTGGCAACTAGAGACTGGCCCTCACTCTCTGCAACTAGCTAAAGCCTGCTCGCAGCAAGGAGACCCAGTGCAGCCAAAAATAAATCAATAAATTTATGGAAAAATATCTTCTTACTTTAGTGCAATCACAGAATCATAAAATCTTATTAGAAATAGTTTAGCCAATGGTTTCCATCAGGAGGTGATTCTGCCTCCTCCCAGGGGACGCTGGGCCAGGACTGGGGCATCTGTGGTCCTCAGGACTAGGTGCTCCTGTCATTGAGTGGGTGGAGGCCTGAAAGCCTCCCCTCACCCCACAGCACTCAGGACAGCCCTGCAGTGGATGACTTGGTCTCGCAGTCCTTAGTGCCAAGGAGGAGAGATCTTGCCTTAATCAAAACCACCATGTCAATAACAACAACATCTCATATCTACAGAGAACTTGTCCCGCCTCCTTCTGGAGATGCTTCACTGGATCTGCACAACCTGGAAGGGGGCTCTCCTGGTGGCTCAGATGGTAAAGGATATGCCTGCAATGCAGGAGACCCGGGTTTGATCTTTGGATCAGTAAGATCCCCTGGAGGAAGAAATGGCAACCCACTCCGGTATTCTTGCCTGAGAATGCCATGGACAGAGGAGCCTGGTGGGTTATAGTCCATGGGGTCACAAAGAGTCGGACAAGACCGAGCAACTAACACTTTTTGGACACGACTGAGCGACTAACACTTATACTTTCATTTCAACCAGGAAGGCAGCCAAGACAGGTGTCCTGCAGATGACAAATAACCAAGAGCTTCCCTGGGGCTGCAAGGTCACCTGTGACCTCCTCTACCCCCCTGTCCCAGTGAACTTGGAAACTCCCACTTCCTCCCAGGGGCCCAGTTGGCCCCAAGTTCTCCATTTTCTGTGCAATGGTGCAAATGTTCCGGTGTTGAGAAAGAGGGAATGGGGTGGGGCAGAGCAGGGGGCCATTTAGCAACTAGGACCAGAGGGCCCCCAAAAAAGCTTTCACCTTGCGAGGGTCACCCCTTTCTAGGTGGTATGAGGTACACTATATACCCCTCCCACCAAAGATATGCACACCTCCTAAGCCTGGTGGCTGGGAATGGGACCTGATCTGGAAATAGTGTCTCTGGGGGTGTCACTGAGCTAAAGCGAGGTCACACGGAGTAGGGTGGCCCTGACCCAACAGCTGGCATTCTCAGAAGAGGGACATGCGGACACACATGAGGCTTAATACAGATTCTCTCCTTAATCAGTTCTACTCAGGCTACCTTGAACTTTTCAACGGGGCCTCGACGTTTGGGTCTCACGTTCATCTTACACTGTACAATTTCAGCAAAAATCCTGCTAAGTTGATGGACTGAGATTTCCCCCAGTTTCCACATCTGATCACCCCCATACTTCACGGGGCTCCTCAGACCCTCCCCCAGCCAATGTCTGCACCTGGAATCTGAGAGATCCCTTATCCAGAATTACCCCAGTGCTTCCTCTTAGCAATCTCCCATCCCCTGACCCTCACCTGCTCCTTGGCTACTCATTGCCACTGGTCTGCACTGTATTCAGAGTGGAGCCCAGTTCTAAAATGAGGTTTCTTTTCCCCATTGCAATCATTTCTGGGTAAACTCTTGTTTTTACTGTTGTAACTACTGTCCAGCTCTGGGTTTTCTCTGACAGACACACAGGGTGAAGGCCATGTGACAACAGGGGCAGAGACCAGAGTAATATGTCTATGAGCCATGGGGCGCTAGGGGTTGCTGGCAACCACCATCTTTCAGAAGGGTTTCCCTTCTCAGAGGGAAAGAGAATTGACTTTACCAGTTGGCTCAGTGGTAAAGACTCTGCCTGCAATGCAGGAGATGAAGGAGCTATGGGTTCGATCCCTGGCTTGGGAAGATCCCCTGAAGAAGGAAATGGCAACGCACTCTAGTATTCTTGCCTGGAAAACCCCATGGACAGAGGAGCCTGGCGGGCTACAGTCCAAAGGGTCTCAAAGAATTGACCACGACTGAGGGACTGAGCACACACATAAACACACACACCACCTTTCAGAAGCCGGAAGAGGCAAGAAAGCCCATGTTCTGGGCGCCCCAGGAGGAGCATGGCTCTGTCCACAAAGATTGCAGACTTCTGACCTCTAGGACTGGGAAAAGACAGATTTCTGTTGCTTCAGGCCACGTGGTCTGTGGTGCTTTGTAACGGGGCCCCAGGAAAGTCACACAATTAGCCAAAGACAAGGTTGCTAGGGTTGGCGCATTATTTCTCAACCTCCCCCCACCCCACCCCCATCCCCCAGCAACCACCTGTCTGTTCAGCCCGGGAGCTGCATGGACTTGGCCCAATCACCTCTTGTCTTTGATTTTTCTTGACTTTTTAGTCCACCAAATTAAGGAGTTTCTTAAGAAGGCAGGGGCCGAGGTCATGGCCGTGACAAAAAAGGACAAGATGTGACCAGTGGTCGCCATCACGAAGCTACTGGGCAGGCTGCAGATCCATTTGCATCCCAGATTCACCTGGCCCCTCGCCCTGGCACCTCCTCATGTCAGCACAGAGGCGCAGAAAACACATGCACACACCCACCGACACCCACGGCCATGAAAAGCAGACTCTCAACTAATTGTCATGCAGCAAAGATGGGTCACTTTTTTGTATTTTATCATCTCCGAACAGTTAACTTTCAGAAATTCCAAAAAAGGAGCAATTTCTACAAATCAGTCTTTCTCCCTTGGCATTGCATCCGGTATGGAGGGGGCAGGGGCTGGGAAGGCTGCTCCACAGGCACGGTGCCCAGGAGGGCTCCCCCAGACAGGATGACCAGGCCTGGGGAGGAGTGCTGGGGAGGAGGGAGACTTTGCCCATGATGACTGCACCCCCCCCCAACCTGTCTCCTAGCAAACTTCTCAGCACAGGCCTTCTCTCTGGCCTCTTCCCTTGATGTCCTGGGCACAGGTGTCACCCCCACGTCTCTGTGCCCTGAAAGACTGCTTCCTCTCATTGCACACCTGGGGAGCTAATGAAATACACAGCCTGGGGCCCCCAGCCCTGCCACCCTCCAGGGACCCTGACTCAGAGAGTTGGGCCAGGGACAGGATGGCCCCAGGGGCCCGTCTCCACACCGCCCCCTGTGCACACACAAGCGTTTCATTCACGTGGTGCTCCCGGCGCCTGGCACCCGGTCTAAAGCTTAAAATAGGCACACAACCAGCCTTTGTTGGGGAGAGGAAGGAAGGAAGGAAGGTTTCAGACAAAGGAGACAGCAAACTGCACCATCCAGGAAAGCTGAGGGCATGAGCTGGGTGGGCATAGTGGGAGGGGCCGTTTTTGGAGTCAAAGTGAAGGTCAGCCCGAAGGTGGGGTGGGGCCAATCCCCACTGAGGAAGCAATTTGATTTTGTCGAGTGGGTGAAGATGGCAGGGAAAATGATGAACCAATCTCAGCTTTAGACAGAAGATTCTTGTTATGGTGGGGGTGAGGGTCAACCCACCACAGCAGGAGAGACTAGAGGCTGATCTGCCAGCTGGGATGTTCTGAGCAAGAAACAGGGAAGCATTTAACCGAAGGAGGGAAGAAATGCAGACAAGAGAAAGAGAAACAGAACCAGAGGGCTCATGCCTGAACGACCCCCAACTATGGAGGTTCCGTTTGGAGGGCTGTCAAATGCTCAGGAAAGAAAAAAGCCATTGATACAGCAGACAGATTCTTCACCGCCAAAATGCAAGAGCAGCCCAGATGTCCACCAACAAGTGAACCGATAAACAGGGGTGAGGGTCAACCTACCACAGCAGGAGAGACTAGAGGCTGATCTGCCAGCTGGGATGTTCTGAGCAAGAAACAGGGAAGCATTTAACCGAAGGAGGGAAGAAATGCAGACAAGAGAAAGAGAAACAGAACCAGAGGGCTCATGCCTGAACGACCCCCAACTATGGAGGTTCCGTTTGGAGGGCTGTCAAATGCTCAGGAAAGAAAAAAGCCATTGATACAGCAGACAGATTCTTCACCGCCAAAATGCAAGAGCAGCCCAGATGTCCACCAACAAGTGAACCGATAAACACGTGTGTCCTTTCACACGGGAACGTCCCTCAACCATGAAAAGGAGAAGCCCTGACACTATCACGTGGACAGACCCTGAGAACCTGACACAGTGAGAGAAGCAAACACAGAAGGACACACAGGGTGTGATTCCACTGATGGGAAATGTCCAGAACAGGCCCATCCACAGACACAAAGAGTGAGTTCCTGGTGGTCAGGGGCTAGGGAGGGGGTGGGGGTGACTGCTCATGGGGATAGAGGTCTTACTGGAGTACTGGAAGTTTCTAAGTCAGGTTTATGGAGATGGTTGCAGAACTTGATAAACTTACCAAAAAACTGAAGTGTGTGCTAAAGTGGCTGAGTTTTATGATGTGGCAATTGTACCTCCATTTAAGAAATAAGCAGTAAGACTTTATCCTTTTGCAAGGTTCTCCAGGAGAACTTGCTTCCCAGGTAGTACAGTGGTAAAGAATCCACCTGCCAATGCAAGAAACGCAAGACAAAAATGAAAAGAAAAGAAAAACAAGAAACTTGGGAGACTCAGATTTGATCCCTGGGTCGGGGAAGACCCCCTGGAGAAGGAAGTGGCAACCCACTCCAGTATTCTTGCCTGGAAAATCCCATGGACAGAGGAACCTGGTGGGCTACGCCCATGGGGTTGCAAAGAGTCAGCATGTACGCACCCCCCAGGAGAATTAGTACTTTTCCTAGAAGAGTCTCAGAGCTGCCCACCAGTCCCACTGCCCGCCAGCTAGTGGGACAAGATGCAACATCACAGGATGGAAGAGGAGAAGGTGGGACCTGAGCAACTGGGACAAGTCACCCATCTTTGCAGTGACCCATTCTGGTCTCTGAGGTCTCCTGGGTGTCGTATGGAACGAACACTTTCTTCTAGACCCTGAAGAGAGAAAGAGAGGCCATGCCCAAGGGCAGCACAAGAAAGAAGTGGTGAAAAGTGAAGTTCAGAGCTGTTGAAATGAGCATTGAACATGGTGACCCTTGACATCATCAAGGACAGAAGACTGAAGACAAAACTTCCCAGAACAAAGACACAGCTTGGCCGATCATCCTTGGGCTGTGAAGACACAGCCACCTGTAGGGGAGCAATGGAAAGAGAAGCTCGTGTCCACATCCTGCAATCACACAACTGTCCTGGGAACCATCCCCTCTAGAAAGCTCCAGAAAGTACCAAAGTCAATGGAGGCCAGACCCAACCACGCTTCTCTAAGAAACTACAAAGGAGTTTCAAGAATTCAATTGCCCAGGACTTCCCTGGAGGTCCAGTGGTTAAGACTCTGAGCTTCCACTGCAGGGGGTATGGGTTAGACTCCTGGTTGGGGAACTAAGATCCTGCATGACGCATAGCACAGCCCCCCAACAAAAAATAACACATACACAAATGCCCCAGAAAATACTATTTTAAAGATAATTATTTATTACCAGATGCAAATAAGAAAACTTGTAATAACACCTTGGAGGGAAGAAGGCACTTTTTACACTACTACAGGGTATACCAAAAAAATGCCTCCATTCAGTAAGCAAAAAACTTACTGTGTCAGGGTAATTCATATTCAGTTGTCTTTCCCTTCAAACTATAGGACCTTGGGCTTTATGAAACATGGAGCAGAAAGCAATGGCACTGATTACAATCATTTTCAGTAAAAGACCAAGAACCATCTGAAGAACTCAAGCTTTGAGGAAGACGCCTGTACTCGGCTATAACCAAGGAAAACAATCACAAATGTTGGCTTCTTTCAGTGCCGGCAGCCGACCAGTTAATCCCATACTCAAAACCAGTAGAAGTGTTTGAAAGCCACATGAAAGAGCCACCTAGAAAGAATTCAGCATTTCTAAATTTTTCTAAAAGTGGTGTGATTTTTTTTTTCTCCTCTCAAAAGAACACAAGATGACATAAAAACCAACCCAAATCTGAATGGCTATACTTCCCAAGGGTGAAAGGTGAGATGTGATATTTAAAGAAGAAAATAACTTAGTTTTGTTTCCAACAGGGGGTTTCCACCAGGGGTGATTCTGCCCCCTGGGGACAGGGGGCAATATCTGGGGATATCTGTCATTGTCACACTGGTGGAGAGGTGCTCCCAGCATTAAGTGGATGGGGCCAAGGATGCTGCTCCTCACTCCACAGGGCCCAGGGTGGCCTCCCACAAAGGATGACCTGGCATTAAGGCCAGCAGTGCACTGTTTATGAGCACTGCCAAGCGGAAAGACCCTGGCCCATCACAGGAAGTCAACTGATAAATCTCATATATTTATTTCTATTAGTTTATTTTTTGGCCACACTGTACAGCATGTGGGATCTTAATTCCTCAACCAAGGGTTGAACTCACGCCCCCTGCACTGGAAGGCAGAGTGGGAAGTCCCATGTAAAGCTCAAGTATTTAAAGAGCATATAATTGTGGCCCAGTGGCCCCCTTCAGAGCACACATCCAAATGGTTCCTGTGGGGTACACTTCATCTGAACGACCCAAGAGCCTTTCTTTTAAGTAGATGTGCTTGTTCCTTGATAAAGCTTCAGAATCCAGGCAGATCCAGGTAGACTTGTCCGTTGTCATTGTTTTTCCCCTCATTTTTAATAATGTGAAGAAAAAAATGTTTTGCAGATTCTTTTTTTAAAACTCCAGAAAGGATTCTTACATGCACCGCAAGATTGAGGGACTGAAATCAAGCTCCAAGTGATTTCTTCCCTCTCCTCCCTACAACCCAGTAATTCTACCCACCCACCTTCCTCCCCCCCCAATAAACCTTAATTTAGAACATTATTATCAACACGCACGTATCCTCGCCATGTGCCAGGAGTGTGCGAGGTACACTCATCTCCTCGTTTCACCCTTGCAGCGATCCTGTGAGGTACCTGCTCCAGTTTTATTACTCCCATTTTACAGAGGAGTAAACTGAACCCCCAGAGGGGATACAGCCAAGAGAGCAATCAGAGGGGACAGGAGAAGGGAGGCCCACCTATCAGAGCCCCTCCACCCTCAACCTTTGCAAGACCATAGCCTGCAACTGAGCAAATTTGAGAACTTGGCATTTGCCTCGCTGACATCCAGCAATGGTGAAGGCTCTTTGCTGCTCATCACGCCTGTCTTCTCCCACCCATATTTCAGACCCGAGCAACCTCCACTTCACAGGGAAACTCAAGTGCCACCCACTTCCCTCAATATCATTGTTCCCAAAACTTCTACTTTGATTCCTGACTCCTGACTCCCCAAATTCCTAAAAAATTCAGCCACCAACACAAATCTTTCCACTTTCCCTCTGTGCCCTGCATGCCAGAAACAGACCTCAGTGCATCCAGCATCCATTGTCTGCAACTCACTGAGTTACTAAGGGGTCTCTGCCTACGCCAGATGATTAGCCAAAGTGGGGGCCGATTCCCTTCCACTATCCTCATTACTGACTTCAAACCTAGACCCCTCCATTTACTCCTGAATAGTCAACCTCCTGCAAAACACCTGGCCTGAGGCGCGGGGGTGGGGGTGGGGGGTCTCCCAGCCTCTAGCCCACCTTCCTCCGCCCTCCTCTCTCTCTCATCTCTCATAGACACTCCGTTTCTCCCTACAGCCCTCAGATGCCTTTAGAAAGAACCCTGACCCCCTCCCACTTCTCTCAGTTCCCCCGAAGTCTGCTCTTTGACCTTGTGCCAGCTCACCCTGACCCCAAGTTCCTCCACCATCACCAACTCCATCGCAGTCCACTCCCTTGCTACCCTGGAGCCCCGCTCCAGCCCGATCCCCAACTCCAATGACAGCCCCCAACTCCAACCCAGATCCCCAGCCTCCTTTCAGTGGACCCCGACCCCCAACTCCAATCCAAATTCCCAACCTCAGCCTCTTCCTCCTCAACGGACTCCAACCTTCAACTCCATCGGCAGCCCCCTCCCCAGCTAACCTTCAACCCCCAGCTCAAGAACCCCAACTCTAACCCAACCCAGGGCCCACCCATCTTCAGGAACCCCGGCCCCCAACTCCAGCTCGGATTCCCAGACTCTCCTCACAGACCGACTCTCAACTACAGTCAGGATTCTCAGACCCTCCTCACAGACCCCGAACCTCAACTCCAGCCCGGATCCCCAGTGCCCCCTCACAGACCCCAACCCCCAACCCCAAACAGGATCCCCAGTGCCTCCTCACAGACCCGGACCGCCAACTCCAGCCCGGGTCCCCGGTGTCTACTCACAGACCCCAATCTCAACTTCAGCCCAAATCCCCAGTGCAGTGCCTCCTCACAGACCCCGATCCCCAACTCCAGCCCATACGCCTAGTCCTTCCTCACAGACCCCGACCCCCAACTCCAGCCCAGATTCCCGGTGTCTCCTCACAGACCCCGACCTTCAGCTCCCGCCCAGAATCCCGGGCGCCTCCTCACAGACCCCGACCCCCAACTCCGTCCCCAGCCAAATCGGAGCCGTTCCAGGACTCCCCTACCCGCAGCCGCCCAAGCCTCCCCTCCGCCCCGGCCGCGCCCTGCCCCCGGGGCTTGAGGCGGGGGCAGCAGACCCAGGCCCCAATAGCGGCGGCAAACGCCCTTACCTGCGCTAGGGCCACCGCGGCCGCCTCAGCCCCGCCGCGCAGCCGAACCCACCGCCGGCGGGCGAGCACTCGCTCCCTTCTGCGGGGGCAGGGCCAGCGGGCGAGGGGCGGGCACTGGGGGCTGATGCGGCCAATCGCGAGCCCCGGCGACGGGAGCTAGGGCTGGGGGCGGGACGCAGAGCAGGCAGCGGGGTAGGGTGCGCTCGGGAGGAGGGCGCGGTGTGGGGTGCGGGCGGGGCCGGGTGGCGGAGCGCTGAGTGGCACCGCGGCTGGCCACCCGCATGGGAAGAACGCGCTGGGGGGCGGAGCTATGCTAATATGCAAATAGGTACGTTGTGGTGGACCGCTCTGCGAGGGTCGAGCTGAATTTCAGAGGTGACTTGGTGACTGACGTTGAGGAGGCGCGAGGCGATCTGCCAATTCAAATCCCGGGTAAGATCGAGGGTTCAAATCCGTATCCTAGCTCACTTGGGGGTAAGAACGTCCCCTCCCTATCTGTCGCTTGACCTCCGGACAATGATAATAACTGCTCCCTCTCCTTGAATGGTTTGCATAAGGCCAGGAGGAGAAACGATATTATCCCCGTTTTACGGAGGTGGAAACTGAGTCTCAGAGAGGTCAAACTCAAGGTTATTCTCCCAACCCTGTCCAGGGTTTCATAATATCCTGAGTCTTGATTTTAAAATGCAGATTTACCGGCCCTCACCCAGATGGAATGAACCAAAATCCTGAAGCTAACTGGACCCCTGGAGTGTGCATTGTTGACATGCTCCCCTGGTGATGTTGGGAAGCATTTGGTGTGTCTCTAAAAGTATACAGCAGTCAAGGAGAGGAGAGTTTCTCATACGGGAGGATGCAGCCATTGTACTATGGGACATCAGGAACTTTGTGCAACACTGTTACTCTCTGATCTGAACTGCTGGCCTACCAGCTGGGCCCCCCGGGGCTGCTGTCATCCCCGCAGGAAATCTTGCTAACTCCCTGCTGTGCACAGACAGAACCAGAGATCTGGGGACTGCATCTCCCTCCCCAGCTCCATCCCTCAGGAGGAATTACTGTCTGAACAAGGGTGGCAAACTGGTGGCCCCGAGACAAGATGTGGCCCCTAAATCCTATAAAAATTCTAAATTTGCTGCCAAAATTGAAAAACTAGGATGTTTCATGAAAAGAAATTCAGATTTCCAGGAGCTCTTGAAAACTTAGGTCTGGCAATTCCTTCAACTGTCAGGTGAGGGACTGATTGCCAGTGACCCCAAAGACAGATTCGGGCAGGGCTGGAGCAAGGGAAGTGAGACACTTTTCTCAAATCTAGAACCTAAAGGGGTGTCCCCAGACATTCACCATCAAGAAAAATACTATATAAATGTTTTTTTTTATTTTTGGCCACAGGGCGTGCAGCTTGTGGGATCTTAGTTCCCCTATCAGGGATCAAACATGCGCCCCTTGCATTGGAAGCTCAGCATCTTAACCACTGGACTGGCAGGGAATTCCCCCATAAATGTCATATTTTAAAAATTAAAAATAAATACAGAAATAATCCATGGTGAACAAAATAACTACAGTTTTAAAGACAAGATTTGAGTCTGTGTTTGTGCACACCAGCTCCCTTGCTACCCTCTAGCCCCAGCCCTGTCAGATCCTATCTTTATTTCAAATAGTGATGTTTTGCTCATCATGGGTTCCTTTGCATTAAATATTGTATTAAAATATATATCTAGATGACTTGAGTGTTTTTTTTCCCTCACCCGTGGAGAGAGCCTCATTCTCCTCACCCTGGGGCATCGTGGGGACATTTCAATGCTTGCCCCAGCCCCACTTATCAATTGGCACACTTGGCGACTTGCCTGGTAGTTCAGTAGCTAAGACTCCGAGCTGCCAGTGCCGGGGGCCTGGGTTTGAGCTAGACACCACATGCCTCAACTAAAGATCCCACGTGCCACAACTAAGACCCAGTGCAGTCAAATAAATAAATTAAGTTAAAAAAAAATTTTGCAAACTCTGTCCTGAGCCATTTAGCAGATGGGAATGCTGAGGCCCTGCAGGTTTTCCCCCCACATAATATGGGGATCATCATGCCTGCCAGAGCCCTTCCATTGACTGCAGTAAGTACTGGGTCCAGCAGGGCCTGTGAGATCTCTGGTGGGGACCACAGAGAAGCACTGAAATGTCCCCACGGTGCCCCAGAG
>SJXQ01001037.1:301217-335419 GCA_006408695.1 Aepyceros melampus
TCATTTTCTAGGGGCAGTTTGTCCACCCGAGTGGCAGGACCAGAACTAGCTCAGAGGGAGGCCCAGCTGGTCCCTTGAGGGAGAGAGTGTGTGAACCATGATGGCCATTTCCTTTGTGTTAAACACAGTACCTCAGCTGTGCCTGTAGGCACTGGGTCAGGGGTCTGAAAGGCCCAACTGCCCACCCTGTTCTCTCCAGCCAGGCTGGGCACACAGTAAGCACTTGGGCCCTTGGCCAGAACCCTGCTGTCTGGCCAGTCAGCTGTTTCTGCCCTGGGAGCTGTAGAAGTCTGGTGGGGGTTACAGGAGCGGGTGGGGGGAGGGTCTCCCTTCTGCAGCCCAGTCTGGCCTCAGCAATGTGACAGAGTTCTAGGGCCTTCTCAGAACTACCCCCACGCCCTGCAGCAGCCCTCCTTGGCCTCTTCCTGGCCTGCGGGAGGTTCTTGCAAGGTCAGGTGGGTCGGTCACTGGCTCTGTCACAAAGCTGAGGGACAGCTGCTCATGGTGAACCGGGGCAAGGACAGGTGGGCTGCAACAGCCCTCTCCTCCCAGCGGAGTTGAGGGTCCAGGGCTGGTGGTCAGGGCAGGCCTGGAGGCACGGCATGCAGGGATGCACCAACCGTCCGATGCCTGCTTTTCGGGAACCAGGCTCCTTCTCCTAGCCCCATGCTAATGAATTCCCCACCAGAAATGTAAACAGCAGACAACAGAAGCTGAGACACACTGTTATTATGGTTGATTCAATCTGCGACGCCTGGGTGCCGCCTCCTAATTTTCTCCTTTTTTGTCTCAGGATCAGGAAGGGGAACCCAGTCGACTCCATCCAGCTATTGCCTGCATTGGGAGCCCTGACCCCCCTCCTCTCCAGGCAGACTGTGGAAGGCACCGGGGCCGAGGGAGGGTGATGCTGCGAGGACCAAAGCCAGGTTCTGGGTCAACTCTACTGTCTGCAGAGCTCTAAACAGTGCCTCTGCCCTTGCCCTAGTGTCCCCATAATCATACCACCAGGAGCCTGCCTGGTCGGGCCAAGCGGCTAGGGGTGGCCTTGACCCAGCTGGGCACATCCAGATAAAGGTGGCACCTGGTATTTTGTGCTGAAAGCTTTGTGTTTTATTTATTTATTTTTCAAATAGAAAGGCATTTGTGCTATCTGGGATTGCTTGCGTCCAAGCGAAGGTGGTTGTGCCTGGTCGCCATGCAACACCTTAAACAGATCACCACCAGGTGTCTGCCCCCTTCTCCTCCGTGAGACACACACACAGAGCGCAGAGTGACACTTCCTCAAAGGTGCAAAGTTAAATAGAGATGGATGAAGGCTTGTGGCCAGTGTGCAGCTCTGTGTCAGCGCTGGTCCGGGGTCCCAGGAGGTGGGTTTCCAACCACAGGCTTCCTCAGCCAAAGCTCCTGTCACCACGCAGCACTCTCATGTCAGAGCCCGTGGGAAGGTGGAGCCACTGAGCTGTCCTCAGAAGATCCTGGTCTAGACCAGACATGACCAACTTGGGCCAGGGGCCCTCAGGAGTGAGGTCGGCCCCCCCAGGCCCCTCTTAGATGAGATGACTTCTCACCTCAACTTTCAGCTTTGACCCTCACCCCAAGTAGGGAGAGCTGACCACAACTGAATGAGTGACACCATCATCTCAGTGAGAAGCAGACCCTGGGGCTGACCCTGGCTCCTCCAACAGCAGACAGGAGGGGTAGCCTTGGGGGAGGCTGGTGGATGAGACAGCTTGTGTCCTCTCCTACACCACACAGCACCCCTCCCCAATTTTGGGGGTTCCAGCATCCCCCGGGGCCTGGAAGCAATTCTCCTAGGGCTGGTAGGACCCCGGAGGGAGGCCAGAGCCCGACAGACAGAGGCTGGGCAGGCTGGGGATCCAAGGACGCCAGGGACTGGGGTGGCAGACGTGTCCAAGGCATGAGTGGGGTCCACTGGGGTTCCCTCTTTGCTGGTGTCACAGTACCCTTCCTGGTCCATAAGCTGGCTCAGAGTGAGGGGGAGCGATGGGGCCTTGAGGGCTCCAGTGGGGAGATGGAAGCGGAATGTGGGGACTGAGGGGTGGACAGGCCTGTGGTATCCCCAGGACATCCCAGGAAGTTGATGGCAGGCAGGAGGGCGGGGACCCTGCTGTGTGTGTGCTTTAAATGATGGGGAGGTGTACGGAGTGGGGACTCCTAGAGCAGGCCCCATGGGAGGTTCCTATTGGATTTGGGGAGAGGAGCCCCTGAGGGACCCCACCCCATTGCATGGGCTGCACCCCTCCATCTGAAGACAGGCCCTGGAATCTAGCAGATCATTGGGTACTGCCCACTGAGGGCAGAGTGAAGCGGGGACAGGCAGTCACCAGAAACGCTGGGTTTAGGACAAGGTGATGCTCCTACCCCCACGGGGGTCACTTGTCTGGCATGGGGACAGCGTCAGGCCAGGTGAGGGTCAGATGTGGATCCTGGTAAAAGCCAGATCAATGTTCCTAGAAACAGGCCCAATACTTCCATCAGCAGTGGTGGGGGTGCCTGGACATACACCCTTGTTCCCTGAGACTGGCAGGGAAACTAACGGAGCTTGTGCATTCTCATGCTTCTGGAGCCTGGCTAGCAGCAGCAGGCCAGGATGTGGAGTGCCCGTTTGAACAGCAGCTAGATGCTCCAGGTACACTCTGGGGCCAGAGTACCTGTTGAGCCCAGGCCCACAGGGCATAGGGGCCTGTCCTTGCCAGGAAGCTCAAACAACCCCACTGCCATAGCAGGTCTTGCTGGCGTGGGTCTGGGCAGTGACCCTGACTGAGACAGAAGTAGACTAGAGATTCTAGGAAGGGGCCTGGGCCCCTGGCTGAATGGAAGAAGGAGGTAGCAGGAAGGATATACGTAATGGGGTCAGGGCTAGGGGAGCCAAGGCCATGCCAGAGACACAGCGAAGTCCCCAGAAAGGGCCCTCAGCCTTGGCTCATCCCTGGGGGTGCCTGCTGGTTGCCCCGACAACATTAACATAGCTCGTTCCTACGGAGGGGAGGGTGTATGCCAGGCCCACAGGGCTGTTAGTCCCCTGCGCTCCTGAAGCTGAGCTTCTTTGTGCCAGGTAGGGGGAGTTGAGTCACGTGGCCCCTGACCCTGGTCTGCCAGGAGTCCCTGGGCACCTGGGGTTGAGAACCAAGGACGGAGGCCCCTGAAACCTGTCCATACATCTCTCTGGGCCAGAACTAAAGAGCTCAGCCCCAGGCCCTGGGGGGCAACCTCCCCGTGCAGGCAGGCCACACCGAAAACAGGGAACAGCGTGTCTCCAGGGTTCCTGAAACCATACCTCCACCCACCAAACACAGCCTCAGGCAGCAGGAACCACTAATCCTGAACAGGGCCTCCAACTAACCCTGAACAGAGGCTCCCTGAAAGGCCCTCTTAACAGAAACCACTCGGTGTCACGTGACAGCACCTGGCCCCTCTGCTAACCCTGGGGACACTCCGCCAGCTGAGTGCTGCAGAGCTCCAGGGGAGGCTGAGGGTGGCCACAGGTGCTAAGTCGCTCAGTCCTATCTGACTCTTTGTGACCCCATCAACTATAGCCTGCCAGGCACCTCTGTCCATAGGGATTCTCCAGGCAAGAATACTGGAGTGGGTAAGATCTTCCAGACGCAGGGATCGAACCCAGTCTCCCAAACTGTGGGCAGATTCTTTAACATCTGAGCCACTAGAGAAGCCCAAGAATACTGGAGTGGGTAGTCTATCCCTTCTCCAGGGAATCTTCCCAACCCAGGAATCAAACCAGGATCTCCTGTATTGCAGGCAGATTCTTTACCAGCTAAGCCACCATGGGCAAGGAGGACAGAGGCTGGCCACTTCCATATTATCCAAGCTGGGGTGTTTGGGGAGGAGGGTCTGGGTCCCACCCCACCTCCCCTATGAGTCACCAGATCCCCATGCCCGATGATGACATGGCCACACGGCTTTGGGAAATACTTTTAAGAGAAGAATTTGTAAAATTAAGAGTGGGGCCCCAAGGCTCGGGGTGCAGGATTTGGGGTGCAGTGTGGTCCCAGGTGGCCCCTCTATGTGCAGGCACGGCTTGGGGGCTGAGCTCTGACCCTCAGGGGAGGGGGGCAGGGCCCTGTGCATCTTGTGGGGCTCTGGCTGGGTGGGGGCAGAGCGGTCACCACTTGATGAAGACCATGCCAGCCAGGACAGTGTAGCCCAGCACCAGGAAGAGGACCTTGAGCAGCCGGTCGCTCTTCTCCTCCAGCTCCTTGGCCAGGATCTCAAAGAAGGTGACGAAGAGGAAGGTGCCACCTGCCAGGCCCTGCAGCAGCACAGAGGCCACGCTGCTGGGCATGCCCTGGGCGCTCTCAATGCCCAGGCCAAGGCTAATGCCCAGTGGGATCATGGCGCTCACGGTGACGGCCAGCTTGGCTGCGTCTCTCAGGGCCATGGCACTCCTGGCCATGCTGATGCCCAGGGCCACAGCCACCAGTGTCTCGTGGATGGCCACTCCCACGAACAGGCTCACCACTTTCTCCCCTTCCTCCTGCAGGCCCAGGGCCAGGCCTTCGAAGACTGAGTGGGCCGACAGAGCGAAGACCAGGCTGAAGAGCCGCAGCGGGCTGGAGCGTGACAGCTCCTGAACGCTCAGGCCGTGGCTGTGCCCGTGTGGCTCTGCGTAGAGCGCATGGCCCCGTGGGCCACCCATGAAGGGGCTCTCGTACTCCGAGTCGCTGCCAGCGTCCGAGCTGGCGTTGAATGTCTCCAGGTCAATGAAGGCCGGCCTCTCCTTGCGGAAGGTCAGCACCAGCTGCTCCAAGAAGACAGTCATGAAGAAGCCCAACAGCATGATGGTCTCAGCCAGCGGGTAGTCGGTGCTGATGTGTGCAAGAGTCAGGACCTCCTGGAGCTGGAGTGGAGGGTGCCAGAGGGAAAGGATGGGAGAGGTTCAGAGGCCAGAGGCCGTGACCCCACTGCCCACACAACAGGTTCACCAGATATGACCATTCAATTAACAGAAATACCCACTTCATACAGGTTTTAAAAGGGGGAGGGGATAGTGACTCATCCTTGATTGACTGAAAAAAAAACTATTAGAAAGGGAATAGGGCTCACGCCACTTCCACTCTATTGACCAACTTGTAATGGTGTAGAGACTTCCCTGATGGCCTGGTGGTTAAGAATCTGCCTGCCAACGCAGGGGGACACAGGTTCGATCCCTGATCCAGTAAGATCCCACCTGCCTTGAGGCAACTAAGCCCCTGGGCCATGACTACTAAAGCTGTGCTCTGCAACAAGAAAAACCACCGCAGTAAGAAGCCCAGAAGACCTAGCACGGCCAAAAAAGAGTAAATAAATAAATAATAGTTTTTTAAAAAAAAGAATCCATGCTTCCACAGCAGGGGGCATGAATTCGATTCCTGCTGGAGAAACTAAGATTCCACATGCTGCTCGGTGTGGCCAAAAAAATAAAAGCAACCATTTGATACCCTCTAAGATACCCTTCCTTTCTGTACTCCTCCATCCTTCCATAGGTAGCTTCTAAAACAAGCAAACAGACAAATATTTTAAAAAATAAAATAGTGTAGTGTGCTAAAGATATGTCCACCAGGAACTTCAAAAAGTGACCTCATTTGGAAGAAAGGTCTTTGTAGACATAACTGAGGTGCAACAGGCTGAGCTGTGTCCCTGACAAACAGAAACTTTTATATGAAAGTCTCCCAACCCCTAGTGCCTCAAGTGTGTGTGTGAGTCCTAAGTTGTGTCCAACTCTTTCTAATACCATGGACTGTAGCCCACCAGGCTCCTCTGTCCATGGGACTTCCCAGGCAAGAATACTGGAGTGGGTTGCCTTTCTCTTCTCCAGGGGATCTTCCTGACCCAGGGATTGAACCCAGATCTCCCGCATTGCAGGTAGACTCTTAAGCCTGGTGCCTCAAAACCAACCCTGCTGCTGCTAAGTCGCTTCAGTCGTGTCCGACTCTGTGCGACCCCACAGATGGGAGCCCACCAGGCTCCTCCGTCCCTGGGATTGTCCAGGCAAGAACACTGGAGTGGGTTGCCATTTCCTTCTCCAGTGCATGAAAGGGAAAAGGGAAAGTGAAGTCGCTCAGTCGTATCCAACTCTTCGTGACCCCATGGACTGCAGCTCACCAGGCTCCTCTGCCATGGGATTCTCCAGGCAAAAGTACTGGAGTGGGGTGCCATTGCCTTCTCCAAAACCAACCCTATTTGGAGAAAAGGTCTTTAAATAGGAGATTCAGTTAAAAGAAGGCTGTCGGGCAGCTCTAAGCCACTAGGTGGTGTCCTAACAGGAAGAAGAAGAGCTATCCTGTGAAGGGGTTGCAAGAGATGGCTGTCTGCAAGGCAGGGAGGGAGGCCACAGGAGGCCCCGCCCTGCCAGCACCTTGATCTCAGACTTGTGGCCTCCAGCCCTAGGAGAGAGTAAGTGTCTGTTGTTCAAGCCCCCCATCTCTGATCTTCTGTCATGGTCACCCCAGGAAACTCATTCATAAGATAAAGATCTTGAGATGACATCTTCCCGGATAAGGATGGGGCCTGAATCCAATGACAGGTGTCCTTCTGAGAGAGAAAAGGAGAGACACACGGAGACACACAGGGAGAGGCCATGTGATGACAGAGGCAGAGATGGGGTGATGCTCGTACAGGGCCAGGGACACCAGGAACTGCAGACGATTCCCACAAGCCAGGAGGGACACGGGATAGACTCACTCTCATGGCCTCAGAAGGATCCAGACCACTGACCCCTTGGTCTTGGATTTCTGGCCTCCAGATCATGATGTCAGTTGGGCCTTCTGGCCCTGATGCCTCCACGGGTTTGCTTCCACATGACTCAGAGGCTGTGTGCTGAAGGGGAACGGGGAGGGGCAAGGCCATTGCAGTAGTCCAGGCTGGTGGTGACACTGTCAGAATGCGGGAAGGGGGTACAGAGTACACCAGAGAGGACTCAGATCTCATCCTCACTGATGCCAAGTGCACAAGTTTCCCATGCTCCGTAATGGAGGAACACAAGCTTAGAAGTACAAAACACTGCCCAGCCCTCAATGTCAGCAGTCCAGGCACAGGATGGGGCTTGTAGATAAAGCAAATGGCACAGTGAGGAAGCCCATGTGGCCAGGGACTGCGGGTGGCTCGCAGCCAAGAGCTGGGGAGAAAGTGTGCCCCACTAGACAATCAGGAAGGAACTGAACTATGTCTCACAACCACGTGAGCTCAGATGCCAACCTGTCACCAGCTGAACCTTGGGATGAGACCACAGCCCAGCAGATACCTCTACTGCTGCCTCATGAAAGCCAGCAGCCAAGTGTTACCCAGACTCTTGATGCACAGAAACTGTGGTCTTAAAATATGTGCTGTTTTAAGATGCTAAGTTTGTAATAATTTGTTATGCAGCAAACATCTGACTGATGCAGGAGTTGAAGAGAGGCCACAATTGTCAGCTTCAGGACAAAGTGCACATGCCTGGTCCAAGTGGTCTGGTCAAGTAACGGCCTACCATCTGGGAACCCCAGGTCTTGTTCAAACCCCTGTTTACCAGGTAAGACCCAGAAAGGAAAAGCAACCAGCTCATGGTCACACAGCAAGTTCAGTTTCTACTTCCCCTCACACTTATAGTGTCAAGGTCCCTAAGCTTGGTATCAGGGTTGAAAAGCACCAGAGATGGGGGAGGGGCAAGATAAAGGTAGGGGATTAAGAGGTATAAACTATTATGTATAAAATAGGGACTTCCTGAATGGTCCAATGGTTGAAACTCTGAGCTCCCAATGCAGGGGACCTGGGTTTGATCCCTGATAGGGGAACTAGATCCCACATGTTACAACCAAGAGTCCAAATTGCCACAACTAAGAGTCTGCAACAAAAGATTCCACACACCACAAAGAAGACTGTGCATGTAACAGTGAAGATCCCATGTGCCACAACTAAGACCTGGTGCAGCCAAAGAAATAAATAAAGACTAAAAAGATTAAATAAATAGGCTACAAAGATGTATTATGCAGCATAGGGAATATAGCAATAGCTTCTAATGACTATGAAGAAAGTGAAAGTGGAAGTTGCTTAGTTGTGTCTGACTCTTTGTGACCTCGTGGACTATACAGTCCATGGAATTCTCCCCAGGCCAGAATACTGGAGTGTGTAGCTGTTTCTTTCTCCAGAGGATCTTCCCAACCCAAGGATCCAACCCAGGTCTTCACATTGCAGGCGGATTATTTACCAGCTGAGCCACCCAGGAAGCCCAAGAATACTGGCATGGGTAGCCTATCCTTTCTCCAGCGGATCTTCCTGACCCAGGAATCGAACCAGGGTCTCCTGCTTCGTAGGCAGATTCTTTACCAGCTGAGCTACCAGGGAAGCCCTTTAATAACTATAAATGGAGTATAAAATTGTGAATCCCTATGTTGCATACCTGAAACTGACAAAATATTGCACATCAACTATATCTCGGTTAAAAAAAAAATGGAAGAAAGAAAAGCAGCAGAGACACTTGGCCGTAAGGTGCCATGGGCTACTACTGCCAGCCCAGGGAGCCTTACCTTTTCCCTCACAGCTGGAAGTAAAGCATTGAAGCACGTGGCCAGAAAGACCCCACCGCCAAAGGTGTTGCAGAGTGAGAGGATCTTTTTCGAGCGGTGGGCCTTCTCAAAGTCCATCTCGATGATCTTCACAGGGAGCAGGGAGCCAAGCAGCATGAAGACGAACATGCCCACCATGCAGAGGATTTTGGCCACCAACAGCTTCACCATGGTGGTGTCCCCCGGATGCTCTGGTCGCCACTTGGCCAAACCATGTGTGGGTGCACACTCCTGTCCCACAATGTGCTAGGGGGTCCGACCACGCAGCTGGGGGCTCATGCCTCAGTCCAGCCTCTGTGAATGTCAGGGGCAACCACATCAGCTGTTGGACTGGTCCTCTGACCAGCTCAAGAAACCAAGACCATCATCCCCAGTATTTCTACCCACTCCAGGCCTAGCACGCATCATTGTCTCCTGCAGAAAATTTTCCATGGCTGCACTGTCTAGTATGGCAGTCACTAGATACGTGTGTCTGTGTAAGTTAATTAAATAAAATGCAGAAATAGGGACTTCCCTGCTGGCCCAGCGGCTAAGACTCCACAGCAGGGACTAAGACTAAGGCTAAGACTCCCCAGTGCAGGGGACCCAGGTTCAATCCCTGGGCAGGGAACTAGATTCCACATGCCACAGCTAAGACCCATGCAGGGAAAACAAACTAAACATTTAAATAAAATTCAGTAGAATTCAGCTCCTCAGTCGCACTAATCATAATTCAAGTGTCCAGTAGGCACCTGAGTCTAGCAGCCGCCATACTGGACAGCAAAGAGAACACTTCCATCATTGCACAATGTTCTGGGTCCCCCCTCCCTTATGTAAAATCCGACAGCTTTACCCTGAAACAAAGGTTCTGCACCGCCTCCCCTCACTGGCCTTTGTGGTCTCTGACTGTGGCAAGCCTGCTCCCAACTCAGGGCCTTTGCACCTGTTGCTCTCTTTCCCAGGCCACTTTCCCCTAACCTTCCAGTGATGCCTGTCTTTCAGATCGCTGCCTCCAGGACCCCTTGAGGGGGCCTCCCCTTGCCCTAAATGGTACCACCTGTACTCACCTCAAGGCTCCGAGCAGAACTGATGCTCAGTAACAGCTGGCTGACAAACGGACGAGCTGAAGCATGTGGACCTCTTTATAGGACTCAATGAGACAAACTGAAGTCGATCTCGCCCTAGACAGACCCGAAAATATCACCATTAATATAGGAGACTGTGGCTGCTCCCCAACCTTTCAGTTCTCACTGCCCGCGTCCCCTAGTCAGTTCAGATGCCACCAGGAGGGAGATATCTCACTCCCCGTCCCTAGGCATCACTGGTGCTACAGGAAACTACATAAAATCCCCGAATGTCCTTACTCACCTTGGGCTGCGACTTCCACAGAATCAAGGAGTCTGTCTTCCCCAGTCCGAAGCCAGGTACACAGTAGGCGCCCAATAAATACCTGCCGAGGTTCAGGATGCCCCAAGCTGTAGCGTAGGGGTGAGGGTGGCCGGGACGCCCTCAAACCAGGAGCTAATGGGGCCAGGCAGAGGGGACGGTCTCATTCATTCATCCTTTCACTCAGCATTTATTGAGCACCTTTTGTGTACCCAGCGCTGCACCCGGCGCCCCCCTCGACAGGTGACAAGTCGCGCTCCGCTGGGGAAACCCGACGCAAATCAAAGGCGAGGCCTCGCTAACGGGCAGCAGAGTCCGCCTGGCCCGGACCCGCCCAGGCCCAGCCCGCACGTACCTCCGTCTGGTCCTCGCCCGCCCGCCTGAGCTGTCTACCGCCCAACTGCCGGGCGGTGTCGACCCTTATGCCTGGCTCCCGGCCGAGCCCTAGATCGGCGCGCCGCTGCCCACGTCCCGCCCACGCCTCTGACCACTGGCCGCCCCAAGCGCCGCGGGCCACGTTCTGCATGCCATTGGCTGTTACAGTTGCCACTCAAACTGCGACTCCTCCTCTCCTACCGGCAAGGGAAAGTGGTTTCCTCCCACTGAGCGGCGGGTACGGGCACAGAGCGGCTCCGGTGGGAAACTCAGACCTTAGAGGAAGGGTTCCGTAAGCATTTGGCTTCCAGAGCTGTCCAGGGGCTCCTGGTGCTGAATCCCGTTCGGATCGAGTCTTGGCAGTTGTTAGGAAAGGATTTACTACGAGTGACTGTCCCTCTCGGAGCATCCTGGCTGCTGATGCCCTTCCTGTCGGCTTAAAAAGCAGATTTATCCCTTCAACATCTCTGCTTCCTATGTGCCAGAATATTTTCTTGGAGAACTTCTGTCAACAAAACAAAGCTCTCTCCCCTTTTGGAGCCTACGTTCTAAGAGACAGAAAATAATTAATAAACATAATAAGTGATAAAATTATATCAGAAGGTGACAAGTGCTCTGGAGTAATAGAGCCCAGAGAGGGTTATCAAGAGCGTTGGGAGGTGGTTTGGGATATACACACACACACACTACTATATATGATAGGTAATCAGCAGCACCTACTGTATAGCACAGGGAACTCTACTCAACATTCTGTGATAACCTATATGAGAAAGGAATCTTTTAAAAAATGAATATCTTACGTACACCTGTGGTTAATTCATGTCAATGTATGACAGAAAAACTGGTATTGTAACCCAATCAAAAATAAACAAACACCTTTTAAAAAGCATAAATATACATATATGTATAACTGAGGCATTTTCCTGTAGACCTGAAACCAACACACACTGTAAATCAACTTTACTCCAATAAAATTAAAATATATTTAAAAATAGAGTGCTGGGTGGTGAATTGCTATTTTGAGTTTGTTTGTTTGTTTGTTTGTTTAATTGTTTTAGGATATATACCCAGGGGTGAATTTGCCGGGACAAATGGATATTTTTTAGACAGGGAAGAAACTTAAAAAAAAAAAAGTGATATTAGTGCTCCAGAGCACTTGTCACCTTCTGATATAATTTTATTACTTATAAAAAACCAATGAGACTAATTATTTATTACTTACCAAAAAGCAACCAGACTTAAGAAAGAAGAGACTGTATTCATTTGTTAACTAAAATTTTATTGTCAGCCTACCATGAGCCAGGCATGGGAGAGTTACTAAGAATAAAATGGAGAATGCTACAATATGGATGAATCTTAGGCTAATTGAAATAATACAGTCACAAAAGGATAAATACTGTGTAATTCCACTCACAGAAGGTCCTAGAGGAGTCAAATCCATAGAGACAGGAAGTAGATGGTGGGACCAGAGGAGAGGGGAGGTTGGGGAGTCAGTGTTTCATGGAGACAGAGCTTCAGTTTGGGGAAATGAGAAAGTCCTGGAGATGATGGTAGCTGTACAACAATGTGAATGTGCTTAATGCCACTGGACTGTGTACTTAAAAATGATGAAAATGGTAAATTTAATGTTACGCATATCTCACCACAGCAGCTTTCCAGGAGGCTCAGTGGTAAAGAATCTACCTACCAATGTAGGAGACACAGGAGATTCTGGTTCCATCCCTATGTCAGGAAGATCCCCTGGAGGAGGAAATGGCAACCCACTCCAGTATTCTTGCCTAGAAAATTCCATGGACAGAAGAACCTGGCGGGCTACAGCCCTTGGGATCGCAAAGAGTCAGATGCAATTGAGTGAGTTAGCACAGAGGCAAACTTAATAGGCAGACCTCTAAGATGATTCCAAATGACTCCTACATCCTAGGAGCCACATCCTTGTATAATCTCCCCTTCTCCATGTTAGGGTGCACCAGTGACTTGATTCCAATGAAGAGAATATTGTCAAGTGATGCGATGTCATTTTCATGATTAGGTTTCAGAAGACTGACTTCTGTCTTCCTAGCACAACTCTCTCTATTGCATTTTCAGCTTGCCTTTTTTTTTTTTGAGGGAGGGGTGTTGCGCCATGCAGCTGTAGAAACTTAGTCCTTCCACCAGGGATTGAACTCTGGCCTTCAGCAGTGAGAATATGAAGTTCTAATCATGAGACCACCAGGTAACTCCTTCAGCTTGTATGTTTTGGTAAAGCAAGTTGAGATGCTGAAGAGGCCCACACTGCAAGAAACTAAGGGTGACCTCTAGCCCAACAGCTGAGATCTTTGGCACAAGAGCCTGCAGGGAACTGAATGCTGCCAATAACCACGTGTATCTCGGAGCAGGGTCCTGCTCCTGTTGGGCATTCATAGGGCTCATGCCCAGTGAACACTTCGGTTACAACCTTTGAGAGATCCTGAACTGAGGACTCAGATAGGTGAACCTGGATTCCTAACCCACAGAAACTGAGTTAA
This sequence comes from Aepyceros melampus, assembly GCA_006408695.1. Lineage (NCBI taxonomy): Eukaryota > Metazoa > Chordata > Mammalia > Artiodactyla > Bovidae > Aepyceros > Aepyceros melampus. Next base: position 314,020 of record SJXQ01001037.1, read on the forward strand.
TAAACCTTGTTGTGGGAAGCCACTAAGTTTTGGGGTAATTTTTTATGCAGCAAAAGATAACTCTCTATCTCTCTCTCTCTCTCTCTATTTTTTTTTGCCTTGTGGCATATGGGGTCTTAGTTCCCCAACCAAGGATCAAACCCATGCCTCCTGATGGAGTCTTAGCCCTTGGACTACCACAGAAGTCCTCTTTTTTACTTTCACATCAAGCATTCTGTCTCCCCCCCTACTCCTCACCACTCTTTATTTGGTTAATGCAAAACTCTTTTTTTTTCTGAATAATTCTTAGTACAATCAACAGTTTTCCTTTTATATATATAAAAGGAAAACTGTTGATTGTACTAAGAATTATTCAGAAAAAAAAAGAGTTTTGCATTAACCAAATAAAGAGTGGTGAGGAGTAGGGGGGGAGACAGAATGCTTGATGTGAAAGTAAAAAAGAGGACTTCTGTGGTAGTCCAAGGGCTAAGACTCCATCAGGAGGCATGGGTTTGATCCTTGGTTGGGGAACTAAGACCCCATATGCCACAAGGCAAAAAAAAAATAGCTGGCCACACTGGGGGAACTGAAAAGCCAGGCTGGCTGGATGCTGGTGAGTGATGTGGAGAGCTGAAGGTCAGTCCCAGAAACCATGTTAAGGCATTTGGATTTCCCCATCAATGCACTGTGATTCAGTGATGAAATCTCATTGAGGAGTTCTAAGCTGGTGAGGGCGTCCCAGGTGACACTAGTGGTAAAGAATGTAGGAGACACAAGAGCCACAGTTTTAACCCCTGGGTGGGAAAGATCCTCTGGCATAGGAAATGGCACCCCACTCCAGTTTTCTTGTCTGGAAAATCCCATGGGCATAGGAGCCTTGTGGTCTAGAGCCCATAGGGCCACAAAGAGTTGGACACAACTGAGCAACTAAGCACAAGCAGGAGAAGCTTGTGATCCAACTGATGCTTTATAGTGATTTTGAGACCTATGTCCACCCTTTGGTTGAAGCCTTTGAGAGATCCTGAACTTTGAGGACTCAGCTAAGTGAACCTGGATTCTTGATCCACAGAAAGACCGAATTGTAAAGGGAACAAGTGAAGGCAGGGAGACCAGTGGAGGAATTTGAGGAAGAATTGATGCTGGTTTGTTTTTATTTCTTTATTTTTGACTGCACTGTGTGGCATGTCGGATCTTAGTCCCCTGACCAGGGATCAAGCCTGTGCCTTCTGCAGTGGAAGCTCGGCGTCTTAACCACAGGACCATCAGGGAAGTCCCAAGAACTGATGCTAGTTTATACAAGGGCATTGACAAGGGAGATGCAGGGAAGTGGATGAATCTGAAAACCATCTTGGAGAGTGAACTGACAGGACTTGGCATTGGTGCTGATTTGTCTGTGGGTTGTGGGAGTAGGAGGTGTTGAGGATGACTTGTAGTTTTCTAGTTTGAGCAGTTAGATAGATCCCAGTGGTGTTCACTAAAATAGGAAAAACTGGAGGAGGCACAGACATTGGAGGTGTCAGAAGACTAAGTTTGGCTTTGCAGAGTTTAAGTATGACAAGTCTATAAGTTCTTAACATTTAATGCCACTTTCTGCCGTATGGAATTTGCTTCATGACAAGCATGCAATATATGGTAGCTATTTTTTTTTTAATGAAGCATAGTTTATTTACAATGGTCTGCCAATTTTTGCTATACAGCAAATGACTCAGATATGTATATTAAATATATATATATACACATTCTTCTTCATATTCTTTTCCATTATGGTTTATCACATGATATTGAATATAGTTCCCTGTGATATACAGTAGGACCTTGTTGTTTATCCGTTTGGTGTGTAATAGTTTGCATCTGCTAATCCCCAGCTCCCAGTCAGCCTCACCTTGCCACCCTCCCCCATGGCAACCACAAGTCTGTTCTATATGTCTGTGAGTCTGTTTTTGTTTTATAGATAAGTTCATTTCTGTCGTATTTTAGATTCCAGGTCTAAATGATATTATACAGTATTTGTCTTTCTCTTTCTGACTGACTTAGTACGTTGATCTCCATCCATGTTGCTGCAAATGGCATTATTTTTTTTATGGCTGAATAGTATTCATTGTATATCTGTGGGGTGTGCGTGCGTGCTCAGTCGCTCAGTTGTGTCTGGCTCTTTGTGACCCTATGGACTGTAGCCCACCCAGCTCTTCTGTTCATGGTGGGTTATCATTTCCTACTCTTGGGGATCTTTCCCACCCAGGGATCAAACCTGAGTCTCTTGCATCTCCTGCATTGGCAGGAGGATTCTTACCACTGTGCCACCTGGGAAGCCGATATGTGTGTGGTAGCTATTTTTACTATTGGACACACAGTGACTTGACTCTTTTTCTGTTTTCCGTAATTCACAACAACAAAAAGATCATTCATAATAACAGCACACCAGGTAACTGCCCACAGGATCCCTTCCTATAGGAGAATTCATAAACTGCAATGTGTGTGTTATTCACTCAGTCATGTCTGACTCTTTGCGACCCCATGGACTGCAGCCCGCCAGGCTCCTCCATGGGATTCTCCAGGCAAGAGTACTGGAGTGGGTTGCCATTTCCTCTTCCAATAATGTGGAATATTTGTTCATAATCTTTAGAGGAGGAGGCTGCTCAGAGAAGAACTGCATAGCTTCAAGCTTTTATTAGTTCCAGACATATTTTTGAAAGCTTCCTAGACTCCAGGACCTATGCAAGAGCAGGTATCTTCAGAGTACAATAGAAAAAATATTGACAAATTTGGCTGCGTTGAGTACTTGAAAAATCTCCCATCATGAAAGATTCTGAATGAGCTCAAAAGATAAGGGACAGGCCAGGAGGAAATGTTGAAAATAGATGAAATCGAGCTCTTGATAGCAAGCAAACAGCCCAAAATAAAATGGGAAGGGAGATGAACAGACAATTCTTAGGAGAACAAACACAAGAGGTGAATAAATACAGGAAAAGATACTCAAGCTGTGCAGATAATCATGGAAATAGGAAATAAAACCATCTGAACAGGGAATTCCCTGAAGGTCCAGAGGTTAGGGCTCCTTGCTTCCACCGTAGCAAGGAGCTAAGATCCCACATGTTACATGGCATGGCCCCTCCAAAAATACCCACATGTTGGGGAACTAAGATCCTACATGTAAACATGGCATGGCCCCTCCAAAAATACTCACCAAAAATACCCATCTGAAAAGCTTTACTGAGGTGTAAATGATGTACAATAAACTACACATATTCTAAATATACAGTTTGATAAGTGTTGACATATGTACACACCTAAGAAACCATCCTCACAATCAAGATAGTGAACATAAACTGCACCACTGAAAAAAATGACCTCCTGCCCCTCCCCACCACAGATCCCCAAACAGCTGCCATTCTGTCATGGTTGTTCACCTGGGTAGTTTCCAGTATTGGCTTTGCAAAGGGCACTGCCCCCATCATTCCTCTGAATGCCACTGGGCGGCCATTCATGAAGGTTGCTGTTGGGCATACATTCCCAGGGCGGTGGTAGGGGAGGGGGGGGCGTGGCTTGGATGAAATTGTATATCCAGAGGTTTTAGCATATCTAGATGCTCAGCTCTAGAATTTCACGTCAGGACTTCCCTGGTGGTCCAGTGGCTAAGATCCACCTTCCAATGCAGTGGACGATGTAGGTTCAACCCCTGGTCAGGGAACTAGATCCCACATGCAGCAACTAAGACTTTGAATATTGCAGCTAAAAGATACTGCATGCAGAAAATAAGACCTGGAGCAGTCAAATAAATAATAAATAAATAAATAAATATTTTTTATAATTCATTGAGATGTTTGTTTATAATGTACACACGTATGCTACACGCAGATAAAAAATTTAAGAAGCACAGTGATGAGAGGGAGAAAGAGATTTCCGACCTCCTCCCCAAGTCCGCGAGACCTTACAAAGAAACAGCCCTAAGCTGAGCTAACTGGTGGTCGGCACCCTCCAACCTCACCGCGGAAGGGACACACATTCTGTGACCGAGTATCACATCAGGCAACCAGGGTGATGTTCCCACCACAGCACAGAGCCTCACAGAACGACCCTGTTGAGGATGACTTAAAATTCTGAAGCGAGAATTGGCTCTAAACGTGCAACCCCCAATCTCTAGGACGCGGGCCTTTTCTAGGCTCAAGTCCGGATGGTTTCAGGGTCGGACGCGAAGGTGTTTTTTGTGGTCCTGATACTCACGGATGCAGGCGGCGCCTGCGCGCCCTCTGGTGGCCTCAGCTTCTAACATACGGGGGCCAAGTCCAGAGGGTTCAGTGTGTGTTCTGATCATTGATTCAAATAATTCAAATAATTTTGAAAGGCTGGGGTCGATTTTGGGGAGGGGTTAGATTGGGAGTGGAAGTCAACTCAGTTTGGGGTTTTCAAGTTACCTAGGTTGGGATGAAATCTTTACTGCAAAGATAACAGGAGCATTCTAGAGCCAGTGAACAAGTTAATAAAAAAAAAAAAAATTGTTTTGGCCCTGTTAAGCTGTTTGACTGTATAGAGTTTCTACATCTTTGGCTGCAAAGAATCTAATCAATCTGATTTCAGTGTTGACCCTCTGGTGATGTCCACGTGTACAGTCTTCTCTTGTGTTGTTGGAAGAGGGTGTTTGCTATGACCAGTGCATTCTCTTGCAAAACTCTATTAGTCTTTGCCCTGCTTCATTCCGTACTCCAAGGCCAAATTTGCCTGTTACTCCAGGTGTTTCTTGACTTCCTACTTTTGCATTCCAGTCCCCTTTAATGAAAAGGACATCTTTTTTGTGTGTTAGTTCTAAAAGGTCTTGTAGGTCTTCATAGAACCGTTCAACTTCAGCTTCTTCAACGTTACTGGTTGGGGCATGTGAAGTGAAGTGAAGTCGCTCAGTTGTGTCTGACTCTTTGCGACCCCATGGGAGTCCTCCGTCCATGGGATTTTTCAGGCAAGAGTGCTGGAGTGGATTGCCATTTCCTTCTCCAGGGGACCTTCCCGACCCAGGAATCGCACCCAGGTCTCCCGCATTGCAGGCAGATGCTTTACTGTCTGAGCCACTAGGGAAGCCCAGGTTGGGGCATAGACTTGGATCACTGTGATATTGAATGGTTTGCCTTGGAAACGAACAGAGATCATTCTGTCGTTTTTGAGATTGCATCCAAGTACTGCATTTTGGACTCTTTTGTTGACTATGATGGCTACTCCATTTCTTCTAAGGGATTCTTGCCCACAGTAGCAGATATAATGGTCATCTGAGTTAAATTCACCCATTCCAGTCCATTTTAGTTCCCTGATTCCTAGAATGTCGACGTTCACTCTTGCCATCTCCTGTTTGACTACTTCCAATTTGCCTTGATTCATGGACCTAACATTCCAGGTTCCTATGCAATATTGCTCTTTACAGCATCGGACCTTACTTCTATCACCAGTCACACCCACAACTGGGTATTATTTTTGCTTTGTCTCCATCCCTTCATTCTTTTTGGAGTTATTTCTCCACTGATCTCCAGTAGCATATCAGGCACTTACCGACCTGGGGAGTTCCTCTTTCAATATCCTATCATTTTGCCTCTTCATACTGTTCATGGGGTTCTCAAGGCAAGAATACCGAAGTGGTTTGCCATTCCCTTCTCCAGTGGACCACATTCTGTCAGACCTCTCCACCATGACCCGTCCATCTTGGTGGCCCCACATGGCATGGCTTAGTTTCATTGAGTTAGACAAGGCTGTGGTTACTCCTTGGAAGGAAAGTTATGACCAATCTAGATAACATATTCAAAAGCAGAGATATTACTTTGCCAACAAAGGTCCATCTAGTCAAGCCTATGGTTTTTCCTGTGGTCATGTATGGATGTGAGAGTTGGACTGTAAAGAAGGCTGAGCGCCGAAGAATTGATGCTTTTGAACTGTGGTGTTGGAGAAGACTCTTGAAAGCCCCTTGGACTGCAAGGAGATCCAACCAGTCCATCCTAAAGGAGATCAGTCCTGGGTGTTCATTGGAAGGACTGATGCCAAAGCTGAAACTCCAGTACTTTGGCCACCTCATGCGAAGAGTTGACTCGTTGGAAAAGACCCTGATGCTGGGAGGGATTGGGGGCAGGAGGAGAAGGGGACGACAGAGGATGAGATGGCTGGATGGCATCACAGACTCGATGGACATGAGTTTGGGTAAAATCCCTGAGTTGGTGATGGACAGGGAGGCCTGGCGTGCTGCGATTCATGGGGTCTCAAAGAATTGGACATGACTGAGCAACTGAACTGAACTGAACTGAACTGAAGCTGCTTGAGGGATCTTCGATCCCCCACCAGGGACTGAACCTGGGCCCTTGGCAATGGAAACATGGAGTCTCACCACTGGATCACCAGGGAATTCTCCTGAACAAATTATGTTTTACTGCTGGCAAAATGGTTTGGTATATTTATTTCTTTGACACGTTTATCAAGGGTCTACTGTGTGCTGCAGGGCAGGGCTTCTTAGCCTTGGCCCTGCTAATATTCAAGGCAGGATCATTCTCAGATTTGCGTCGGCCTGAGGACTGTAGGGTGTGGAGAAGCATCCCTGGCCCCCAGGGTGATAAGCACAGATGTCTGTCTCCCAGACATCACCTGGTGTCTCTAGGGGCCAGAACTGCTCCCAGGTGGGTCTCCTTGCTTCTGCAAAAGAGAAGCACACCTTGTCTCCACCTCATTGCTCCACTTGACTTATCTGGGTGGGATTTGCCATCTAGCTCCTAGGACTTATGCACCAAGGGTATGGGGATGCAGAGAACAGTCTTCCTGACCCCATGGACTGTAGCAGCAGCTGCCTTAAGTCTCAAGACTCAACCCACTCCTGGAAGCTTTCTCCAAGGCGTGACTTATGCTAAATCTATGTTTAATTGCCTTTTTTTCTTTCTTTACTCAATACATTTCTGACAGTAATATTCAGAAATATCCTATGGGCGACAGAGGATGCGATGGTTGGTTGGCATCACTGACTCAATGGACATGAATGTGAGCAAACTCTGAGAGATAGTGAAGGACAGGGAAGTCTGATGTGCTGCAGTCCATGGGGGTCACAGAGAGTCAGACACAGCTTAGGGACTGTGGCAGCACTCCTGTGGGATCAAGCAGTGATTCTCCAGGATACACATCTCATCAGGTTATCTAGAGAAGCCACTGGCTTCTGGATGAGATGCTGACAGTAACTCCCCCCCCCTTTTTTTTTCGTCCTTCATTTCCCTCTTCCACACACTTCCAGTGGTTCCAAAACACAGTACACTTAGACTGGGTGTGGGGTCAGTTTGGAAGAGACTGTCCAGGGCCTCCCTAAGATGGGCACAGGGGATGGGAGGGAAGGAACCCAGACCATCTAAGAAGACCTATGGGCCATATTAGATGCTCCTGGAAAACACGACTCCTATTTCTGTGCCAACAGTGATGCTCAGCGTGGGCTTCTCCAAACAGGTCTGTCCCAATCCCCTGAGATGCTTGCTTAATACACAGAACCTGGCAGACTTTCCTGGTGGTCCAGTAGCTAAGACTCTGTGTTTCTAAGGCAGGGGTCCTGGGTTCAATCCTTGGGCAGGGAACTAGATCCTGCATGCTGAAACTTAAGAGTCTGTATGCTGCAACAATAGCAAGAACAAAAAAGACTGCATTTGCCATGGCTGAGACCCAGCACAGCCAGATAAATAAGTAAAAATAAAATGTAGAACCAGTAGCACATGCGTGCTCAGTTGCTCGGTGTGTCCTACTCTTTGGGACCCCACGTACTGTAGCCCACCAGACTCCTCTGTCCATGGGATTCTGCAGGCAAAAATACTGAAGTGGGTTACCATTTCCTCCTCCTCCAGATCTCCCCAACCCAGGGATCGAACCTGCATCTCTTGTGTCTCCTGCATTGGCAGGTGGGTTCTTAACCACTGAGCCACCTGAGAAGCCTGCAGAACCGGTAGAGGGCTCACTAAATAAATTCATGAGAATGCCTGGACTTGGCCAATATTTCTCAAACCCTTTGGAGTGTGGAGCAGCAACCCTGGTCCCTACCCATTTGATGCCAGGAGCATCCTTCAGTCCCAACATCCAAAAATATCTCCAGATATCACCTAGAGTCCCCTGATGGGGGCAAGGTTTCCTCTGTTAACAACTACCAACCTAGGTGAATTTTCAGAGTTTATGGGGGTGGGGTGGGAGGAAGGTATCAGGGATAAAGACCCTCAGCTGACTTCAACAGCAGCCCAGATGGGGACCACTTCATCCTCCTTGCTGAGCTGGGGGCCACCAGCCCATCCTTGCTCATCGCATTCAGGGAGGGAAAAGGTTTAACTGGCACCATGGAGCATTAAGACTTTGCTGAAGGACTTCCCTGGTGGTCCAGTGGTTAACACTCCATGCTTTCACTGCAGGGGGCATGGGATTCATCCCTGATCAGGGGACTAAGATCCTCTATGCTAATGCAGCCAAAAAAATAATTTTGCCAAAAACACATTCCAGAAGGTTGGTAAAGTCTTAGATTTTCCTCCCTGAAGAATTCTTGCTCAAATGGACTGGCATAAACTGAGACCGACGTAGAGGTGAGCTCGGGGAGAAGTGGAGGTGGCAGGAGGGTCCGTAAAGACCCGAGATGCCAAGACTCCTGCCAGACCTGGAACCTGATGATTCACTTTTGAACATGACTGCACTTCACAGAGGCTGCACAATCAGACCCCTCTGGTTGCCTGGGAGACTTGACTGAACTCAAGCCTGTGGTGGACAGATCCTAAGGCATCCAAAATCCTACATCCTGGAGGTCGTGCTCTGCATAATCCCCTCCTGTCGGTGTGTGGCTTAGACCAGAGACTCCTAACCAACAGAATAGATGGTGACCATCATTCCTGAGACTGAGCCATGTTACCTAAGTTTCCAACCTGGGAGCTGAAGCCAGCCAGACTTCCTTTCTCCTGCCACTTGGGTGAAGCAAGTGTTGACAGCAATACCTGCAACGCTAGCTATTGACCCACAGAGGTGTCCACGTCCGAATCCCCAGAACCCATGAATACGGTTCCTTACACGGCAAAAGGGACTTTGCAAGTGGGATTATGAAGGACCTTGAGACAGAGATGATCCCGATCACCCAAGGAGGGGATGTCCTGTGTCATCATGAGGCAGAGAGCGCTTTGACACAGACAGCAGGGGAGAGGCTTCTGTGTGGAGAGAAAGGCAGAGACTGTGGTGATGTGGTCACAAGCCAAGGATACTGAGGCTCAGAAGCTGGAAGAGGCAGGAAGGACTCTCCCCTGGAGCCCCGGGAGGTGGCAGGGCCCTGGCAGACACCTTGCTTTTGGACTGGACCAACTGATTCCATGCTCCTGCTTCTAGAACTAAGAGGGTCAATGTGTGTTGGTTTAAGCTCCTGAGTCTGTAGTATGACGGCAGCCCCAGGAAACGAATACAGGAAGCCCTTGGGGGCACAGAGCTAAGGGAGGTTAGGCCTTGACTTACACCATAAAGACTAAACTGCAGATGGTCTGCGGGCAGATGTGAATGAGGCCTTGGCTGAGACCCTGAGCAGAGGCCTCAGCTGAGCCTCACAGGTTTCTGACCCACAGACACTGGGAATGAACCAGTTCTGAACCGCTGTTTGTGGCAACTTTTGCTTTTGTTTTTGGTGGCACCCCATAGCTTGCTGGATCTTAGTTCCCAGAGCAGGGATTGAACCCAGGCCCTCAGCAGTGAGTGGGTAGTCTTAAGCAGTGGACCGGTGGGGAAGTCTGTTGTCTGTTTTAAAGAGGGACCACTTCCTCAGGCAGTAGCTGGAGCAATGTAAATGCCAGCCCACCCTTCTGCGGGACATGGCCAGGACCTGCCTCCCTTTTGCTCTGATAGAGCTCTCATGCCCACAGTAGCATGGGGGACGGATTCTTCCCCCTGAACTTCGTGACCTACTGGCCACCATCCAAGTGGCAGGGAACATGGGGAGGTCACCTCAGCAGGACACAGCAGCTCAAGGTGACCAGAGGCTGAGTACACCCACTGGAAGCCACAGAGGTCACGGCCAAAGAAAGTGGTATGGCCCCAAAGCATTTCCACAGCCCAGCAACCCGGGGGAGTCGAGTGCAGGCCTGACAGCCACTGCACCTACACCACACCTGTCAGCCTCTGGACAGGGAGTGAGCCAGACCCACCTACACCTGGATTTAGCCCAAGGGGGTCCCCAGTGGGACTTCTGGCCTCCAGGATGGAGACACTGTGTCTGGTTAAAGGCCACTAAATTTGTGAGATTGTCTTCAAGGGGACAGGGAAGGCACACACAACCTGTGTCAATGGTTCAGGGTGACCCATGCAGGGTCCACGCTGGGAGTTCCTGGAAGCTCTGGGAGGTGAGGGGGTGGGGGCAGAGCGGCACTGAGAGGTCCACACGGAGGCCAGCAGAGGTCACGATGTCTATTTATTCCCCACACGTTATCTCGTCACCATGGTAGCACTCATGAGTTAGGACGCCTCACGGGATGTGTGTGGGGCTGTCTCTCTACGAGTTACCTACACACACAGTACTGGTACGGTGTTCCCCTCCCACACGACCCAACACCACCAGGGAGCCTCCAGCGATCCCATCACCAACACTATGGCCCGAGCTGCGGTGCCACGGACCCTCTCCACCCTGCCTTCGGCTGCAGGGACATCCACGGTGGCTGCCCGGCGATCTCAGGCCCAGGCAGGGGGCCATCAGGGACTCCCGTAGCCCCAACTCCCAAGCGGGAGGAGAGCCCACTGAGGATGCAGGCCAGCAGGACCACCTGTGGACAGAGGGCAGTGGCTGGGATACACAGCCGGCTGCGACAGGCTCAGGAGCCAGCTCAAAGGTCATGAGAGCCCCTCACAGTCTGTCGATTGTAAGCACTGGGAAAAGCATGGCGATCAGACCCGAGTCCATCCGGGCACTGGACTGGAATTTAAGTCCCAGAAATGGGTCGTGTGCACCCAAGGCGTCTGCTTCGGCCCCCGCTGGGCGCAGAACTGCCTCCGGGGCACTTGCAACTCGAGTTCCTTGTGTGAGAACCCAGGTCTGCTGGGTCGGGCTGGCTGGCAGTGAGCTTGTTTGAGCAGGGGTGGCCAGGGAGGCCACGGTCAACTCAGAAAGCGGCTTCTCGGGGGCTGGGAGGCCCTGTAGACAGACTGGGAAGGCAGGCGGGGGCTGAAGAAGGGGCTTTGGGGCCACGGCACCCCACGGGCCACTTCTCGGAGAGCGGTGAGAAGACCACCCCCACCTCAGAATGTTCTAGAAAATACTTTAGTGACCAGGTCTTCAGGGCATGGGGCCAGGAGGGAGACAGGTGCTGGTCTGCACTCACAGCTTGCTGGCTCTGTTTCAAGAAGGATCTGGGGGCCGTGAGAGAGTATAAAAAGGGAGGGAGGGGAGGAGGTAAAAGTAAACATCATAAAAATCCGGCTGTAACATGCAGGTCCAAGTTCTTTTTCTCTCGTGCGCGATCCAATGGGAGGAGACGGAAAAGGTCAAGGCGGCTTCCTGTCGGCCGGGAAGGACCCGATGGTGCTGGGCAGGCTGGAGGGAGAAACACCTGAGTGGGCCCACCCGGCAAGAGACCTGAGGGCTCAAGGTGCCCCCCAGCCCCGGGGACTCACGGGGCAGTCACTCCTGCTGGTCGTCATTGCTGGCACTGGGAGTCCGACTCCTCATCTGACTGCGGAGCTGCTCTATTAACTCTGGGTTCTGTTGCTGCATCTGCTGAGCGAACTGCTGGCCCCTGCAGGTGGGGGCAGGGGAGGCGTGCCTGGGCTCAGCCAGGTCCAAGGCACCCACCCAGCCACCTCTCCCCACCTGACGTGCCCCTGAGGGCAGGGGGACCACTCCTTGGAGGATGAGGCCCCACAGAGCACCTGGGGACCCTGGACCCTGCCCCACCCAGGAGCCCCGCCTGGCAGGTCCACTCACGCCTGGATGAGACTGGCCAGGTCATTCTGCGAGGGGCTGGTGCCGGGAGTCCCCAGGGGGTTGTGGCCACCCGAAATCATGCCGGACATGCTGCAAAGAGAGTCCTGGACTTGAAGATGGCTTAGCCCCCTTTTCCCCCTGCAGCCCTGCTCGACCCTTCCCCTCTACTGGCAAGAGACGTTCCTTGGGACCCAACTCCCCGAGCCCACCCTTCTGACTGTAACCTGTCAATTTCACCAACTTTCCCAGGAACATCCATTTTTTACTTAAAACCAGTGATCCGGAGTGGGGTGGTGCTGCCCCCCAGGACACCGGGCCATGCCAGTGACACAAAAGACCATAGAATGCCTAAGTCTACTGATGTGAAACACCATCAGGCCGATCCACAGACGGGCGACTGGTAGTCAGGAGCTGGGAGACTGGTAGTCAGGAGCTGGGAGACAACGCTAACGGGGGGTGGGGTGGGGCGCGTTTCTTCTGGGGTGATGGATGTTCTGGAATTAGATTGTAGTGACCAGCTATAGGATGTTATAAGCGTACTTAATGCCATGGAACTATAGACCTTAAAATGGCTGAAACGGGAAACTGTATACATCTTTTACCACAATAATTTTTAACCACAAGGTCCAAAGAAGAGAGGACTTCCCTAGTGGTCCAGTAGTTCCAGGAGATGCAGGTTCAATCCCTGCTGGGGAACTAAGATCCCATATGCCAGGGAGCAACTAAGCTCACGCACTGCAACTACTAAGCTCGCAGAGAGTCCACACACTGTGATGAAGATCCTGAGTGCTGCAACTAAGACCACGGGCAAAGATATATTTCAAAAAAACTCAAAGGAGAACAGTGGTCACTTACAGCTGCTGAACCTGGGGATTGTTCATCAGGTTTGATGCCTGAAGAAGAGAACAGACCTGTCAGATGGGCAGGCTCCCCAGCGCACCCTGCCACTGACAAGGTTGCCCTGTGAGCACCACGGGCCTCCAGTCCAGCACCCAGAGCGCCCGCCTGCCTCTTCCCCAGGCCTCATCACCCCTAATGTGCTGCAACCCTTGCCCGCTTCCCTACTTTCATCCTGTCTAGACTCTCATCTTAGGAGACTCCAGGCACCTCGTCACCACCCCGGACGGGGGACACTCCAGAAGAGTTGGTCCCATTTCTCTGTGGATAAACGATGACACCTGGGAATCTCCTCTGCAATGATCCCCTCCCCCGCCAAGTTGGGACTATCTCCTCTGGGCCAATTTTAAGACAAACATGAGCAGACGTCAGGGAGGTGACTTCCAGGTTGTGGCTCTTTCTAAAAAGGGCAAGACAGCACTACCACCTGGCCGTGGCCCGTCCACCGCCCTTTGTGGCTGTCCCAGGTCACAGTCATGCAGGCATGGCTGGGTACTAATAGCACTGCACAAAGCCTCGGGGGGCTGTGATCATTGACCCCAATGGACGAGTCCAAAGGAGTGGCCACTGCCAGCTGCTTTCCCTGGCTGGGTGTCCTCCTGCCTTGTGGCCATCTGTCCCTGGATGAGAGCGGAGGCCCAGCTACAACATGGGAGGCCGGACACGTCTCACCGGGGCAGAGACATTTCTCCGGCAGCTGGGGCTCCTCTTTCTGATGGTCTGAGACCCTGGGGGCCCTGGAGCCAGCAGTGAGCCCTGAGGACCAGCAAGACTGCCTGGAATCGCACAGGTGTGTGGACACGCCGGGTGCCTGCTCCCGGGCGACAGCAGGTGTTCTGCTCCCCATGCAGAACACGCGCCTCTGCACAGAAGGTGGCCTTTCTCTGGGGCTCCCACACCCTGCCGAGTCTCATCTGCACCTCCGAGAGCAGGTGTAGCCACTCTGTAGTCACCGTTGTCCACAACAAGAAGGGGCTCAGCAGGGGGTGCAGGGCTGGGAGAGGTGGGCTCAGTCTGCCCTGTGCTTGACATTGAGGAGTCTGACAGGGGTGCTGCAAGTACCCCACCCTGGGACGTCTGTGGCTGTTCTGACCGTAGGCAGGGGCAGCAGGGGCAGGCGAGGCCGTTACCATGCTCATGAAGCTTGGGTTGTTCAGCAGGCCTGCGATGTCAAAGCTGCCAACACCTCCTGTCTGTGGATGAGAAAAGCCCTGGTCAGTGGTGCCGGGACACAGGACCTCAACGGCTGGTCCCCAGGAAGTGAGGGGTTAAGGTTTCCCATGGGGGGCCTGCTGGAATCCTGGGCATCCCTGCAGCTCAAGCAGTCCAGGCCTGCAGTCAGAGGGAGCTTTGTAGAAGGAAACACCACGTGTGGGTCACCCAGGAGGAGTTCAGCATGTTAACTTCAGCTTTTACTTTGACGCTGACTGAGAAGGGACAGTGCCCCCCTGAGAGTAGCAAGTCCTTAGACACAGTAACCAACTCCTTTCACTTGCCCACCTCCCAGTGCAGGCCTACATGACTCCTCCTTCACGCTCCCCACCCTGGTCACCTCAGATCATTCACACTAGCTACCCTAAGCCTGCTGGCCTTGAGGGCTGACTCCTCCCCAGGGAGGGGTGGATAGGCTCTGGTCCCCATCCCCTGAGGGGTGGCTTCCCTGGGTGACATGCCCCCTTCTATTTCTGGGATCAGCCTCTTCTCCTGGGACAGGACTCTGCTGAACAGAGGACCAGCCCCCAGCACCAGAGGGTCTCCACATCCAGTTCAGGCCTTGCCCTCCAACTCAGTTGCCCCACCCCCAACCGCTGTCCCACGGGACTCACAGGACTGGGTGCCTCTCTTAGCCGCAGCTCAGCCACCTTGAGGTTGGACTTGTAGGTCTCATTGTCGGGATCCAGCTCCAGAGCCTTTCTGTAGTAGGCCACGGCCTCCGTGTGCTTGTTCAGGCTGGACAGCGCCAGGCTGCAGATGGAGGGATGGAGGGCATGGGGGAGGATCCAGGAGGCAGCCTGAGTTCTTGTGGTGGGGGGTCAGAACCCTATCTCCCTGCTTGGCAGAGCTGGTCTAGGTGCATCCCTGGACCACCCAGGAGTTTATGCCAAGGAGGAGCCTCAGGATGGGCTGCAGGCCAGGACACAGCCAGCCACCCCCAATATCCACAGAGAAAAGTGCTACACAGACAGTTATAAAACCCACCTCCACTGATGACCCCCCAACTGCCAGGTGGGGTGCGCCCCGAACCCCATGGGGAGAGATGCTCTGCCTGGGATCCTCCCCAGCCTCGCCCTCCATGTCTCTGCATCTGCTGTCCATTTGTGTTCTTCATAAAAAGCTAATTAAACTAAATAACACAGCAATTTCCTGATAGTCTGGTGGCTGAGATGCTGAGCTCTCAATGCAAGGGACCTGGGTTTGATCCCTAGTCCAGGAACTAGATCCTACATGCCCCAACTGAGAATTCACAACTAAAAGATCCCATGTGCCACAACTAAGACCTGTTACAGCCAAAGAGATATTTAAAAAAGAAAAATCACCTAAATGACATGTTCTCCTGACTTTTGTGAGCCTCCCGGGGAATCGCTGAGCCCAGGGGAGGGGTCATAAGAACTGTGACTTATGCTGGGGGTCAGAAGCTCAGGTGTCAGCCTGGACTTGGGATGGTATGGGGCTTCGTCCCTAACACAAGTGCCCCGGGCAGATGGTGTCTGCAGGGTGGATGGGCAGGCACACTCACCCCATCCTGCCATAGGCTTTGCTGTAGGACGGGTCTATACAGATGGCCCGCTCGCAGTCCTGCACTGCCCCTGCGTAGTTCCCCAGTTTGCTGTAGGCTGCGGCTCTGAGGGAGGACAAGTAAAAAGGTCGGGGAGCCGGCTCCTCCTCACAGCCCCTTGCCCGGTCTCCCTGGCTACCTGGTGGGGCAGAGGCAGGGTCGCCGAGAGTGGGAGGCATAGGCAAGCTGAGTGCCTACGCTTGGTACCTGCTCACGCTCACTCACACCTGGCTACCCACCTGGCCAGGTGTGCCATTTAGGATGGCAGCTGAGCCATCGCCACCCTACCCTTGGGTGTGACCACTCTCCCCATTCCTCCCACAGCCCGCCCAGGCTCCTGCCAGCAACTCCCTCCTCCCCCATACTCCAGGTTGCACCTGTTACAGAAGTAGACGGCATTGGCAGGGTTCAGCTCGATGGCTTTCCCATAGAAGTGCACAGCAGCCTCAAAGTTCTCTACTTTCATCTGCTCATTTCCTGAAGAAAAAAAGAAAGAAAACATACATCCTGGGGTCAGAGGCAGCATTCTTGGCTCCCTCGGCTTCCCTGTGAGGGGGTGGGGTTTTAGGGCCCAGGACATGACACTAAGAACACAGGTCAGGGTGGTGGCAACTGTCGTGGCCTTGGCTGTGCCATTCATGAAGCTAAGCCTCGGATGCCATCACTCTTGCTCATTCCTTCAGAAACAGCCCAGTTTTAATGAGACGGAATTCACATACCATGAATCCTATCCTTCAAAAGTATATAATTCTGCAGTTTTTAGTATGTGCAGAGTGGCCCAATCATCATTAACTCCAGAACATTCCATCAGCTGAAATAAGCACCAATAGCTATCACCACTCCCCAGTCTCTGACAACCAGGAACCCACTCTCTGGGTCTGTGGACCTGCCTGTTCTGGGCGTTTCCCATCAGTGGAGTCACACCCTGTGTGTCCTTCTGTGTCTGCTTCTCTTACTGAGCATCATGTCCTCGGGGTCTGTCACATGGTAGCGAGTGTCAGGGCTTCACTGCTTTC
Source organism: Aepyceros melampus (assembly GCA_006408695.1). Taxonomy (NCBI): domain Eukaryota; kingdom Metazoa; phylum Chordata; class Mammalia; order Artiodactyla; family Bovidae; genus Aepyceros; species Aepyceros melampus. The sequence goes on from SJXQ01001037.1 coordinate 330,602, forward strand.
TGGGACTAAGTGACATTCCCGAGTGTGGAGAGACCACGTGCGTATCCACTCATCAGCTGATGGGCAACTGGCTGGTTCCGCTATGACCACACATGCATAAGCATCTTTGTGGATGCGTTTGCACACCTTCTGGGCACACCCCTGGGTGGACCCACTGGGTCATGTGATCACTCTAACCACTTGGGAAGCTCCACAGTGGCCTTGCCATTTACATCCCTCCCACTGAGGGTCTGACTCCTCTATGTCTCCACATCCATGCAGAAGCCCCTGGCCCTGACTCCAAGGCTGGCTCGCCATCTACTCCAACGGACCGGCTGGCTTTACTTCCTGTAGCATCTGGAGGCCAGGTTGTGGGGCGCTCCTCACCTTCAGTTTTGAGGCGTTCTGCCTCGGCTGAGTCCTCCTCCGAGGGCGGGGTTTCCTGGGGGCTCCTCAGATCTGGCGGCAGCTCCTGTCCCCAGAGCGAAATTGCGTTGCTGGAGAGGCAGTAGGAAACCCCTGACCCCCTGCCCCACCCAGCTCAGCATCCTTCATGCCTCTGGGGGTGACTCAGGCCCTTGTTCTGTGACCGACCCGTGGCCCCGTGGGACCTGAAGGCTCACCTTGCCCGCAGCAGCTGCTTCAAATATTTCCGGAAGAGTCTGAGGGAGCGCGAGGTCGCTGTCCTCCACCGTCACCCCGAAAGCGGTCTCCAGGCACTGGATGGCAACTGCCAGGGGAATGGAGGTGCACTCTGCTGATCCCATCCCCAAGCCTGCAATCCTAGCAGGCAGGATTCGAGCTTCCCTTCTCAGGCCAGCTCCCCAAGGCCTCGGAATGCTTCGGTTGTGGTTCTGATTCCTCGGGGAAGTGGAGGACGGACCTACCCCTCCAGCCCTGAGGCTGGGAGGAGAGGGGACGGTGCCATCCCTGCCTAGCAGGGAGCAGATGGTGACCTCAGGGCTGTCTGTGGGGTCACAATGCTGGGGCCGCCCGGGTGGTCTGACTGCTGGGTCTGGCCTGGGGTCTCCAGCCTCATTTCCATCTTTGGTGGGTAGGGACACACATTCAATGGGGGGATTCAGAATCCTAGGAGGCTGCGCTTCACTGTAAGAGGAAGTGACAGAAAACCAGCAGGAGGCCCAGCGTCCCTCCTGGTGCAAGAGGACGGGGACCAGCCCATCATACTCACTCCACAAAGCTCCTGGGCACTGATGGGGGAAGGGAGGAAGAGGACGGGGGAAAGTAGCTGGCAGCAGGGGGCAGAGGACCCAAGCTCCAAGGAGGAAGGAGATCAGGGACCCCCCCACATACCTTCCAGGCTTTCCTGGGCATCAGAGGAGAGCTCCCCATGCCGGAGCTGGCGTGCAGGAAGTGGATAATGGCGTAGGCCAGACGCTTTTTGTTGTCCATTGTGAGGTGGGAGGACACACCCCTGGGAGCTTCAGGACCTGCAGACATAGAAGGAGACAGGCCTAGGGGCTTCAGGATCTGCAGACACGGTCCAGGGCATGAGGACAGGGTGGCAGGGACAGCCAGGCCTTTCCCTCTCTGCCCCCACATCCACCATCTTGCACCTCTTGCCCCAGACCATCCAGGCCCCCACACACCCCACCCTGCAGGAACCACTTGAACTCACTGGCTAGCTGTATCTGCTCAATGAGAGAGGCAGGAGAGTTAATTCTCCCCATTTCACATAGGGGACACTGAGGCCACCCAGAGCCCCTGGCAGTCCTGCCTAATTCCTGCCCCAGGGTGACATGGCCCTGGGCCCAGTGGTCGTCACTCCTCACCAGCTGGATGGGGTACACAGGGCTCCCCAGGGACACAGAGAGTGGGCCACAAGCCCACCTGCTGCTTCTCTACACTCAGGACAAAAAACATTCTGACATTCTGAGTCCCAAACATTGGGGGAACAAGCACTGTCCATGAGGGTCAGACAGGACCAGCGGGTGGGCCTGAGCAGACCAAAGGCCCAGAGGGCGCTGACTCCCTCCCTTCCAGGCCGCCCAAGGGCCTCCTCTGGATTCTACCACAGCCTGCTGTATTCCTAGGCCTTGTGTGACCCTTCCCAAGACACCCTAGTGACACTTACAGTTGTCACGGCTGGGAAGGCAGGCCCCCAAAGTGCCATGATGTGCCAGGTACTTCACATCCCTGCAGCTTTGCCCCCTGCAAGGGGGGACACCACTTCCCAGTCAGAGAATAAACAGGCTCAGAGGCTTGCCAGGGCTGCGCAGGGCTGACTTGGCAGCTGGGATGTGCAGTGTGAAATATCTTGGTTCCCCTAACATGCTCTCATGGGGTGAACAGCCTGTGTGGCCTAGAAATCGAGGGGTGGCCTCCCAGCCAACTTATCACTAACCCATCACTGGCCAGCAACAGGAAATCAAATCAGGGCAAGTCCTAAGCCCCAGGTTTTGCACACTGGGTGAGAGCAGGCAGGTGCTGTCCACTCTCGGCCCTCAGGTTCAAGACATGTGACCCTGGAGGCACTTAGGGCCCTGTTTCCAGTTTGCAGAAAACTACATCACGGACAGCTTAAAGAAAGAAGAGAAGCCAGACACAAAAGGCCACACACTGCGATTCCACTGATGGGAAATGTCCAGAACAGGCAAAACCACAGACACAGAGAGTGGGTCCCTGGTTGTCAGCAACTGGGGCTTCTTTCGGAATGTTCTGGAAGTAGAGGTGACAGCTGCACAGCACTGTGAATGTACTAAAGTCAACTCAATTTTATAGGATGTGAACATCTCAATTACCAAAAAGTGAACTTGAAGAAGCGGGGTTTTATGCAGCTGGACAGGGCATCTTGGCCACTGTCCCACTCCCCAAAGCTCTTTGGGGTGGGGGAAATGGAATGAATCTCCTCCCCCATTTCTGGACATGATGAGCCTTTACCAAGCAAGTGCCTTTGGCTCAAGCGTATCCCTGGAACTGGGAGGTCTAAGGTCAGGACAGGCCAGGACACAGAGGGCAGACGGCCAGCACTGCAGCCACAGGATCTTAGGAACAACACAGAGGGAACAACCCACACAACTCACTTGCTCAGAGGACAGTGAAACCCTCAACACTGAGTCATATTCCCCAGCTGAACCAGCAAGCTGCCACCCAAAACGTCAATTATGTTCTGGTTTTTCAGTTCAGTTGCTCAGTCGTGTCCTACTCTTTGAGACTCGATGGACTGCAGCACACCAGGCTTCCCTGTCTTCACCATCTTCATCACCTGGTTTTTACAGGTATCTGTTTTGCAAACAGCAGCTTCATTCACCACAGCCAAAAGGCGGGCACAACCCAATGTCAGTGAATGGACGATGGATCAATAAATGTGGTCCATCCACATAGTGGAATATTACTCAGCCTTAAAAAGAAAGGAGGTTCTGACACCTGCTACAACCTGGACAGACCTGAAGACATGCTGCTCAGTGAGAGAAGCAGACACAGAAGAACAATTACTGTTTTACTCTACTCATAGGATGTCCTTGGAGGAGTCAGATCCACAGAGACAGGAAGTAGATGGTGGGGCCAGGGGCTAGGGGAGTGGAATCAGTGTTTAATGAGGTCAGAAGTTCAGAAAGATGAGAAAGTTCTGGAGATAAGGGTGGGGATGGTTGCATGACAATGTGAATGTGCTTAATGCCACTGAGCTGTGTGTACTTTGAAACAGTTAGGATGGTGAATTTTACATTATGTGTATTCTACTGTAATTAGAAGAAAATTGTTTTCAAAGCTCAAAGTCCTCTTAGGATGCAGACCTCTGAGACCCCAGGACCCTAGTTCTTTTGTATATTCTGCTCTAAATCAAGGGTCAAGGGCCACACCTGGCGGCCACCCATTTAGCTGAAAAAGTCTTTTGCATTTGTATGCTACAGAAGTGCCTCCGTAACATGCTTGGTTTTCCTCACTGCCCCAAACCCCAGAGAATTTACCACCTGGCCTTCACGTTTACCAGCTCACCCCACACCCCCTTGCTAACTTCTCACTGAACTGGATGGAAGGGTGTCAGGGCCTCCCAGAGGGGGGTCACATGTCAATAGGTGACGTGCTAAGGCCATAGGACCGGGTAGCTGGGGCTCCCTCATGTGTTCCAGGTAGCACTTTGGGGCATGGGCCCCCACCAGACCCATGGGAGGCAGCCCCAGGTCACTGAGATTCACGATGGGCTGGGAGGGTATGGGGGGCGGGGTCTGCTTCCCCGCGCAGGGAATAAATGTGGCCTCTGTGACAACAGGCATTCATTTAAGAAAACAAAGAGGCAACCTGATATCTATGTGACCAAGCTGCGAGGGCGGAGGGAGTAACTCTGAGGGGCTGCTGGGGGTCCAGGGAGTTGAGAGATGAAGTCACGTGTGTTCCCTGCACACCCTCAGTTCTTCCAGCCCCACCCCCCACCATACCCCATGACCTTCGCATGTGCTGCTAACAGCCCTTCCCCCAACAGATGCCTCCCTTGAGGCCACTGCTGCCTGGTTTCCCACTTTCAGGGCTTCTTCTGGTCTATGACAGGACCTTCTCCCAAGGTTTGGCCCCCAATCTGACGCACTAAGCGATAAGACCAGGGCCCTGGAGCCCACCCAGGGATGATGCTAGTCTCCGCAGTCTTAATGCCTCAGGCCCAGCAGTCTCCATCTGAGGGCAGCTCCACGTCACCCCCTACCCCAGGGCTGGGATGCTCTGTGTCCCATCTGAAGGGGGCCCAGTGGATGTCCTCACTTTCTCCTATAAAACAGGGTAATGGAGGCTGCTGGGAGATTCCAGCACCTCATGCCGGTGTCTCCCCCAGGCTCTACAGACATGGGGGGCTGGGGAGAATGTGCACTAAAGGGTGTTTAATAGCAC
>SJXQ01001037.1:335593-350407 GCA_006408695.1 Aepyceros melampus
ACCCTCTGCATCCATCTTCTGGGAGAGGGGGTGGGGTGGGATGGGACAAGACTGGGTTCTATCACCATGTGACCTCTGAGGTCCTGGGATGCAAACCATATTTAAATACACACCTGAGTGGAAGGGCGAGGAGGTGACCCGCTGTGGGGAGGTGACACCGGGGCCCTCCTGTTCACACTGACCATCGGGAATTTATTGTGGTGTCTAGTATGAGCAGGCATCAAACTCAATATTTTTCTCAAATGTGAATGCAGGCGCCCTCCCCCTTGGCATAGCTGACAAGGGGTCAGGTCACTGTGTCGGGGGTGTCCTGGGAGCTGTGAGGGATGGGGCACCATCCCTCTCCCTCACACCCTTGATCCCAGGAAAATCCCCCCACCCTGCCCAGGGTGTTGCCAATCACAAAAGTCTCTAGACATCACTAAACCCCCAGTTGAAAGTCACTGATACACACCAAGTGGGAAAAATAAAGGGCAGATTTTTTGGCCAAATGACTCGGCTGCAAACTTTCAGCAAATCCTGCATTCGCCGAGTATTCTGGGTTACACAGGGCTTCCCAGGTGGCTCAAATGGTAAAGAACACACCTGCCAATGCAGGAGACAGAAGAGATGGAGGTTCGATCCCTGGGTCAGGAAGATCCCCTGGAGGAGGGCACAGCAACCCATGCCAGTATTCTTGCCTGGAGAATCCCATGGACAGAAAAGCCTGGAGAGCTACAGTCCACAGGGTTGCAAAGCATCAGACACGACTGAAGCAACTCAGCATGCACGCACGCTGGGTTTCAGGACTGCAGACAAGAGACTGCGAGTCTGCAGTGGGACTGGCACCTGTTGGACACAGGCAGTCCATGCGAGTGGCCATTCTCCTCCCTCTGGATGGTCCACATCACCTTCCTGTTCCCAGCAAAGTGAGTCCAGAAATGCTGGCACATGCTCTTCCTCAGCTGCTACTGGGCACCAGGGGCTCGGGAACAATTCTGACTTGTCAGGCTTTGGCTGGGGAACAGAATCCTCAGCTGGACGTTCTCCCTCCCAAGAACAGCAAGGGCTTTGTGAGGCCCAGAAGGCTCCAGGGGCACTGGCTGCTGGCTCTCCATCCACCTTTCCATTTTCTCACTGAAAACACCCCAGCCTCAGGAATTCCCTGGGTGTCCAGTGGTTAAGAATCTACCTGTCAATGCAGGAGACATGGGTTTGATCCCTGGTCCGGGAAGATCTCACATGTGGCTGGGCAGCTAAGCCCAAGCACCATAACAACTGCGCCCATTAACTGCAACTACTGAAGCCCAGGTGCCCTAAAGCCCTCGCTCTGCAACAAGGGAAGCCACCGCAATGAGAAGCCCACACACAACTAGAGAGAACCCACGCTATCTGCAACTAGAGAAAGTGCATGTATAGCAACAAAGATTCAGTGCAGCCAAAAAGAAACAAACAACAGTAACAAAAACTTATAAAAAAGACTATAGCTCTCAATACAGGGCAGCGCTTAACCCGATTTAGGGCCACTCACCCTTCCGGGAAGACTTAATTATAAAGCTCTGAATGAAATCCTTGGAGTGCCCAGCACTTACAGGCCTGAGCTGTATATTGTACCCACACCAGCTTATTTCAGGGGTCAGCAAACATCTTCTGAAAAGAAGGGCCAGGGTGAGGACATTCAGCTTCCCAGGTGCCAGGTAACATGGGTGTGGATCCAGTGGGCTCTACCCCACAAAAACAAGGCTGCAAGGACTTCCCTGTGGTCCAGTGGCTAAGCCTCCATCTTCCCAATGCAGGGGGTCCTGTTTCGATCCCTGGTCAGGGAACTAGATCCCTCCCCACCAAAAGAGGCTGCAGTGGGATTTGGCCCCCTGGTCACCATTTGTTTAATCAAACTCCCACTGTACAGCATAAAAAACTGAGGCCCAGAGGGATGGGAGCAACATCCAAAGTCATCCAGGGAAGATGCATATCAGCAGTTTTGAACCTGCGCAACCTGATTTCTAGAGCTCCAAACTCCAAAATACCCTTCCTCACCCACAAAAGTGGACACTCACACCAAACCTGCATGTGATTTCTTGGGGGTTCACACCCTTCACCCCTTCTGGAGACCAGAAGCTGATGTCACCTGGCCCTAGGGTGATGGCCACTAGTGAAGAACCACTAGTCTGAGGTAGGACGTACTTTAGCACTGTGGACACCGAGGGCCAGACTGTTCTCCGTGGGGCCATCCTGGGCACTGTGGGATGTGAAGCAGCATCCCTGGTCACCACCCCATTGATACCAGGAGCACCCCTGGTTGTGACAACCATAGATGTCCCCAGACATGGCCCCGTGTTCCCTGAGAGAACAGAATGCCTGGCCTAGGGAGAGGAAAAGCAGACAAAACAAATAACCAGAGAGAAACAAAAGAAAATGGGAAACGTTCCTGGGCGGAGATGCAGAGTGCTCAAGCATTTCCTGGCATCTGATAACAAAACCATCTGTCCCCTAGGAAACTCTAGACAAGTAGTAAGAACCTAATGAAAAAGGGTTCCACGTGTACTTAATCTCATAATGACCCTAAGAGACATATACTTCTACAGCCTCTATTCGTGGCAGGAAAGCGACTTGCCCAAGCTCACAGAGCCAGCGAGAGGTGGACGAGCCGTTCCTCAGCGCCAGATTTCGCCCCAGTCTCTGGCACAACAGGCAGAGGTTGTCCTCGTGAAATCGGACTAACCGCTGCTGATCTCTTGGAGCTGTCACTTCGCGCTGCGGGCCCTGCGGCTTTCGTCCTCTCGGGAAGTCCCCCTACTCCATGCAGGGACTGTGACGACGCCCGTTATACCGAGGGGGAAACAGGTTCCGAGAAGCCAAGAGGCTTGTCAAGGTCACCCAGGTGGACAGTGGAGGCGCCGGGACAGGGAGCCCCGACTTGAACCCCGAGGACCGGGGCCCCGATTCAAAAAGACCGTGTTTCCGGGACACAGCGGACACCCAGCGAGTGCTCACTGCGTGCGGGCCGCTATGCCTTCCACTATCCACCCCCGGGCCTCCTAATCCGCATTTCATAGGCCTGGAGTCCGGAGGAAGGAAACCTGGGCACCAAGGGCTTGCCCGACGCGGTCTGGCCTCAGTTTCCCCCTCCGCGCCGCCCACTCACAGCACTCCGCAAATCATGGCGAACCCGGCCCCGGACCGACGTCTTCCTACGGGAACAGGAACCCCAGAGGCCCAAGACGCCCCGAACTGCGGACCTCAGGCCCATTCGGACCAAAGCCGAACCCCAGGACTCACCTCTCACGCAGCCGAACCCGGGACCCACCGACGGCTGCGCCTGCGCACCACAGCACCGCCCGGTCCCGCCCCTCCAACTGAGACGCCTGCGCAGAAGGAGCCAGAGCCTCCTGGCTTTCATTCTGCGCAGGCGCACCAATTATCAAGGCCGGCGTAAGGGGAAGTGACGCACTTTAGAGGCTGGGACAAGCTGGTCGTTAGGGCAACTAACCACTACGAGCGAATAGAGGCCGGAAATCAGGACTGACTTGTCCTCTACAGAGGGAATGGAGTGGTGCATCATGGGACGGTGGAGGATTCTTGTGGGTTGGCTGAGTCGTCACGTGGTGCCGAGTCGGCCACGTGGTGCAGCTGCGTTTGGGTATCTGGCGCCCGGAGCATTATAGACGCTCTTTGAATTCGAGCAACTGTTTTTTTTTTTTTACCCACCCATCCTCCAACAAGTGAATTATTTTATTCATTCAGTCCATCAGAGTGAAGTATAATAATTCACAGATTTTTGTTCACAGCAGGTGCCGAGTAGTCAACGAATATGCACGCCACCTATAAAGGGAAATGTTTGCTCTCATTACCTTGTATTGCGGTACACTATAAACTAGTATATAAATGAACAGATTTTACTCAATGAAGAAAACGTGGTGTGTTGTGTTTGGGGGGTAAATTGGTTGGTACGATTAGGGAAGGTCTCTCTCCCACAGGTAAATTTGAAGAACGGGAGAAAAGCACTCCAGCTACAGGAAACAGCGAAAATGAAGACTAACGTAGAATTAAACTTGACGTTCTCAAGAGAGAAAAAAATCGAGGGGGGGTAATGACCGTCATTAGGGTTAAGTTGCCAGAAATGTTCTCCCAATTCATTTTTATCCTACTTAAAACGCACGCACACTTAACACCCCAGGGTATTTTCATTTCTTTTGCAGAAATGAAGGATAAATAAAGGAGGTGGGTTTGGGGGCATATTTAATTCTCGTGAGTTTCTTTCTGGGTTACTCAGGTGGTTCAAGGTTGATATTTTGAGGTTTTTGCGCACTGCTCTTCGTTTCCTACGCATACGTGCATGCTCAGTCGTGTTCGACACTTTGGGGCCCTACGGAGAAGGAATCAAACCTGTGCCCCCTTCAGTGAAAGTTCAGTTCAGTCGCTCAGTCCTGTCCGACTCTTTGCGACCCCATGAACCGCAGCACGCCAGGCCTCCCTGTCCATCACCAACGTGAAAGAGTGGAGTCCTAACCTCTGGACCGCCTCAAGATTTTGTCTTAACCAATGATCCCTAGGACAGGCAACTGCACTGTTTAAAAACACCTGTTGTTTGAAGTCCTGGATCCGTTTTCTGAAGCTTTGTCAACAACACTTGCTTACACACATTTTTGTTTTTTAAGTAAATGTGTGTTTAATTTTATTGACCAACTGGTTTCAGCTAATGTATGTGGCGTACCTTCTTTATTCATTAGATTCTTGAAGCTGGGCAGGATACCGGGAATGGGATAAGCGCCTGAGATATGGTAAGCGATCACGGATGACCTTACTTAACGGAGAAAAGTTGTAAAGCTAGACAAATACACAACTAATGTAGAAAGGAGGCTAATATAAATTAATACAGGAGCTGGAAGCTCAAGCCAACTACTGCCAGAAAGAGCCCAGAGAAAAAGCTGGGAGGCGCCAGCCGTGCGGGTTTCCACGGAAACGCCTCTCGCTCGCCTCCCGAAAGCTCCACCCTCTCACCACCGAGAGCAAATGACGGACGGGGGTGGTTCCGGCGCAGGCGCAGAGTGAGTCAGCCATCTGGAGCACCTCCACAGGTTTTGGGCGGAGCTAGGGTGCGCAAGCGCCCTGCCCTCCAGCGCACGCGTCTCCAGCATTCAGTGAGCGCGCGGGCGGCGGGCGCCTCGGTCTGGACATTTGGGATCTCTGAGTGGACGGAGGCTGCTGGCCGCTGCGTGGACACGGACCAGGTGGAAGCAGGGGCCGCCGGTGCACACCCGCCAGCTATGAAGCCTCCTGCAGGTACAGGCTGTCTCTTGGTGTGGCCCCGCTCGTCGGACCCGGGAGCCCCTGCCCCTCCCCCGGGGTCGCCCCTGGGGCCTTACAACGTAGCCAGAGACCCTCGAGTGACCTGGGCCCAGGCTGGGGATGGGGGTCGGCGAGCTTGGAACCCCGCCCCCTCGGTTGCCGAATGAATGATCCAGGTTTTTCAGCGCTTCACTCATTCGGCAAACTCCATTACTTCTCCTGAGGATGGGTCTGCCCTGAGGTGGACTCCAAGGGAGTGCTAGACTTAGTTCCACAGCCGGACGTTCGACAAGCAAAAAGCAAGCGGGGGCTTTAGACAGTGAACGGTGCCATGGCTGGTGGTGCTTCTTTAGGGAGGGCTGTCTTGGAGGGCTTCTCGGAGGAGGTGGCATTTCATTCAGCTTGGACTTGGTGGGGAGAAGCAGCTGTCCTAGGTGGTGGGAACCGCGAGGGAGGCAGGCACACCAGTAAGACGTTTGGGGAGCAATAAGTCATTTTGGCTAGGGCACAGCTGCAGGTCCTTTTTATGTGAAGCACAATGGGGCACCACAGAAGGGTTTTTCTTTAGGGGAGCAATGTCACCTGCATACCAACCGTGTTTTAGGAAGTCGCCCATGATGTTGAATAGGGCCACCTCGAATTTTGTCTTGCCCAGCCTATCCTCCCCCAGTTCTCTCTGCAGCCTATTGCAATGATGATGATAATTGTATTGATGATAAGCATAATTACGGTTATTCAGGCCGCAGGAAGGCAGGAATGTAGTCTGCTTTCTTTGGTTCAGGATTGTTAGATCAGAGACCTGGCATGTAGGTGACAGTGAATGTTTACAAACATGCCTGCTCAAAGTTTTCAAACCCTAGCTCCCCAAAAGATTTTCATGACAATTGCAGTTCACTCAGGTCTCTGGCCTTTCCTGAGCTCCTGGAGCCCTCCTTTACCGCCAATTTGAATGCAGACTCACAGTCCCTCTTCTGCAGTTCTTGAAATCCAAATTATCCTGCAAAGATTTTCCCTAAGTTTGAGGCAGCCATTTGGCTGGAAAAATCTAACCTCTGTTGATTTAAGGGACTTTTTTTTCTCAGCTGGGGTGATTGTGTCTTCCTGTGGGACTCATGTCTGGGGATACCTGTGGTCATCATGGCTGGGGGTACTCCTGGCATTGAGTGGATGGGGACCAGGGGTGCTGCTCAACATTCCACAGCGCCCAGGATGGCCCCACACAGAGAATGATCCAGCCACAAGTGTTGATAATACTGTTTAAAAAAAAAAAAAAAAAAAGAGCTACCCAGAGACACCAAACACAGGCCTGAGCCAGCAGCTTCCTGCAAAGACACCCCTACCCTAATGTTTTGAAAAGCAGGGAGTTCAGGTCCATGTGGCCTTGCACCACTCCTGCCTGCCAGAAGTGAGGAATGAAGCACTGGTAGAAGTTTCCTGGAGCAGCCCCTTCTGCTTGCTTGTTAGGTGTCCTACACCCAGCTGGAGGGAAAGCACAGGCTTTATTCATTAACTCAAGTAACTTGAGACAGGTGTAGCCATAGCCAACCTACAGATGCTACAGGAACGCCATCAGGGGCCTCTCTGAGAAAGGGATGTAAAAGGAAGACTGATATGGTAGGGTTCTGGGCAGAGGGGACAACTGTAGGAAGGCTCAGGAAACTTCTTGAAGAAAGCCTGTGTGGCTGGGCACGGAGAAACTGACCACACCAGCTGGCCAAAACTGCTGCACTGGACCCAGCAGAGTCTGGACCAAGTAGAGCAGGGGTCAGTGAACCTGTCTGTGTAGGGCCAAGTGGTTTACACTTGGCAGGCAGGCCACACAACTTCTTGGTCACAGCAGAATCACCTTTAGCTCAGGGGCTAGACAGAAACAGTTGCGACAGTGTTGGCAACCACAGGTGTAGACTCTGATAAAGGGTTTGAACTTTAATCCTGAGTGGAGCCCTGAAAAGGGGACAGGACCCAATCACAGGGCGTGCAGATTTCCAAAGATGGGGTGAGCACCATCTACTAGTTCACAGCATGGTAGCAGAAGTAGGCCGCTTGACTTTGAGCCATCCCTACCGCTTGCTGGCTGTGGGATCAGGCTATCTCAGGGTTCCCATCTGTGACATGCGGCAACCTAGGGTGCGGAGGACAGAACTGTCTTGGAATCCAGTGAGGGCAAGTACACCACAGAACACTGCCCAAAGATTTTTAAGTGACAGCTGTCAGTAGAGACCAGACTCTCATTCAGAAAACTCTTGGTGAGGGGGGAGGGCTGGGGGTTAGGGAAGTCTTAATTGTCAGGGCTTCCTACTCTTTTAGAAAAGTAACAGTACACATGTCACATTCAGGGAACTCAGGGTTCCACCCTGCAGGCAGGTGTTCTTTCGGTGAAACGCAGGTGTATGCTCAGCACTAATGACTTTGGGGGCTGAGTCTTCCTGCAGGGGCTGTCCTGGGCACTTTGGGGTGTTGAGCAGCATGCCTGACCCCAATGGTGCAGTGGTATCACTCCCTGATTGTGACAACCACAGTGTTCCCTGGGGGCAGGATCCCCTTATGCTTGAGGACCAATCGCGTCACGTGTCCACACACAGCCCTGGGGTCTCCCCTAACCCTGTTACTCTGACCCTGATTGCGGGCTTGACACAGACCTGCTGGGTGTGGGGACTGTCTCCTGGGTCCAGCCTGCACAGGGGATGCCCTGGATGTGGCAGCGCCATGCTCGGCTGTGAACCACCTCCGGTGGGACCTGAGTGCCCAACAGATCGCCGAGCTTACCACCGAACTCATCGAGCAGACCAAGCGCGTGTATGACCGTGTGGGTGCCCAGGAGCCCCAGGATGTGTCCTACGAGAACACGCTCAAGGCGCTGGCTGACGTGGAGGTGTCCTACACAGGTGAGCCATGCCCAGACCTGGCACGCCACCTCCTTCCCAAGGACCCAGTGGAGAGAGGCGCTGGCTGGGAAGGGCCCCTGGTGGGCCCTGGTCAGCGGGAGGCAGCCAGGCCTGGCTGGCTTGCACTATCCCCCGGGGCTGTGTCATCAGACCAGCTCACCTGCCAGCCTTGAAACTGGAGCCCCAGAGGAAGTTTGTCCCCTCCAAGTGGCTGAACTTCGTCACCTTTGGGTGCCCCCTGCCACCTCCTTGTGCTCTGAGTAACATGATGCCCTGGGGCACCCTTCTCGTCACTCTGAAGATCCTTTCTTTCCCTCCTTTCATCCATGGGAGGTCTCTCCTACAACTTGGTGTGGTCAGACAGATCCCCAGTCCACCTCCTAAGCCCCCTCTGCGGAGGCTGACGAGGCAGAGAACGATGAGCCAGGGAAACCCCTGTCTCTGCATCTCTGGGAAAGCCGTTTCTCTGAGAACCATCTAGAATCCCTGAACTCCGGCTGCAGGATCCTCACGTGTCCCTGATGCTGTATGGCGCTGGGTGTGTTGGGCCCGGCTGCATGCTCAGACTCCAGAGGGGCCACCCCATGGAGGCCAGCGTGCCATGGGCTCAGAGGTGGGGGCCATGGTGCAGGCAGTGGATCAAGAACCCATAGGCCAGTTTTGCCCCCCAGTCACCTGCTGGGGTGGGGCAGACCTCAGTCTGCCTCTCCTGCCAGAGTCTCCCTCTCATCTCTGGCAGGAGGCTCTGGAGGCTGGTTGGTGCAAATTCCCACCTTGGGTGTGACCCTGCCAGACAAGATCTAGTCTCTCCACCCCCACTCCTGTGGCTTTTCCATCTCCCCTCAGTAGACCAAATTATATTATTTTTTTACTTTTTTTTTTGGCTGTGCCATGCAGCGTGTGGGATCTAGTTCCTAGACCAGGGATTGAACCTGTGCCCCCTGCATTGGGAGTTTGGAGTCTTAGCCACTGGACCACTCGGGAAGCCCCTCCCCCTGCTTTGCTGGGTGTTGGGCTGTCTGAGTAAAGGCTGAGCCCTGCCTGGGCCCCTTCTCGCGCCCCCTTGGCCCAACCAGCCGCCCGGACTAATCCCGCACTCTGCTGTTCTGTTGTCAGCTCAGTGCCGTCACAGCGTTCAAATCCCACATGCACAGAGGCCGCCTCTGTCCTTTTCATGGCTCGCTATCGGGCAGCTGGTGTCAGGGCCCCCTCAGACCCTGTCTTGTTTGGTCCAGTCAGCTGAGCAGGTCACCACCTCTGGAGGGTCTGCTATGCAGCTGACCCCCCAGCCCTGGGATATTCTCAGTGGCCTGGGGCCATGGAAGCCACCAAACCGTGATGGTACTTCAGGCCCCTCTCCCCCCTGCAAAGTACACAGTTTTGAATAAACTGCTCTGTTGAAGGGGGCTTCCCCTGGTCTGATGGTTAGGACTCCACGCTTCCACTGCTGGGGGCGCAGGTTCAATCCCTGGTTGGGCAACTTAAGTTCCTACATACCACTCGGTGGTATAAAAGAACTGTTGAGATACATTTCACATACCATGTAATCTGCCCACATAAAGCCTAGATTTCATTGGTTTTTAGTGTATTTAGCATATACAGCCATCACCAGTATCTAATTTGAGAACCTTCCATCACCCCAAAGAGGTCCCGCATCTCCATTAGCAGTCACTTCCTGACAATGTGAACCCACTCTCTGTGTCTGTGGACCTGCCGGTTCTGGATGTTTCCCATCAGTGGAATCCCACCCTGTGTGTCCTTCTGTGTCTGCTTCTCTTACTGAGCATCGTGGTCTCAGGGTCTGTCCCTGTGGTAGCGAGTGTCAGGGCTTCTCTCCTTTTCATGTCTGAGTGATGCTCCCGTGTGCAGAGGCACATGTGTGTCCAGTCATCTGCTGACAGATGTCTGGGTTGTGTCCACTGTTGGTCACTGTGGATCATGCTGCTATGATGATGTGTGGACAGTTTTTTGGGTGGACAGTGTTCTGCTCCTCTCGGGTGTCCACCTGGGAGAGGGGCTGTGGGTTACATGGTGACGCAGCGGAAGCGTGTGTTCTCACAGTCGCCAACACCCCCTATCTCACGCACATGGTGCACCTTGAAGTATAAAATTGTTGGTGCCCTGCAGCATGGCCATGGGCCTCCAGGGCCCTTTCTGGCGCTGAGTCCCTTCAGCCTCTCCTAGTCTCATCCTGCTCCCTGTTCTTGTGCTTCTCGATTTGAGGGGTCCAGAGCTGAGCGCTGTCCCATCTGGACCATGAGTCCCTGAGGAAGATTAACCACACTCATCTCTCGCCCAGGGCTTCACCTGCCCATTTCCCTGCAGGGCCATTCTCTCACCTGTACTGTCTCCCCGTTTCAGTTCAGAGGAACATCCTTGACTTCCCCCAGCACGTCTCTCCCTCCAAAGACATCCGCACAGCTAGCACAGAGGCGGACAAGAAGCTGTCGGAGTTTGATGTGGAAATGAGCATGAGGCAGGACGTGTACCAGAGGATTGTCTGGCTGCAGGTGAGCGAGGGCCAGGCCAGAGTGTGGACCTCCCGGATGGGGAGGCCCCGCTCCCCGGCTTCATGAGGTGGACAGAGCCCTGCAGGGGGCAGTGGGGCCGTTTCACCACAACGGACAATATTAGAGACGTGACAGAGACAAGCTGAGGGAGGAGAGGCGTGCAGGGCCTTCCCCCGTGCACATGTCATCTCACATCCCTGACCTTGCTGGGGTCACCTCAAGGGGACATCCCATCTCCCACATGAGGTGAAGGGACCAGTGACAGATGTGTGCATTTCCTGCTTCCCTGGCGGTGCTGGCCGAGCACTGCTGCCCACATCAGGGGACTGCAGGTGCTCCTCGCGTGGCTGGTGGGTGGTTCTTAGAACCTACCAGACATGTCCGCCTTGGGACCAGGAAGGCCCTGGGGTACTTTGTGCAGACTCGGGAGTGGGGGCTTCAGAAAGCACAGACAGTGTTTAACTGAAGTGTTTATTGAGACCATTGTAGGTTCACATGTAGTTGTAAGAAATGATTCAAAGAGGTCCCAGTTGAGCTTTGCCCGGTTGTCCCTGAAGTCACATTTTGTGACAGGTCAGTTCACAGCAGAGTCCTAACATTGACACAGCTGCCCCATCACCCATTGCCCTGGAGAGGCAGCTTTGGTTTGGGGCTGTCCCCAGTCACGCAAGGTCCTATGTGGACTTGAATCTGGTTCCCTGGGTCAGTGCTTGGGCCTGTGGTGCTGAGTCCTGTGGTAGCTGCTTTGTTAGGAAGTTTTGCTTTTCAGGAAACCTGTAAACTCCCTTCCAGCATGATCGCACCATCCTACATTCCTTCCAGTGATGACGTCCGGCTTCTCCATGGCCTCCCAGGCATTTGGCACTGTCTCTGGTTTTCTTGTTCCAGGAGAAGGTCCAGAAGGACTCACTGAGACCTGAGGCATCAAGGTACCTGGAGCGACTAATCAAACTGGGCCGGAGGAACGGGCTACACCTGCCAGAGGAGACACAGGAGGTGAGAGCCTAGCCTGTGATGAGCCTCATCCCCATGCCCAGGCCCAGGCCCAGGCCCAGCCCCGACCCTGCCTCAGGGCCAGGACCCAGGGGAGCCGGCTCTTTCCTCAGCTCCCCTCCTTGTTGCTGAACCCAGGCTGGTTGGTTTCTGTTTCTAAAAACCAGAGGGACTCTGAATGAACAGTTTAGGTCCCTTAAGATGGCCAAAGCTTAGATTCCCCAGGGCTGTGAGAGTGGTGGTCTCTATGGGGCACCCCTGCTTCCAGGTCCTTCACTGATCACTGGGAAGCAAGAACAGGGGGCTAGAGTCTAGGCTTCAGCTATCTGAGCTCAGCACAACCCCTGGGGGGCCCCGAATCTAGAACCCCAACTCTCTCCATTCCCTTGGACTCTCACAACAGTCTTCTTCCATCAGAAAATCAAGAGCATCAAGAAGAAGCTGAGTCTCCTGTGCATCGACTTCAACAAGAACCTGAACGAGGACACGACCTTCCTGCCGTTCACACGCGAGGAGCTGGGTGCGTGCAGGTGCACAGGGTGATGGGCGGGGGAGGGGAGCATTCCCTGAGAGGGCCTTCTTCACCACGGGCACTCCGGGAGTTTGGACCCAAGGTCCTGGATCCTTCCTTGGGGAGGGCCGGGGTCTGTCTGCTAAGATTCTGCCCTACCCTGTTCTGTGAGGTATGATCCTTTGACCTCATGGTGTCCTCCCAGTCTGGCTGTGTATGGGGGCTTGAAGGCCTGGGGCCTGGGAGGTTTTCTCAGCTTCTACCTTCTTCCCCAAATGCCTTATTTTGAAAACTTGGCGCCTGTGGGAAAGTGGCAAGAATAGTACCAGGGAGACCCCAAGCGCGCCCTAGGCCTGGCCTCCCTGTGTGTGTGCAGCTCCTTTGCTGGGGCCTCCAGACCCGTCACCAGGGACGGTGCCTCCTGTGCCCTCAGGTACAGGCCCTCTCGGGATGAGGTCCCACCCATCCTGATGACTGGCTTTACATTTCTGGCCCCAGTCAGCTCAAGTTAAGCCTCACGTTCCATTCTGACCTCTCCAGATGCCTTCCCTGTTGACAGATTTGCTTCCGTTTTACCCACACTGACAATTTTGCAGAATCCAGGCAGGTGTGCAATGGCCTGTGAGCCCTGCCTGGGGGTTGGATGATGCTATCACATACGTTGTGATACTGCCTAGGCCTCTGGTCAGTAGGGACTCAGGGACACAGATGTGCTCTGTCCTGAGCAGGAGCTTCAGGTCCATCACGATGACCTCTGCCGCCCTGACTTTTTGTCACCACTGTTGTGTCCCAGGAAGCAAGGCCCATGTGGCTCTGAAGTTTCTCAGGCCAAAGGGTCATCCCAGGCCTCTGGAGTCCACCGTGCTATGGGGCTACTTTTCTGCCCACTGTCTAGCCCAGGGCCCAGCTAGTTTGGCCTGGCCTCCTGGGCAGGAATGTGAACCCCCAGCGCGTGGAACAGCCACTCAGAGCCCCGGTGACCTGTTTCACGGGGCTGGGATGGCAGCTGGACATGTGTGGCCGCCTGGCAGGGTTTCAGTCCCAGCTGAGCAGGCGCCATGCCGGGTCATTTCTCCGGGTTGCGAAAGGCTTTGGAGAGTCACTTTACAGGAATGTAGGAGTGTGCTGTGTCTCTGTTTTCTTCCCACCCCAGCCTCTAGAGAGAGTCGTGTATACATGTATAAAACCCTGTCTTCTTTTTCTAAGTCCCCATCCTGGGACTAAACTGGCTTCCACCCAGCATCGACTCTGTAGTGTCAGCTGTTTTCCCCTCATGATCGGTCATTTCTCCCAAGAATCCTGACAGCTCCAGCTCCTCGTACTGTCATCGGCTCGTGTCCTGTCCCTGTCTTAGTGGGTGTCCTCCTGCGTGTCAGAACTAGCCCCCCACAGCCCCAGCCATGTCCTCGCATCTATGGGCTTCCGGGCCCTGCTCTGTCCACTGGGGGTGTCCTTGCTGTCCTCACTTTTAGATGCTCATTGTCCCAGTTTGGCCCCTTCAAATGGACGTGTCCCTGTAGTTCTTGAAGCACCTCCCGTTGGACATGGACTGAGCTGGGCTCACTGTGTCCTCTCCCTGGCCTGGCCCCAGTTGGGTGGTTGGAACTGAGGTCTGGCTGCCAGGGAGCTGTTGTTCCCAGGTCCCTCAGTCACCCGGAGCTGAGAAACCCACCTGGCCTGCATTCCACCTCTTGCCGTGGCCTCTCACCCAGGAAGGACATGGGAGGAGGCGGCAGTCCATGCTGTCCCAGGGTGGCACCTGTTCTGGGGTGACAGGACACAGCTCCACCTCCCCCTCCCTGACGGCATCCTGAGGGAGCAGAGCTCTGAGGTGGGAAAGCCATCAACATTGCTCCTCTGGGTGCAGACGCATGCAGAGGGCATGGGGAAGCCCAGCCTGCGATTGCATTCCTCACCTCCCATCCGCAGGGGCTTCCACCCCTCCCACCTCAGCTGGGCGGCCTGCCAGTCTCCTCAGAGCCCCCAATTTGGCCCCCACAGGAGGGCTCCCTGAAGACTTTCTAAATTCACTGGAGAAGACCGAGGATGAGAAACTGAAGGTCACGCTCAAGTACCCGCACTACTTTCCCCTCCTGAAGAAATGCCATGTGCCTGAGACCCGGAGGAAAGTGGAGGAGGCCTCAACTGCCGGTGCAAGGAGGCAAGGAGCCACGCCACTGCGCAGTGCCCAGCGAGGCCTGATCTCAGCCTGCCCTCTCAGCACCCCTGGGTCTGGCTCAGCCCCAAGGGCTGTTGAGTCTGCCAGTCCCAGGGCTGGCCTGGATGGGAGGGGTTGGCACTTCCCTCTCCTGGCCATGGACTTGACTGGGGCAGTCCTGGGTTAGGGCCTTGGTGCTGTGGAGACGGCACTGCTGGCCACCAGCTCCCGGCCCCTCATCTTCTGGACGTTCTCTGACAGCCTCCAGGTGTAGTTAGGTTTCTTGTTCTGTTGTGAACAGGCCTATTTCTCCTTGTAAATGAACCCGGTTGATGTTGCTCTGTGTCTGTGCCACAAGCTGGGGAGGCTGAGTGAAGCCCTCAGGTGCCGGCAGAGCCCTGAGCCCAGGGAGGCCCTGTGGGTTATAAAGACCATGTGTTACGACAGGACCAAGTACAGAGAAATCTGGGCAGTGGGGGTTGGGCGGGG
>SJXQ01001037.1:350481-438918 GCA_006408695.1 Aepyceros melampus
GAGGTAGCTGAGCCTCTCACAACCCCCGCCGCCCACAGATGAGCTGGCGCAGAAGCTGAAGCCACTCGGGGAGCAGGAGCGGGCGGTGATCCTGGAACTGAAGAGGGCAGAGTGCGAGCAGCGTGGCCTGGCCTTCGATGGGCGCATCAATGCCTGGGACATGCGCTACTACATGAACCAGGTGGAGGAGACGCGCTACCGTGTGGACCAGAATCTGCTCAAGGAGTACTTTCCCATGCAGGTTGTGACCCGCGGGCTGCTGGGCATCTACCAGGAGCTCCTGGGCCTCAGCTTCCAGCTGGAGGAGGGCGCCGCCGTGTGGCACGAGGACGTGGCGCTCTATGCTGTTCGGGATACGGCCTCGGGCAAGCTCATCGGCAAGTTCTACCTGGACCTCTACCCCCGGTGTGTGCGTGGGGGACCTGTCAGCCAGGCTGGGCTGGGCTGGGCACCCTCTCCGCCCACCCCCAGCAGCCAAGACTGACCCCACGTCCCCGGTCCCCACCCAGGGAAGGCAAGTATGGGCACGCGGCCTGCTTTGGCCTGCAGCCAGGCTGCCTCCGGAAGGATGGGAGCCGCCAGATCGCCATCGCTGCCATGGTGGCCAACTTCACCAAGCCCACGCCCGATGCGCCCTCCCTACTGCAGCACGACGAGGTGGAGACCTACTTCCACGAGTTCGGCCACGTGATGCACCAGCTCTGCTCCCAGGTGGGTGTGGGGGAGGGGAGGGCAGGGCGTGGTGGTCTAGGCAAGTTGGTACCAGCTTCCATCCCTGAAACCCATGCACTGGATGTCCTCGTGGCTCCGGAAGCTGGGAGCCCTGGGTAAAGGCATAAGCAGAGCCGATTCCCTATTGTTAAGTCCCAGGGACTTTCCTCTTCGGGCCTCCCAGATGAGCGTGCATCCCCGGGACCTGGCAGCACATGTGCTTGGCCCTCTCGCGGTCAGCCTGAGAGCCGTGCTCACACGAGCTGCCCGGAGCGTGAGGAGACAGTTCAGAACTGCTCACCAAGCTGTGTGCCATCCCAGTGCCCCATTCTGGGAATTTTCCATCACCCCAAAAATGTCCCTCACGCACCTTAGCTATCATTACCCAAAACCCCTCCCGCCAGCCCCTGACAACCAGGAACCCACTCCCTGTGTCTGCGGATCTGCCTGTTCGGACGTTTCCCATCAGTGGAGCCACACCCTGTGTGTCCTTCTGTGTCTGCTCCTCTCACTGAGCGTCGTGTTCTCAGGGTCCGTCCACGTGGTAGTGAGTGTCAGGGCTTCTCTCTTTTTCATGGCTGAGGGATGCTTCTGGGTGTGGAGGGACCTCTGCTGCTGTATTTCTGAGCAGAATCTCTTGACTTTGAAGTTGTTAAATGTTTCCTCACACGTTTTACAGATTCTCCGCTAACTCAAGACACAAAGAGTTTCTTCTAAATTTTTTTTCTGTAAGTTTAGTAGTTGAGCTCTTCATTTTGGTGTTACTGTCTATGGTGTGAGGGTGGGGGTCTCCCAGCCCTCGCCCCCAACACCTTTAGCCCCCTTCACGCCCCTCCCCTTGTGCAGCTTCCTCGTGATCCCCTCAGGGATGACTTGCTGTCCCTGGACCACTCCTCTGCCAGTGACCCTCATGGCCCCCTCACAGCCGTCATGTCTCTCAGTATAGCTGATTCTCAGTGTTAAGGCAGTTCTGTGCTATAAAGTCGCCGTGAATGTGGAGGGAGCGGTTACTGAGTCACCGCCCCTGCAGACAGTGCAGAGCCAGGCTCCCGTGAGTCTTTGTCACCCCGTTTTCAGGACTGATCCTCACTCAGCTTCATGTGCTCTGTGTTTCTATTTAATGACACCTGGTCTGATACCAGCTGTTGATTCAGTCATGTTGAGCCCCTGGCTGGCAAGGCTGTGACCCTCACCTGGACAAAGCTCATCTGACACTTGCACTATCTCCGTGAGCGCCTCACCGCCTTCTTGCTCCCCAGACACTGGATAGCACTTCAGCCCTACACTGGGGGCGCCATCTAGAACAGAGAAATCACCCCCAGAAACCTGAGAAGCACACAGGGGGCAGTCAGTAGACTGTGAGAAGGACGTTTGTTTGCAGTTGGTGCTGGAACCCAAAGGCAGGGATCCAGTGACCCAGGTGCCAGCGGCGTCTGACTGCCTCCCTGGGTGCCAGGAAGAACGTGCCAGGTCACTCAGCCCACCTGGCCCAGTGTCTGCCAGGCCTGGGTTCCAGCCGCACTGCCATCAGGTACTATGTCTTCAGGAAGAATGTCAAGATGCAGGAGAGAGGAGAAAGGAGCTCCTGCCGTTGCCGGCCACCTAGATCCACTGCGTCTCGGGCTCTGTGGGTGGGGAGGGCCGCTATGGCCTGCAGGACAGCAGGCTGTCTGCCTCCCTGTGTGCCAGGTTGATCGGGGTCTGGGTCCTCCTACAGTTCGCCCCCCGCCACCCCCCACAGGCCGAGTTTGCCATGTTCAGTGGGACGCATGTGGAGCGGGACTTTGTGGAGGCTCCGTCACAGATGCTAGAGAACTGGGTGTGGGAGGCAGAGCCTCTGCTCCGGATGTCCCAGCACTACCGCACGGGCAGCTCCATCCCCCAGGAGCTGCTGGACAAGCTCATCAAGTCCCGCCAGGCCAATACAGGTGCGACAGGGGAGGAAGGAGCCGCCCAGACCCCAAACACCCAGCGCCCCACCGCCTTCCTCCCCTCCCACCGGGGGAAGGGGCGCGGACACACACCCAGCACCCCCTCTCCCCGTTCCCACCTCCCTCCAGGTCTCTTTAACCTGCGCCAGATCGTCCTGGCCAAGGTGGACCAGGCCTTGCACACGCAGACAGCTGCAGACCCGGCCAAGGAGTACGCCCGCCTGTGCCAGGAGATCCTTGGGGTCCCCGCCACGCCAGGTAGCCATGCTCCAGCTGGGTGCCTTAGGGGTCGAGGTGGTAGCCACTGCCCAGGTGGGGAAGTTCATCTACTGACGTATGAAGTGGAGACTGTTTGACAGGCTTCAGCCATGGCCCAGGAGGAGCTGCTGACCTCTGGGCTCTTCCTACCACAGTCCTTGGGCCTTTGCTCCCACTGTGGCACGTGGGGCCCACGGAGGGCTGGCAGCTCTGTGCATGCTTTGTGAGAAGCCCAGGGGGTCAGGAAAGGGTTTGTACCCAGATTTACGAGTAGTGGAGGTTTGAACATGTGGGTGTTGGTGGTCCTTCAGGGAGTGCAGTAACAGCGCGCTCCCCACTGTCCACGGTGAGCCCTGACTCATCAGAGTCTGAGCAGCCAACCTTGTAAGGTGCTCTGGGTGAACCCTTGTGAGCTTGAGCAGAAAGTGGGCAAAGACTTATTGTTCTCTGTGAGTTGCCCACGAGACCCTCATTTTCTAGAAGTATTAGACCAGTTCCCCTCCTGTGGCCTGGGCCTCAGACAGGGCTGCTTCGAGGCCCTTCTCTTGGGAAAAATCCTGACGGGGCCCAGGGGCCATGACCAGAGCCTCTCTGCGTCCATCCTAGGGACCAACATGCCTGCAACCTTCGGCCACCTGGCAGGTGGCTATGATGCCCAGTACTATGGCTACCTATGGAGTGAGGTATACTCTGCTGACATGTTCCACACGCGCTTCAAGCAGGAGGGCGTCCTGAGTGGCAAGGTGAGAGGCCGGCCTGGGCCCCTTTGCCCTGAGGGCTGCTGCCCCCCACGCCCCCAGACTGGGTGTCCTTCCTCCCTGGTGATGCCGAGGGCCCCTCGGAGCCAGGGAGGGGTGCGCGAGCCTCCTCCAGCCCCGCGCCCTCTTGGCAGGTCGGCATGGACTACAGAAGCTGCATCCTGAGGCCGGGCGGCTCTGAGGACGCCAGTGTCATGTTGAAGCTCTTCCTGGGTCGTGACCCCAAGCAGGACGCCTTCCTCCTGAGCAAAGGGCTGCAGGTGGAGGGCTGTGAGCCACCAGCTTGCTGATGGCACAGGGCTCTGGCTCCTCACCCTGGCGGGCCTGGCCGCATGCTACCTGCCCAGGTGCCTTAGTGCCCAGTCGGGGCAGGTGGGGGACTCCAGCCCAGGGACAGGGCAGGGGAGGGGTTGCGTGTCCCTGCCCCCTGCCGCCCAGTCCCTGTGTCCCCATTGGCCCATGTGGGCTGAAAGGTCTCCACCTGGAGGTGTCTGGAAAGTCTCCTGTCTGGTCAAGACTCCTCTTTGTTGCACTAATGCAGCCCTTTCCTGGGAGTTTCCCTAGTTAAAAAACAGTTCTTTGAAATGCAGCCATTAAAAAAAAAAAAAGACTCAGTCCTGATCTCTGCCTGCCTCCCTCCCACCACAGGAGCAGTTCTGTGGCTGATTTGTTGTTTTTTGTTTGTTTGGAGTTTTTTGGCCTCGCCTTATGGCATGCGGGATCCTAGTTCCCCAACCAGGGATTGAACACATACCCCCTGCGTTTGAAGCACAGAGTATTAACCTCTGGACTGCCAGGGAAGTCCCCGATCCAGTATAGACAGGCAACACAGGGAGTGGGTCCGGCCTGGGCTGGGTAGTGGAGCTCTGGGTTCAAGCCTCAGGGTTAGGCTGTCAGGTGAGTAGGGCCTCCTGGGAGACCCACCTCAGCTGGGCTGAGTACAGGTGACCACTGGCCAGTGCACCACTCTCATCCACACATCCTGAACTGCCCGTGGGTGTCCCCACTCTTGGGGACCCCTCCATGCCAGAGGGAGTCGGGGGCCCCAGGTTAAAGCAGGTCATGTGGGTCATCTCCCCAGCCACAGGGTTCAGCCCAGACATTGACAGGTAGTCCAGTTGAGGCTGGTGCTGTCAGGCCCATGATTTTTGTTGAAGCAGTCTGGGGAAAGAAATTCTGTTTTCTCCCCAGACTTGGAACTTGGAGAGTATGAGCTGTCAGGCAGACAAAGCTGTTCTTAGAGGCCGCTCAGCACAAAGGAGCCCACAGCATGAGGACAGGCCTGCCTAGGACCCCATCACCGCCCCACACTTGGCACTCTGAGCCACTGGATCCCCTCTCCTGCTTAAGTCAGCTTGGGCAGACATTTGTCACCTGCAAGCCAGAATGTGTCCTTGACCACATCTCAGAGACCCCACCTGAGATGTGGCACAGCCGAGGCTGGGCCTGGCAAACACCCCACTTGTAGGAGCCTTCAAGGACCTACCCAGGTCCCTGCCTGCTTGGCTCAGGGCTATGGCAGAGATGTGGAGAGGAGAGGTGGTTCTGGTCTAGGGGGATGCAGGGCAGCAGCTGCCCAAGACTGCCCAGGCTCCTGGCCTCTGTTGAGTCTCAGAACAAACACCACATTTGGAAGGGTGTTTATGTTAAAAGTATATCACATGTCTGCTAATTCATTGTCATGGTGAATGTCCCCACTCTTGGGGACCCCTCCATGCCAGAGGGAGTCAGGGGCCCCAGGTTAAAGCAGGTCATGTGGGTCATCTCCCCAGCCACAGGGTTCAGCCCAGACATTGACAGGTAGTCCAGTTGAGGCTGGTGCTGTCGGCCCATGATTTTTGTTGAAGCAATCTAGGGAAAGAAATTCTGTTTTCTCCCCAGACTTGGAACTTGGAGAGTATGAGCAGCAAACAGGGTTAGCTCAAGGCTGGACAGGCAGGGGGTAAGGGGATGAGTAGCCTTGGCTGCCACCTTCCTGGGATTCAAGTTTGAGTGTGCTCAAGTGCTCAGTCACATCTGACTCTGTGACCCCATGGACTGTAGCCCACCAGGCTCCTTTATCTGTGGAAATTCTTTAGGCAAGACTACTGGAGTGGTTGCCATGCCTTCCTTCAGGCTCCTCAGCTGTCAGTTGTGGCTGCAGAAGCTGTCTGACCCCAGCAGAAAAGTGAAGAGGGAAGGGTTTGGAGATACCCTAGGGCCTTTCCACCTGCTGCTGTCTCCATGCCCCTCCCCCACCGTCCCTCCCTTCATGCCCTTGTTCCAATGTCTTTCCATGTCCTATTAAGGGAGATGAAGAATTTCCTCCTTAAAAGGGTAGTTTGAGTTGGTTATTTTGTTACTCATAGCTGGAAAGTACAACCAAGAACTTTTGAACATTTTATTAATTACCTAAAGGAACTGACCCAGAGTTATGCATCCAAAGAGGGTCAGAAGTCAGGTTTGATAAAAGCTGCTCCAAACCTTGTATATCTCTGAGTGAAAGGTAAAGAATGAAAAAGACAATTGACATGGTCGTTACCAAAATGATACATTTCGTAGGCAGAGGGCATTGGATCTGCTTCAGTGAATCTCCACATAATTTTGATTACTAAATTCAATGTATTCAATTATATATCTATATATAATTGTATATATATAATTCTTTTTGGCTGTACCATGTGGCATGCGGGATCTTAGTTCCCTGGCTGGGGATCGACCTGTGCACCCTGCATTGGAAGTAGAGTCTTAACCACTGAACCACCAGGGAAGTCCTCCCTAACAGTTTTCTGATGGACTCAATATCCATTTAGAACATAGATACATTTTGTTGTTATTTAGTCCCTAAGTCATGTCCAACTCTTTGGTGACCCCACAAACTATAGCCCGCCAGGGTCCTCTATCCATTGGATTTCCCAGGTAAGAATACTGGAGTGGGTTGCCGTTTCCTCCCACAGGGGATCTTCTCAACCCAGGAGTTCAACCCAAGTCTCCTGCTTCGCAGGCGGATTCTTTACCACTGAGCCACCAGGAAAGCCCAGATGTGTTTTACTACAGGGTAGAACAATTATTGGGCTTCCCTGGTGGCACTAGTGGTGAAGAACCCCCCTGCCTGTGCAGGAGATATAAGAGATGGGTTCGATTCCTGAGTCGGGAAGATCCTCTGAAGGAGGGCATGGCAACCTACTCCAGCATTCTTGCCTGGAGAATCCCTTGGACAGAGGAGCCTGTGGGCTACAGTCCATAGGGTCACAAGAGTCAGACATGACCAGCGATTTAGAAAGCATGCCTGCAAAACAGTTTTTAATAGGCACCCTGTCTCATTCTGTATCATGTTTCAGCACCTGGACAGCTCCCAGTTCAATGCTGCACTTGCTGTGTACTGTTCCTGTCTGAGAGTTTTGGCTTCTTAAGTCAAGCTGATTGCATTCATGTTCCATGACATTGCAGAAATAGGGAATTCCTGATTAGGGATTAGGTAGGGTTAGCTAGGCAGTGGTGAGAACATTCCAAACAAAAGGAGATCCTAATAATTATAATGATGGGTTGGCAGGAAGTCTTTTTACTGAGCGAATAAAAGAACAATCAGTATAAGAGAAACGGAATATGACACTGCAAGTCCCAGACATTTTATTGGGTGGTTGGGGAAGGTTTGGGGTGGTTGGAGACAGTGTTTCTGCAGGTGCCTACCTGTTTGATTGGAAATCTCCCTATGTGGACGACTGATATAGTTGAAACAGCAGACAGGTTTCCCTAACTGAGGGGTCTTCATGAACCCAGAACCTCAGCTCTAGCTGCACACAGAGTGGGGAATCAGAAAAAGAAGTTTTGTCAATAAACATGCCTTATTAGCAGCAAATGAAATATCTATGGATTACAGGGATAATGATAGTGGCTCTTAATCTTCGTATTTAGAATGATATATATTTCTAATATTTATTTGGCTGCATGAGGTCTTCTGGCAGCATGCAGGATCTTTTTGTTGCAGTGTACAGGCTTAGTTGCCCCGTGGCATGTGGGCTTTTAGTTCCCCAACCAGGAACTGAACCTTCATTCCCTGCATTGCAAGACAAACTCTCACTCACTGGCTTACCAAGGAAGTCCCTATTATTTTGAACTAAGCGAGGCTTCCCTTGTGCGTCAACTGGCAAAGAATCTGCCTGCAATGTAGGAGACCTGGGTTCAATCCCTTGGTTGGGAAGATTCCCTGAAGAAGGGAAAGGCTACCCACTCCAGTATTCTGGCCTGGAGAATTCCATGGACTGTATAGTCCATGGGGTTGCAAAGAGACACGGCTGAGCAACTTTCACTTCACATTGGTCAGCAGCATTCCAGCTGCAGGAAGAACAGGACCTTCAGTCCTGAAGGACGAATCCAGGCAGCACACCTTCCATATCATGGGCTAAGCCTGGAAAAGTCAGTTTGAAAAGGGGGCTGAAAAATCGACCAGCATATTGTCTGAGATCATTCAGGACCCTATAACAAATGACCATGGATTTGGCTTCACCAACAATGTGCTTTTCACCATTCTGGAGGTTGAAGTTTTAAGAATATATTACTAACATATTAATATATTAACCATGGTAGTTTTATTATTTAATAGAATACTATTGACATAAATCTAGGGAATTCCCTGGTAGCACAGTTGGTAAAAAATCTCTCTGCAGTACAGGAAACCTGGGTTCAATCCTTGGGTCAGGAAGATCCCCTGGAGAAGGAAATGGCAACTCTAGTATTCTTGCCTGGAAAACCCCATGGACGAAAGAGCCTGGCAGGCTACAGTCCATGTGGTCACAAGAGTCAGACACAACTTAGTGATTAAACCACCACCTCAACAACATAAATCAATATTAATATTACTAATAAACTATCATCAAAACAATAATTTTACTATGTAGCGGCCTATACATTTACCAATGTGTTAATGAATAATAGCTAATAATGTTATTGTTTTATTGGCAAATCTACGTTTCAGGCATAGTGCTGAATATACTGAATTTTCGCCCTTATTTTTTTTTAGGCCATGCCACGCAGCATGTGGGCCCTAGTCCTCCGACCAGGAATCGAATCTGTGTCCCCTGCAGTGGCAGCGGGGAGTCCACTAGACCGCCACTCGACTTTCTCCCTTAGCGAAGAAACTTGCGCATGCGCCTGAGCTGCTCCAGGAGCGCGCGTGTGCGACTGGGATATGAGGACGTCCTCTGAGGCAGGAGGTATCTCAATTCTAAGGAGACACCGCCCGCCCATAGAGGGCGCTATGACTCAACTCGGCTGCCTCCAGGGGACAGAGACGAAGGATCGCGCCCGGAGCCTTCTGGGACTTGTAGTTCATGGCCTCGTGGTGCGCAAGCGCACTGCCGAATCCGTCGCGGACGCGCGTCCCCGGGAGACAACGGCGGTGTGAGTTAACTGGGGTCGCCGATGGGGGACGCGGGCAAGCCGGGTGCTCACGGGTCCCTGGGTCACGCTGCACTGAGCGCCTCCTCCGCGGCGGGACTCGGGTAGACTAGGCTTGCGGTGTGGGTTATCTTCGCCCACACCTGGCACCGCAGCACCGGGCACTTTCATCCAGGTCGCGCAGACAGGATGCGGCCCCCGAGCTTGGCCCCCGCGCCTGTGCGGGTAGTTAGGCTATCAGGGGCCGGGACGGGGTCTGGGGAGGGGTCCCGAGCGGGAGGTATGGCCTGGACTGTTACCCTTCACTGCAGGCGCAAAGGAGAGTCAGAGAAGTCAGGCAGCTTGCACTTGCCCTGTGAAACAGCCCAGTACCTACCCTGTGAAAATACCCCTGCACGACAGGTCCGTGGGGCAAACTCTGCTGTGAGGTAAATGAAGCTCTCAGAGGCCTAATGTTACAGGGAGTAAACCGAACGTCCAGACTCCTGCGTGTAGACTCACTGGGCGCTTGCGCAAACCCAGGGGGGAGGTCTCACCTTGGGTGGTACTGCCCTCTTGGAGGGGTGATACAGGGGAGTGTCTGAGGCCGTCTGTGGTTGTCAGGGCCTGGGGGCTCCTGGCATGGAGGGGATGGAACCAGGGATGCTGCTCCACACCCCACAATGCCCAGGACGCCCCTCAGAGAACGATCCAGCCCCAGTAGGTGTCAAAGAGGAAAGACCCTGGCTTAGCCTTAGCATTGTGATTCCAATGAGACGCTATCAAGGGTCTACTCCACTGATACCCAGACATCCCTGCTCAGGAATGAGGTCGCAGCCGAACATTCTGCCAATGCCTCCTGTTCCCTGGGGTGGATTGCATTTTTCCCTGCCAGGAAACCCTCCCTCATCAGCCCTTTCTTGTGGAGAAAGGACGGAGTTTCAGTGGTTTGAACCCTGAAAGGGAAGACCTTGAGGCAGGTGCCAGAGGCCTAGGTAAATGAGGGCCAAATGGGGTCACTGACATCAACCACAAGGAAGGGGAATCCCTTGAACCACCCAAGGATGGGAGTGGATTGGTTAAAAGAGCTTGAAAGGGATAGGGGGTCCTGAACTCATTACCATCAGATGCAATTTAAAGTCCCAAGAGCAGATAGATCAAGATGTCACAGGGCTCTGGTCCCCCTGAAGCCTCCAGGGTAGGGTCCTTCTGCCTCTTCCAGCCTCCTGTGGTGGCCATCAGTTCTTGGTGTCTCTTGGCTTGTGGCCACATCACTCCAGTCTCTGCCTCTTTTGTCCCATGGCCTTCTCCCTATGTGTTTCTCTTTTTAAAAAAATATTTTTATTTTTCTGGCTGCACTAGGTCTTAATAGAAGCATTCTAGATCTTTAATTGCACATGTGGGATCTAGTTCCCTGACCTGGGATAAAACCCAGGCCCCCTACATTGGAAGTGTGGAGTCTTAGACACTGGATCACCAGGGAAGTCACATTTCTATTTTTTCCCCATTAAAAATTTTATTTATTTATTTTTGTCTGTGCTGGGTCTTCGTTGCTATGCATGGGCTTTCTCTAGTTGTGAGTGGTGGCTACTCTTCGTTGTGGTATGCAGGCTTCTCATTGTGATGACTTCTCTTGTAGTGAAGCATAGGCTCTAGGGTGAGTGGGCTTCAGCAGTTGTGGCACACAGGCTCAGTTGCTCTGAGGCATGTGGTATCCTCCTGGACCAGGGATGGAGCCTATGTTCCCTGCATTGGTAGGCAGACTTCCAACCACTGGACCACCAGGGAAGTTTCAGCATTTAAACTCTCAGTTGTGGGATCTAGTTTCCTGACCAGGGATCGAACCTGGGCCCCCTGCATTGGGAGCACAGAGTATTAATCACTGGACCACTAGGGAAGTCTGTGTGTCTTTTTTAAAGACACCAGTCATATTGCATTAGGACACTCTCTACCCCAATATGACCTCAGTTCAATTCAGTTCAATTGCTCAGTCGTGTCCAACTCTTTGCGACCGCAAGGATTGCAGCGTGCCAGGCCTCCCTGTCCATCACCAGCTGCCATGGCTTATTCAAACTCATGTCCATTGAGTCAGTGATGCCCTCCAACCATCTCATCCTCTGTTGTACCATTCTCCTTTCACCTTCAATCATCACCTTCCCAACATCAGGGTCTTTTCAAATGAGTCAGTTCTTTGCATCAGGTGGCCAAAGGATTGGAGTTTCAGCTTCACATCAGTCCTTCCAATGAATATTCAGGACTGATTTCTTTTAGGATGGACTGATTGGATCCCCTTCCTGTCCAAGGGATTCTCAAAAGTCTTCTCTAGCACCACAGTTCAAAAGCATCAATTCTTTGGCACTCAGCTTTCTTTATAGTCCAACTCTCACATCCATACATGACTATTGGGAAAACCCAAAGCTTTGACTACGTGGACCTTTGTTGGCAAAGTAATGTCTCTCCTTTTTAATATGCTGTCTAGATTGATCATAACTTTTCTTCCAAGGAGCAAGCATCTTTTAATTTCATGGAGATTTTGGAGCCCCCCAAAATGAAGTCTGTCACTGTTTCCATTGTTTCCCCATCTATTTGCCATGAAGTGATGGGATCTGATGCCATGATCTTATTCTCTGAATGTTGAGCTTTAAGCCAACTTTTTCACTCTCCTCTTTGCTTTCATCAAGAGGCTCTTTATTTCTTCTTCGCTTTCAGCCATAAGGGTGGTGTCATCTGCATATCTGAAGTTATTGATATTTCTCCCAGAAATCTTGATTCCAGCTTGTGCCTCATCCAGCCCAGCATTTCTCCTGATGTACTCTGCATAAAAGTTAAAGAAGCAGGGTGACAATATACAGCCTTGATGTACTTACTCCTTTCCCGATTTGGAACCAGTCTGTTGTTTTATGTCCAGTTCTAACTGTTGCTTCTTGACCTGCATACANGATTGGAATGAAAATTGATCTTTTCCAGTCCTGTGACCACTGTTGAGTTTTCCAACTTTGCTGGCATATTGAGTGCAGTACTTTCACAGCATTGTCTTTTAGGATTCGAAATAGCTCAACTGGGATTCCATCACCTCCACTAGTTTTGTTCATAGTGATGCTTCCTAAGGCCCACTTGACTTTGCATTCCAGGATGTCTGGCTCGGTGGATTATCACACCATCGTGGTTATCTGGGTCATGAAGATCTTTTTTGGATAGTTTTTCTGTGTATTGTTGCCACTTCTTAATATCTTCTGCTTCTGTTAGGTCCGTACCATGTCTGTCCTTTATTGTGCCCATCTTTGCATGAAATGTTCCCTTGGTATCTCTAATTTTCTTGAAGAGATCTACAGTCTTCCCTATTCTCTTGTTTTCCTCTATTTCTTTGTATTGATCACTGAGGAAGGCTTTCTTATTTCTCCTTGCTATTCTTTGGAACTCTGCATTCAAATGAGTATATCTTTCCTTTTTTACTTTGCCTTTTACTTCCCTTCTTTTCACAGCTACTTGTAAGGCCTCCTCAGACAGCCATTTTGCCTTTTTGCATTTCTTTTTCTTGGGTATTGTCTTGATCCCTGCCTCCTGTACAATGTCACGAACCTCCATCCATAGTTCTTCAGGCACTCTATCTATCAGATCTAATCCCTTGAATCTATTTGTCACTTCCACCGTAAAATCGTAAGGGATTTGATTTAGGTAATACCTGAATGGTCTAGTGGTTTTCTCTACTTTCTTCAATTTAAGTCTAAATTTGACATTAAGGAGTTCATGATCAGAGCCACATTCAGCCCCCAGTCTTGTTTTTGCTGACTGTATAGAGCTTCTCCATCTTTGGCTGCAAAGAATATAATCAATCTGATTTTAGTATATGATTCACCTTAACTAATTACCTCTGCAAAGAACCTATCTATAGATAAGGTCCCATTCACAGCTACTGGGGTCGAGACCCAGAGGACATGATTCAGTCAGTCTTATCATGAGCAGGTATTTCCCCAGGTTAAGTATTGTGTATCCCAGAGGGGCACCCATCAGCACATGTTTCCCCAGGGTAAAGTATCATGTGTCCCATCACCTGACACAACCATGAAGCGTGGCTCAGCATGGTATCCTGCACCCATAGCTCCCTTCTCTCACTTGGAGGGGGTCAGAGCCAGCTCTCAGGAAAA
Organism: Aepyceros melampus; assembly: GCA_006408695.1. Classification (NCBI taxonomy): domain Eukaryota; kingdom Metazoa; phylum Chordata; class Mammalia; order Artiodactyla; family Bovidae; genus Aepyceros; species Aepyceros melampus. The sequence goes on from SJXQ01001037.1 coordinate 363,640, forward strand.
CAGTTTGCATCACATCTCCTCTGGTCCCTCATGGATCTTGTGAAAGCTGCCACCATTTTTAGATGTTTAAACTTTTCTATTTTTAAAACTTGTATTGATTTACTTACTTATTTTTGGCTGTGGTGAGTCTTCATTGCTGTATGTGGGCTGTCTCCAGTTGTGGTGCACAGGCTTATCATTGTGGTGGCTTCTCTTGTTGTGGAGCATGGGCTGTAGAGTGTGGGCCTCAGTAGTTGTGGTAGTTGTTTTTCACAGTGGCTACACCATTTTCCATTCCTACTAGCAATGTGTGAGAGTCTCCCATCCTTGGCAACACTCATTATTGTCTTTTTGAATTTATTTTTTAATTGAAGTATGTGTATGCATGCTAAGTCGCTTCAGTCCTGTCTGACTTTTTGTGACACTATGGATCATAGCTCGCCAGGCTCCTCTGCCCATGGGATTCTCCAGGCAAGAATACTGAAATGGGTCACCATGCCTTTCTCCAGGGGATTTTTCCCACCCAGGTATTGAAACCATGTCTCTTACATCTTTTGCAGGAAGGAAGGACACTCACTTGGAGCCTTTGGAGGGGATGGGTCCTGCCACACCTGAATCTCAGACTTCTCACCTCCCTGGAAGTAAATAAATTTGTGATGTTTTAAACGTCCCAATTATGTAGTCATTTGTCATAGCACCCTGGGACACTAGTACAGAGTGTTTCACAGTAGAACTTGTGTGCCTCCAAGGCCTGGTATCTTCTGGTATCTTCATCCAGAAAATGGAGCCACTGGGACTTCCCTGGTGGTCCAGTGGTTAGGATTCTGAGTTTCCACTGCAGGGGTCAGGGTTTTGATCCCTGATCAGGGAACCAGGATCCCATATGCTGTGTGCCACACAAAAAGCCAAGAAAACAAATAAAATCCACAGAAAATGGAGCCATTAAGACCCCTGGCTTGTCATGGTGAAACCGATTGGTGTCATTTCAGGAGGGCTCTGTAGAACTCCGGTACCACTGAAAGATAATGTTTCAGTGCAGAAAAGAATTCAGCAAGAGCAAAGTGATAGATAAGTGATTTATTAGAATAGGTTGCTTGTGAGGCTTACAAGCAGGCACATGAGAAATGCTATGAGAACTTAATGGGCTGCAGTTTTAAAATGGGGAGGGGAAGAAGACTTTCTTTGTCTTTCTTGCATAGACGTCATGCTTCCATCATCAGCATCTACTCCTCCAGGTTGAGCAGGGGAATTTTCTTGTCCCTGTGTGGTCAACCTAGGTCCACAAATGATTGTTTTTCCATGTGTGCAGAGAGCATGTCGTAGGGATCATTAACTTACTGAGCTCACTGGGCAGAATGTGGGGCTCATGCCACCATTGTTTTATTGTTTTGGGGCATGTCTCATGCTACTGGTTACATGGTTTTGTTGTCAAGAAGGCCTATTTGGTTTAGTAGCTAAACTGAAAGGTTGTTGCTGAACCATGCAAAGACACCGGGATCCTTGGCCTCTAGAGGAGAAGACTTCAATCCGGGAGAGGGGAAAATTCAATCCGGGGCCAGAGGCGAGGCTTGATTGCTCACAGCTTTTGTGTAATAAAGTTTTATTGACGTATAAAGTAGATAGAGAAAGCTTCTGACACAGACATCAGAAGGGAGTAGAAAGAGAACCCACTTGCTAGTGTTAGCAATGAAGTTATATACTCTCCAATGAATCCAAAGAATGTCTGGAGGTTATAAAGACCTCACCAGATCTACTCCCATAATTTATATTTTAAAATAACAGAATTAGCCAGAAGGTTTAATCCAGAGACTGTCCTCAGGCAGGCTACATTATTGTTATATAATCCTTGTAAAGACCAGACCTACTCCCATAATTTACATTTTAAAATAATAGAATTAGCCAGAAGGTTTAATTCAGGGACTATCCTCAGGCAGGATACATAATCCTAAGGAATGTAGAGGAAAAAAAGTTTGTCCTTTCTTCTTCCTTAAGAATTCCAGACCCCTCTCTCCTTGGGGACCCCTAGACTTCTTATCAACCTGCCTAGGAAATGACTCTCTCAAAACAAACCTGCTTTCTTGAGTAATCATTAACCTACAGGGGTCTCCCATGTTTTTGTACTTCCAGTGCCCTAGTGGGATTATTTGATCACTTAATTTGTCCCTTCATTCTGTCCACATCACTGGCTTCCATGACTCTCTTCTGTGTGTATGTGTGACCTCAAGTGGTGGAGAGGACTCTGGGGTCTGGGACAGGCCAGATCCAGTCTTCACTCTGCATTTTTCCTCTCCTAGCCCTGCCTGCCCAGGAACCTGCTTTTGCCCAGGAGGGAGGACAGGATGGCTGCTGAGTGCCTGCTCCCCTGGCCCCAGGTGAGTGGGACTTCCTCTCCCCCAAAAGGCACCCAGTGTGTCCAGAGGGAACGCACCTGTCAGACATGGAGTGCCCTTGCCTTTTGGGAAAGGAGGAGAATTTGTCATGAGTGTCTGGGTGTAGGCATTCATGTGGCTCTTATGTATAAGGAAAGTGAAAGTGAAGTCATGTCTGACTCTTTGCGACCCCATGTACTGTAGCCTATCAGGCTCCTCCGTCCATGGGATTTTCCAGGCAAGAGTGCTGGAGTGGATTGCCATTTCCTTCTCCAGGGGATCTTCCCAACCCAGGAATCAAACTTGGGTCTGGGGAGGTCCCTTATCCCTTCAGGAGGACTGTGCCTCCTTCCTGGGCTCCAAGCATCTCTGAAGACCCTGAAGTTTCTCCCATAGAGCAGGGAGGGGTGCCCCAAGGCAGAGTGTCTGGGTGTAGGCATTCATGTGGCTCTTATGTATAAGGAAAGTGAAAGTGAAGTCATGTCTGACTCTTTGCGACCCCATGTACTGTAGCCTATCAGGCTCCTCCGTCCATGGGATTTTCCAGGCAAGAGTGCTGGAGTGGATTGCCATTTCCTTCTCCAGGGGATCTTCCCAACCCAGGAATCAAACTTGGGTCTGGGGAGGTCCCTTATCCCTTCAGGAGGACTGTGCCTCCTTCCTGGGCTCCAAGCATCTCTGAAGACCCTGAAGTTTCTCCCATAGAGCAGGGAGGGGTGCCCCAAGGCACCATCCTCTTTAAAATGACACATATGTTTGTTTGTTTGTTTTAAATTGTGGTGAAATAGGGCAGGGAAGCCTGGCATGCTGCAGTCCATGGAGTGGCAAAAAGTCAGACATGACTGAGCAACTAACACCTTCACTTTACTTTCTCTGGACATTGGTTGGAGGGGGGGCATTCTTGAGCTGACCCATCATGATATTTTAGGAGGTGGTGACCTTCAAGGATGTGGCCATGGACTTCTCCATGGAGGAGTGGCAGCTGCTGGACCCTGGTCAGAGGAAGCTCTACAGAGATGTGATGCTAGAGACCTGTGGGAACCTGGCCTCTGTGGGTAAGACCAGCTGGTCCTTCTGTGTCCATCAAGTCATGCTTGTTTAGCATCTATGCACATCAAGAACTATGCTAGGAAGTAGGGATTTACTGGCAAATGAGACATGCATGGTTCCTGCCCTTGTGGTGTCTCCTGTATGGCAAATGGTCTGATTCTTTCAGTATATGGCAGCCCGTGCCACTGGAGAAATTGCTGGGTCATATGGTAGCTCTATTTTCAGTTGTTTAAGGAACCTCCTTACTGTTCTCCATAGTGAAGTGAAGTGAAGTCGCTCAGTCGTGTCTGACTCTTTGCGACCCTATGGACTGTAGCTTACAAGGCTCCTCTGTCCATGGAATTTTCCAAGCAAGAGTACTGGAGTGGGTTGCCATTTCCTTCTCCAGGGGATCTTCCTGACCCAGGGATCAAACCTGGGTTTCCCTCATTGCAGGCAAACACTTTACCATCTGAGCCACCAGGGAAGCCCTGTTCCCCATAGTAGATGCACCAATTTACATTCCCACCAACAGTGTAGGAGGGTTCTCGTTTCTTCACACCCTCTCCAGCATTTATTATCTGTATATTTTTTTATGATGGCCATTCTGACTGATGTGAGCTGGTACCTCATCATAGTTTTGATTTGCATTTCTCTAATAATTAGTGATGTTGAGCATAATTTTGGGGGGGAGGTACATGCTGCACAACTTGCAAGATCTTAGTTCCCTGACCGGAGATGTACCCAGGCCTTTGGCAGTGAGAGCATTAAGTCCCAACCATTGAACTGCCAGAGAATTCACAATGTTGAGGATCTTTTCATGTGCTTTTTGCCATGTCTGTCTCATTCCCTCTGCAATCTTATTCTCTCCCCTTTCTTTCCACATTTACTTTTTGCTCCACCAGCATTCTGATCCGTCTTTCCTTCACCTTGCCTTCCTCCATGTCAAAAGCTGATGTTTGAACATGAATCCACAGGTCCTTTGTATATGTTGGAAATGCTTTTTTTGTTGTTGTTGAAAATAATTTTGTCCTACTATTCTTAAATTAGAACTTTCTTCCCCCTGCCCCCCACCCAACCTTCAATTTATTTCAGATTGGGAGACTAAACTGAGAAGCCAACAGTCAGTTTACAAGAAGATGGTTTTGGAGGAAGAACCACTTGGGGGTATGAATATTACAAAGCTCCCCAGAGTGGACTGGGGTTATACTGAATCTGGGGGGAACTGTGAAGACTCCCAGAGGCTTTTGAGGCAAATGGGGTACCCCCAGATAGAAGCATTTTCTCAAGAGAAGGCTATTGACTGGTATAAATTTGGGGAAAACTGTAACCTGAGTTCAGACCTTGTTTTATCACGAGATTCTATAGGAAGACATTTTTATGACTATGACTTAGCTATTGCGAGTTTGGTATCTGATCCATTGTTAAACCATGATCAGATGGGATATCCAGACCAGAGACTTTGTGAAAGTATTAAATGTGGAAAATATCTCACCTAAAATATTCACCTTATTCCACATGAAAGAACTCAAATGGGAGAGAGAATTTCTGCATATGCAGAAAGTGGGAAATCATTTAATCATGGTATGGCAATTACCATACAAAACAGAATCAATACAGTGGAGAAACCCTATGAATGTCACCAGTGTGGGAAAGTATTTAACTGGAGGCATTCCCTGAGTGAGCATCAGAGAATCCACACAGGAGAGAGACGATTTGAGTGTCAGAAATGTGGGAGAGCCTTTATACACATCTCAACCCCACTCAGCATTTGAGAACTCATACTGGAGAGAAGCCTTATGCATGCCATGAATGTGGGAAAGCCTTCAACAGGATTTCATCTCTTCCCCAACATCAGAGGATCCACACAGGGGAAAAGCCCTATCAATGTGAAGACTGTGGAAAATCCTTCTGCCAGAGTTCTTACCTGATCCTGCACAAGAGAACGCATACAGGCAAGAAGCCCTATGAGTCTAATAAATGTGGAAAAGCCTTCAGTGACCATTCATCTCTCAACCAACATGAACGGACTCACACTGGCAAGAACCCCCATGAGTGTAATCAGTGTGGAAGGGCCTTCAGCCAGAGGTCTTCCCTGGTTCGGCATGAGAGAACCCACACTGGAGAGAAGCCATATCTCTGTAATGAATGTGGGAAAGCCTTCAGCCAGAGCTCCTCCCTTATCACACATCAGAAAACTCACAATAGTCAGAAAACCTATAAAATAATCAATTGTGGGAAAGCTTTCTACCAAAGCAGCCACCTTGTTGGATTTTAGAGCTTGGTTGCTGCCTTGTGATGTACTGTTTAGCACTCTACCCTGTGGGTATATTCAGACTTTGCCCCTCTGATGTACTGTTTGTGAAGAAGTAGGCTTAGTCCTCATTCTTGAATTAAAACACGGGAGTCCAGATGTGAGAAAGGGACCTTATAAGAGGGAGAAATTGCCATTGAAATATGCCCAACAAGTGCCACCCTCTTGGAAAAGATCAGTAAATGGATTGGGAATTTGCTGAGAATTACCATACTAATTTAGTTGTTCAAACAAGGGGTATTCTGTTTCAACTTTTTCTTTCAGTAATCTGTTTTAATATTTTGCTTAATCATTTTGCCATTCTTGGTCACTTAGCTAGGTCCTGACTTGTCTCACACTCTACTATAGCAATGCAGAGTGTATGTTAAGATAGAAAATGCTACCATAATTGAAAAGGACACATACCTCAATGTTCATTGCAGCACTATTTACAATAACTAAGACATGGAACTCACCTAGATGTCTATCACAGATGAATGGATAAAGAAGTTGTGCTACATATACACAATGTAATATTACTCAACCATAAAAAGGAACACATTTGATTCAGTTCTAATAAGGTGGATCAACCTAGAGCCTATTTTACAGAGTGAAGTAAGTCACAAAAACAAATATCATATATTACTGCATATATATGCAATCTAGAAAAATGGTACTGATGAACCTATCTGCAGGACAACAATAGAGACACAGACATAGAAAACAGACTTTGGACATATGAATGGAAGGAAAGGGCAGGACGAATTGAAGAGTAGCATTGAAACATATACATTACCATGTGTAAAATTAGATAGCCAGTGGGAATTTACTATATGATGTAGGAAGCTCAAATCCAGTGCTCTATGACAACCTAGAGGGGTGGGATGGGGTGAGGGGTGAGAAGAAGGTTCAAGAGGGAGGGGACATATGTACACCTATGGCTGATCCATGTTGATATGACACAGAAGCCAACACAATAATGTAAAGCAATTATCCTCCAATTTAAATTTAAATAAAAATAAATATTCAAGGAAAAAGAAAATACTTTGGATGCATGTGAAAGTAAAGAATTCAAAATAGTATGTGTAATTCTATCCAGTGAAGTCAAAATGTATACATACAAGGGAAAAGGCCAGTGATGTGGAGAAATGAATTGAGTTTTATTTGTTAGGGTTGTCTGATTATGTGTGATTTCCTGCCTTTGCCATTTCATTTTGTGTTGCTAGCATCATTTTGACAATAAGAAAAACCAAATGACTCCAAGGGTTATTGAGTTTCAGTGATCAGTTGGAGGGGGACTATGGATACCAACAGAGAAGGCAATGGCACCTGACTCCAGTATTCTTGCCTGGAAACTCCCATGGACAGAGAAGCCTGGTGGGCTGCAGTCCCTGGGTTTGCTAAAAGTCGGATGGGACTGAGCGACTTCACTTTCACTTTTCACCTTCATGCATTGGAGAAGGAAATGGAAGCCCACTCCAGTGTCCTTGCCTGGAGAATCCCAGGGACAGGGAGCCTGGTGGGCTGCCGTCTATGGGGTCGCACAGAGTCAGACATGACTGAAGTGACTTAACAGCAGCAGCAGCAGCAGCATGGATACGAAGATGTCGAGGATACAATGAAGTAGGCCTTGGGACACGGAGGTGAAGTGACTTTTGCTGGCCTGGGGGGAAAGTCCCAACTTTGAGATCTACTTGCCAGAGTGTGGATATGCATCACCCTCATCACTAACATTTATTGGGTCCTTACTATAGTCCCAGGACCACTGGAACTCCTGTATGTGTTCTCTCATTTTATCTTTTCAAAAACAACATGAGATAGTAACTTTTCATATCTCCATATTATAAAAGGAGAAACAGAAATAAGGTACCCTATCCAAACTCACCCAACTAGAAAGTAGTGGGATCTGGATTTGAACTTGAGCTGGCTATACTAGGCCAGTGTCATATTTGAAAGGAGGAATGAAAGGGAGCTATCTTTCCCCAAATTTTCCCTTAAAAAAAAAAAATCACTGAAATGTCATGTGACTCTTCCCCTTTCCCTGGAACTAGCAAGGGAGGCTACGAGGGAGATCTCCAGTCAACTCTTCTCCCACCTAAGTTGGATCTGATCATGTGAATATTATTGCCTATCTCTGCAAGGAGAGATAAGAAAGGCTTCCTCAGTGATCAATGCAAAGAAATAGAGGAAAACAACAGAACAGGAAAGACTAGAAATCTCTTCAAGAAAATTAGAGATACCAGTGGAATTCATGCAAAGATGGGCTCGATAAAGGACAGAAATGGTAGGGACATAAAAGAAGCAGAATATATTAAATGTTGGCAAGAATACACAGAAGAACTGCAAAAAAGATCTTCAAGACCCAGATAATCATGGTGGTGTGATCAATCACCTAGAGCCAGACATCCTGGAATGTGAAGTCAAGTGGGCCTTAGAAACCATCCCTATGAACAAAGCTAGTGAGGTGATGGAATTCCAGTTGAGCTGTTTCAAATCCTGAAAGATGATGCTGTGAATGTACTGCATTCAATATGGCAGCAAGTTTGGAAAACTCAGCACTGGCCACAACTGGAAAAGGTCAGTTTTCATTCCAATCCCAAAGAGAGGCAATGCCAAAGAATGCTCAAACTACCACACAATTGTACTCATCTCACTCACTAGTAAAGTAATGCTCAAAATTCTCCAAGCAAGGCTTCAGCAATACGTGAACTATGAACTTCCAGATGTTCAATNGAAGAATTGATGCTTTTGAAGTGTGGTGTTGGAGAAGACTCTTGAGAGTCCCTTGGACTGCAAGGAGATCCAACCAGTCCATTCTGAAGGACATCAACCCTGGGATTTCTTTGGAAGGAATGATGCTAAAACTGAAGCTCCAGTACTTTGGCCACCTTATGCGAAGAGTTGACTCATTGGGAAAGACCCTGATGCTGGGAGGGATTGAGGGCAGGAGGAGAAGGGGACGACCGAGGATGAGATGGCTGGATGGCATCACGGACTCAATGGACGTGAGTCTGAGTGAACTCCGGGAGTTGGTGATGGACAGGGAGGCCTGGCCTACTGGGATTCATGGGGTCGCAAAGAGTCGGACACGACTGAGCGACTGAACTGAACTGAACTAAATACAACCACAAGGCTTACCAAACCAGAGTTTTTCTCATGCATTTCTCTAGATGACATTTTTAAAAGTTCATTTCAAATACTCTAATACAGTGGCTCTAATAGAGAGGCACTATTTATAGACCTGAAGCTGAGATGTCTTTGCTGATCTCTGGGAGCCTTATGTTTGTATACTGAAAGAGGCTCACTGATTAATCTTGGTTACAAAGTAGCAGAGCACACATTCTTTTAGTTTCCTAAGTATCAGGGAGTATATAAATGCTGAAAGAAAAATCAGTATTGCTGTTAATTAACCTCAAACTGTAGTCGCCAAGCTGATATAAACTCATTCTCAATCAACATAGCCATTTTCTCCAGCAATCATTGGATGGCATTTCACCCAGACAATGCAAGTCTCCTAAAGTTCTTAGGTGAGCAAAAGACTTACAAGTCAATGGGTACTGTAATCTTTTCGGTATTTTTTAGACGAGGGAATCATTAGATCTACAATTCCAAGGTTTAAAACAATGTGGTATCATCAACAAATGTATGTATACTTATGGCTGATTCACACTGTCTAATGGCAAAAACCAACACGATACTGTAAAGCAATTATCCTCCAATTAAAAATAAGTTTTAAAAAGTGTATGGGTAAAGTGAAAATGTTCCCCTCAGTTCATTTCAGTTCCTCAGTCGTGGACTCTTTGCAACCCCAGGAGTCACAGCATGCCAGGCCTCCCTGTCCATCACCAAATCCCAGAGTTCACACAAACTCATGTCCATCAAGTCAGTGATGCCATCCAGCCATCTCATCCTCTGTCGTCCCCTTCTCCTCCTGCCCCCAATCCCTCCCAGCATCAGAGTCATTTCCAATGAGTCAACTCTTTGCATGAGGTGGCCAAAGTACTGGAGTTTCAGCTTTAGCATCATTCCTTCCAAAGAACACCCAGGGCTGATCTCCTTTAGAATGGACTGGTTGGATCTCCTTGCAGTCCAAGGGACTCTCAAGAGTCTTCCCCAACACCACAGTCCAAAAGCATCATTTCTTTAGTGCTCAGCTTTCTTCACAATCCAACTCTCACATCCACACATGACCACTGGAAAAACCATAGCCTTGACTAGACGGACATTTGTTGGCAAAGTAATGTCTCTGCTTTTCAATATGATGTCTAGTTTGGTCATAAATTTTCTTCCAAGGAGTAAGTGTCTTTTAATTTCATGGCTGCAATAAAGTCTGATACTGTTTCCCCATCTATTTGCCATGAAGTGATGGGACCAGATGCCATGATCTTTGTTTTCTGAATGTTGAGCTTTACGCCAGCTTTCTCACTCTCCTCTTCCACTTTCATGTTCCCTAAGGATGATATTTATAGCCTGGGTCTTCTGCTTCCATCTTTCCTTCTTGTGATTTATGTTGGGACTTATAGTAAATATATTTTTATGCTGTGAAACATCAAAAACTAAATGTATTGACAAGCAAAAATGTAAAATGACTTTAAGGAAGTTGCATTTTATATATCATTATCTAGGAAGAAATGGAGAAGGCAATGGCACCCCACTCCAGTACCCTTGCCTGGAAAATCCCATGGACGGAGGAGCCTGGTGGGCTTCAGTCCATGGGGTCGCGAAGAGTCAGACACGACTGAGCAACTTCACTTTGACTATTCACTTTCATGCATTGAGGAAATGGCAACCCACTCCAGTATTCTTGCCTGGAGAATTCCAGGGATGGGGGAGCCTGGTGGGCTGCCATCTATGGGGTCGCACAGGGTCAGACACGACTGAAGCGACTTAGCAGCAGCAGCAGCAGGAAGAAAAATATTCCAGAATTTTTGTGGCTCTGCTGAAAACAGGTGGGGCTTCCCGGGTAGCTCAATGGTAAATAATCTGCCTGCTAATGTAGGAGACATAGGTTTGATTCCTGAATCAGGAAGATTCCCTGGAGAAAGAAATGGCAATCTACTCCTGTATTCTTGCCTGGAGAACCCCAAGGAGCCTGGTGGGCTACAGTCCAGGGGGTTGCCAAGAGTTGGATATGACTTAGCGACTGAACAGCAACAACAGTAAAAACAGGTAGTATTTAGTATTCAAACATAAGATTCTCATCACCCCTCCCTCCCCACTAATCACAGACTTGTGATGACTTAATTCCATATTCTCCAACCAACAATCTTTATGCCAGGAACACATAAAGACAAGCCAATGGCTGGGAATATACATATACTCTATGACAGCAGACTGCTGTACACATATTAATCAGTTCCTATGGAAAGAGTTATCTCTTCACTCAGGCACAGAGCACATTTCAGGGTAACATCAGAGGAAACATGGTACAGTGGAGAATGTACAGACTTTGCATTAGACAATCATTCACTTATTCCTTAGTTACATATTCTTCCTGGGCCCATTTGGTGCTAGAGAATAAAACAGGAAACACAGGAGCACAGTTTTGCTGCCTAGAATATAATAGCTTCCATTCAGAGGATGCGACTTGTGAACAAAGGTCTGGTTTTTCCAGCAGTCATGTACAGATGTGAGAGGTGGACCATGAAGAAGGCTGAGTGCCGAAAATTTGACGCTTTAAAACTGTGGTGCTGGAGAAGACTCTTGAGAGTCCCTTGGACTGCAAGGAGATCAAACCAGTCAATCCTAAAGGAAATCAACCCTGAATGTTCATTGGAAGGACTGATGCTAAAGCTGAAGTCCAATACTTTGGCCACCTGATGTGAACGAAGAATTGTCTCATTGGAAAAGACTCAGATGCTGGGAAAAACTGAGGGAAAGAGGAAAAGGGGGTGACAGGATGAGATGGTTGGATGACATCACTGACTCAATGGACTTGAGTTTGAGCAAACTCAGGGAGATCGTGATGGACAGAGAAGCCTGGCGTGCTGCAGTTCATGGGGCTGCAAAGAGTTGGACATGACTGAGCGACTGAACAACTTATGAATCAAGTATTTACTTTGTTGTTATCAGTCTCTAAGTCATGTCTGACTCTTTGTGACCCCATGGACTGCAGCACACCAGGCTTTCCTGTCCTTCACTATATCCCAGAGTTTGTCAAACTCACATCCACTGAATCGATGAAGCTATCCAACGATCACATCCTCTGTATTTACTTGGCTGGACCTCAGTTACCTCATCTGTTAAAGGGGATTAATAACACTCATTTCTCAGAGCATTGTGAAGAGCACATATGAAGAGGTACCTGATTCAGTATCTGACAAACAGGTAATATTTAAAACTGAATTTTTATTAGATATCCTGTGCTTTGCTCAGATGCTCAGTTGTGTCTGACTCTGTGACCTCATGGATTGTAGCTCACCAGGCTCTTCTGTCCATGGGATTTCCCAGGCAAGGATACTGGAATGGGTTGCCATTTCCTCCTCCTGGGGATCTTCCTGACCCAAGGATCGAACCTGAGTCTCTTGCATCTCCTGCATTGGCAGGCAGATTCTTTACCACCAGGGCCACATGGGAAGCCCTTTACTATTAGATAGTTACTTAATTTTGAAGGGATAGACATACCATGACTGTGAAACTGTGGCAGATCAGAGAACATGTTTCACATTTTTTTTTTCCAATTTTTAAAAAATATTTATTTTTAATTGAAGAATAATTGCTTTACAATGTTATGTTGGTTTCTGCTGTACAACAACATGAATCAGCCATAAGTATACACATATCTAGGCAATGGCACCCCACTCCAGTACTCTTGCCTGGCAATCCCATGGACAGAGGAGCCTGGTAGGCTGCAGTCCATGGGGCCACGAAGAGTTGGATACGACTTCACTTTCACTTTCATGCATTGGAGAATGCATGGGAAGTGTTCTTGCCTGGGAAGTCCAATGGACAGAGGAACCTACTGGGCTACAGTCCACGGGGTCAAAAAAGAGCTGGACATGATTTAGCAACTAAACAACAAGCATATATATTTCAATGCTACTCTCTCAATTTGTCCTACCCTCTCCTTCCCCTGCTGTGTCCATAAGTCCTTCCTCTAGTCTCCATTTCTATTGTTGTTGTTCATCTCTATTCCTGACCTGCAAATAAGTTCATCAGTACCATTTTCTAGACTCCACTTAAAAAACAAAGGGTACAACAGCTCTTCATGATGGTTTCCTGCAAGTGTTTATAGTCTCGTGATTATTTTCTTCTGCTAAACTGCATCTAACTTCAGATGCCCTATACATAGCAAGAAAAATGAGAAATCACTGAAGGTTTTAAACAGATCAAAACTTCAACTTAAACGAATTGTTGGTCTAGGTTCGATGCAGGATGCAGGATGCTTGGGACTGATGCACAGGGATAATCCAGAGAGATGGTGTGGGGCGGGAGGGAGGAGGGGGGTCGGGATTGGGAGTTCATGTACACTCATGGCTGATTCATGTCAATGTATAGCAAAACGAATACAGTATTGGAAAGCAAAACAAACTAAAAAATAAAAATTAATTAAAAAAAAACACTTCAACTTAGGAATGTGTAAAGCTGTGGCTAGAACCAAATTCAGAGGAGTTGACCAAGAGAAGTTTAATTTATGAAATTTTTCCTGGGAAGAACTATAACTCTCTGTTAAGAGAATGTTTTTACTTCTGCATCAAAATTACTGCAAGGCTGAACAGTAACTGAAGACCTGGCTCGGTGGCCATCAATCTTCTTTGGGACTTAAATGTCTCTTCCCCCAACTTTTTATTGAATTCCAGGTTTGGAAAGATCATATCTGCCATGCATTGGAGAGTGTAGGCACCAGAAAACCCTGCATAAGTGCTTGCTATTATTACAACTGCTACTCTATTGGGGGCTTCCCCGTTGGCACTAGTGGTAAAGAACCTGCCTTCTAAAGCCAATGCAGGAGACTTAAGAGATGTGGGTTTGATTGCTTGGTTGGGAAGATCCCCTGGAGAAGGATATAGCAACCCACTTCAGTACTCTTGCCTGGAAAATCCCATGGACAAAGAAGCCTGGCATGCTATAGTCCATAGGGTTGCAGAGTTGGACATGACTGAAGGGACTTAGCATGCACACACACTACTATATTCAGCTTATTAAATAATTTCTTCATTATTTGGTAAAAGAATATTTAATATCACAAATAATTCTCATGAGGATACAGAAACACTACCACATGATGTTAATATCATTTTTTTCCCCCAAAGAACAAAGAAACTCAAGGTCCTAATGATTTGCAGCAGCTTTATCATAGCAAAAAAATGAAAGCCTTTGGAAATACTGGAGCAGTGGAACATCCAGAGGCCCTGTCTGTATGTTTATTGGTCCAGGGAACCCAAGTTCAGAACCACTGGGTTTACTTTAATGGTTCCTTTCCTTTCTGAAAAGGCATTTTAAATAGTCTCATATGACCTAGGAGTTAAAGTTGTTGTTGTTTAGTCACTAAGTTGTGTCCAACTCTTTGCGACCCCACCAAACTAAAGCACACCAGGCTTCCCTGTTCTTCGCTGTCTCCCAGAATTTGCTCAAATTCATGTCCACTGACTCAGTGATGCCGTCCAACCATCTCATCCTCTGTCACCCCCTCTTCCTTTTGCTGTCCATCTTTCCTAGCATTAGGTTCTTTTCCAATGAGTCGGCGCTTTGCATCAGGTGACCAAAGTATTGAAGCTTCAGCTTCAGTCCTCCCAATGAATATTCAGGGTTGATTTCCTTTAGGATTAACTGGTTTGAGCTCCTGGCAGTCCAAAGGACTAACAAGATGTCATCATTCGAATATTATAGTTGTTTCAATAATATAAAATGATGAATCAATGCTCCTATGATGGATATTTTTTTGGAGTCTTATCCATAGACCTCCCCACCATGTCTACAGGGCTGAGCCCCAAGCATTTGGTTTGAATGACCTGAATCTATATCCATGATCTTGACTGGCTGGAATGTGACTGAACAGACACCAAATTCTTTCTGCCTACAATTTGGGATTTTAACTATGATACAGGGACTGCAAACAAAGATCAGATGAAACAGAGCTCTTAAAGAAAGGTCCATGATCCTGCTTTGAAGTCCCCAGAGCCCTGCCTGAATCCTTGCAACAAATTTCCCATTTTGGTTTAAAGTAGCTCAAATTGGCTTCTGTTACTCACAAACAATAAACCCTTAACCAATATGCAATTCAAATGCTAATTTGTTAGAAACCCCAGACTATCTATGATAAATAACAGAAACTATCAGATTCATCAGAGTCTCTATGGAAAATCTGAAACAAATTTATAAGTACCAGCATTCTTTTCTAGAGCCCCAGGACATAAGAACAGATGCTGTGTTTAGACTGGTGATCATACTCAGATTAATCCAGTTTGTGGAACTGGGCACCATGTCTCCTCCTTAATATGTTTGCATCAGCTCATTGACACAAGCCTAAGAAGGCTCCAGGTTTGTAGCGGACGAGGGGAGGGGGAATCCAAACCCTTTCTCCAACATAAGTGTGTGTGTGTGTACAAACACTTGTGTGTGCATGCACATGTCTGTGCACACGCACGCACACACACACACATACATGAAAGATAGGGAGGCATTTTTCTTAAGTCATTTCTCAAAGAGAGAAGTCAGATCCTATGGGGGTGGTTCAGGGGAAAGGGAGAAGGTGTCTGAACCAGTCAGCAGTGAGTATTGTGCGGTCTGAGGGAGGTGGCAGTTGAAAGAAAGACAGTCTTGTAGCAAAGATCCCAGCGGCATGGTTTCTCCGAGGAGAAACAGTGGTGGACAGGCTCACAAAGCCATACAATACTTCAGAGTCCAAGCTGACCTGCATTGCTATGGATCCCAGATTCCCAGATCCTAGAAGAAGAGGGTCTCTCTCGCTTTCTCCCCTCCATTTCCCCTGCCTCTGCATCCCACCAGTACTTTGGCATGGTAAGTGTGCAGCAAACTGCACTGATAAGTATACTTGGGCTGCTCCCTGGAGCTGCTGGAACAGAAGTGAATCCCAGTGCAAGCTGGGTGGAGATGACTCAGCCACAGGGGACAGTGTTGATTGAGGGTCAAAGCAGGAATGAAGCGGGAGCAGAGCTCCCTGACCACGTCTTGGCACAACTTGGGTGGAGAGAAACAGTCAGCTGGGCAATTGGGGCTGCAACCTTGTATCCTGAGGGGGTCTGGCAGCATCAAGGCACCAGTGTCCAATTTGAAGACACACATTCACACTCTCAGTGGACAGCCAGCTCTGTTGGGGCAATAGCAGGAAGAATTTTGTCAAGGACGGCAATCAGCCATGCACGTGAATCCACACAGCTTCCCATGCTACGCAAAGCATGGAGACACACGAAACTCATTGCAATTGTCTGTGGATTCGCCACAGGGTAGACATTATCTTGCACATAAGAAGCAGGATAAGGATCCCACTGAGATCTGTTTTGAGAAACTTAAAGTGGAAGCATGAATCCTTATGAGGGCAAATTCCTTCTAGAAGGCCAGAGAGGAGGCCCATGCTTGTGGTCACTGAAATGGAGATGTTAGGAGCTCAGAAAGCTTTCTTTCCCAAAAGTAAACTAATTTTAGAGATTAACACCTGCTCTAGGGACAACTCACCTTTCACTAGCCACGCTGGTCATTTTAATAGACAAAAAATAATTATCTGAAGTTTTATCTTGGTAAATGAATAAAGTCTGAATAGAGAAGCTAGCTAGGTAGCTTGTCTTCAGCCTATTCTTAGCCAGGTCATTTCCTCATTTCAGATTCTTATGAGGGACTCTTACAAGTCATTTAGTCCTCATGGCTCTGTTTTTCAAAGAAGAGGAGGGGAAAAAGTTTGCTCTAGCAATTAAGCTTTGTGGAACTAACAGACACCTTCTGTGTAACAAGAGACAGACATTAAGAGCCCTGGGAAGTTTATAGGCAGCCTGGGAATAGCTCACCCATTGTTTCTACATCACCCAGATTTATAATTGCAGTTTCCATCATAGGCATTTGACACAATGAGCATTTCTAAAGTGCTTCCCAGGCTCCAAATGGTTTTGTTCAGTTTTTCTTCATTTTGCAAAGAAGATTGATTTTATAGTATACTGGCTAGTGGGAAACTAATATTCTATATTAAATTAACTTCTGTTTGTGTTTCTTAGTTAATAACTGCATTCAATTCTATTTACTTTCTGTTCCTTTCTCTTAGCACAGGAACTAAGGTATAATTCAGGTGCTCTGATTTTTAAATGCCAGCCACATATGAATGTTAATCCTGTTGGTTTTACAGAAGCTCCAGATCCAATTAATTGTGGTCTCAAAAGTATTTTTAAAATCTCAAAGATTATTGTCTAGGAATGAGGCTGTCATTAAATATTTATAATTTTGAATTCTTCCCATAAACACATCTGCTTATTATATATATCATGTATAATAAGCAGATTAATGTATATCTATATATCATAGTAGGTCCTCGGGTACATGGATAGACCATGGATCTCTTCAGCCACATCATATCTAAAGATGCACAGGATGATACCATGGGTGGAAGGTGGAGTATACAGAGTATACTAAAACAGAAGGGAAAGTGAACAAAATCCTGATAGTGAGGATGGAGTGGGAAAAAAAGGTGTGTTCAGGTGCTGACAACTCCCCAATGATCTTAGGGTATCTCTTATTCTAATATAGAACCATAACTGGGATTGATGGCAGATTTTAAGTTAACTTTTTTCAGTATGAAAATATCCTTTACTTACAGAGTGGGAAGAGAGTGAGAAATTTTTTGTTTTTCAATTGAGTAATGGTTGATTCACAATATTACATTTAGTTTCAGGTGTACAACATGGTTCAAAGCTTATACAGACTATACTCTGTTTATAGTTAATGTAAAATATTGGCTATATTGCCTTTGCTGCACAATATATCTTTAAGCTTATTTAATTCTATACATAGTAGTTTGTACCTTTTAATTCCCTACCCCATGTTGAGTCTCCCTCTTCCTCATCCCACTGGTAACCATTAGTTTTTTCTCTATATCTGTGAGCCTATTTTTTGCTATATTTACTACTTTGTTTCACTTTTTATTGGATTCCACATGTAGATCTTTTCTGGTCTTTCCCATCTTTTCATCAATAGTTGTTCTGTAAATAGTTGTAATTCTGGTGTGCCCATGACGGCAGGTGAGTTCAGAGTCTTTCTATTCTGCCATCTTGGGAACTCCCTCAGTCAACATTTAAAGTTTAGGATTAAGTGCCTTCCTAAGCAACATCAATTGTTTTATTGGCAAAATCAGCAGCTCATAGACTGGGCTAACTGGAAATGTTTTGTAGAAACAGAGCCATCATAATATCCAATTAGAGACATGTTTGATGAATAATTAATATGCATCCATTATCAGGATCCTGTTTCTGCTCTCAATGAGTTTACAGTATCATTTGGGAATTTAAAATACACACACTAGGCTTTCCTGGAGGCTCAGTGGTAAAGAATCTACCTGCCAATGCAGAGGACACTGGTTTGATCTCTGGTCTGGGAAGATCCCACATGCCTTGGAGCAGCTAAGCCTGTGTGCCACAACTACTGAGTCTGTGCTTTTGAGCCTGGGAGCCATGACTACGGAAGCCCACACACCCCAGAGCCAATGCTCTGCAAGAAGAGAAGCCGTTACAATGAGGAGCCTGTACACCGCAACTGGAGAGCAGCTAGCCTTTGCTTGCCACAACTACAGAAAAGTCTGCATAGCAATGAAGACCCAGCAGAGCCAAAAATAAATAAAAATTTAAAAATACATACACCTTAAAAATCCAGATTAAACCAAGCAACTGAAAATCTATTGTAGGTTTACAGTATCAGAAAGGCATCTCTGGACTAGAGCCTCTGTAAGTCTCCCGAAAGGAAAGTCCTGTTTGGCATCGAAAAGGACAAGATATGAGACTTCAGTCGTCTCAGGGCAAGATTTATAATTGGGTTGTTTTCTCGATTTCACAAAAGCAGTGGCCTTGGGTTGATTGATCCCTCTTGGTATTCCCAGTCTACAAGATTGACCCCAGCAGCAGCACCAGCAGCACCCTGAGGTCTGTTAGCAATGCAGAATCTTAGGCCTCAGCCCCCCTACATCAGGATCTGCGTTTTCACAAAATCCCCAGGTGATTCCTATGCACACAAAGTTTGAGAAGCTTGGCTGAATGTTTTTTCTACAATTCATATACTTAGATGCTCTCCTATGTTCTTTTAAAAATGTCTATTCTGCTTCTGCCTTTACTGTCAATAAAATTAGCCCCTCCCTACAGTGTTTAAATTGAAAAAAGGAAGACAGTGGCAGATTTTAACAGGTTTTCCACCTCTTTTTTCCAGAGTATTTCAACCACATGCATATACCAGCTGTTTACCTCTGTGAGTAGACAGTATAATAAATGCACTTAGTGATTAATCAAGTTGATTTAATTAAATACTTGATTACATATACAGGTTAAAACAGTTGGTTATTTCACAAAAAACAATGGAAAATGTCCTATGTCACACAAAACTGCATGTTCTTTTATTAATATGGCCTCAAAACACAATAATGGTTCTAATTAATACATTTGTAGAATAGTTCTGGATTTCCAAATTTGTTCTTTAAATAATGAAATCTCCTCTAGAGAGAAATGGCTCTCTTGTCTAACTCAAAATGTTTTGTTTTGTTTTGTTTTTGGTTACCAGACAGATGGACTCTTCAGACTTTGAAGACTTTGTAAAGAAATCGAATGTTAGAGGAGAGATGGAAGAAATTAGTCACCAGTCAACTGTATGCATATGCATGGGGTCTTGATAGAAGATTGATGAAGAAGTAGGAAAAAATGAGTTTTTAGAGCATGGCCTTTTTCTTATTCATAACTGTATTCTGAGCTACCACAGTTTACAGTTGAAAACTCTCAACTGCTCCAAGAATATAGGTTGAAAATGCGTATCATTCCTTCGCTGTTGGCAGCATGAAAAACAAACAGCATTCCACAAATGATAGGTATTTAGACACGAAGGAGGAATGGAACTGTGCTAATTAAGTGGTGGGGCACTGCAGCCCTTATTGAGAGAAAACCAAAACCAAAATAATCTCAGCACACAGATCAAAAAAGAAATATTCTCTATATTTCCAGTTCTTCTCCTAGTCCCCTTCTTCTGGAAACACCCTTCTTTGGTCTTTGAAGGAAGAAATTAGGAAAAATAGCCAGCCTGCAGCAGAGGAAACAGCAGGGACTTTGAAGCCAAGCAAATCCAAGCTTGGATGTAATTGTCTTAAGTGTGTTTTCAGTCCAAACGGCATAGATGAGAGAAAGTGCAGCTGCACAGCGGATGGGGGAAGGGAGTCCTGGAAACAAGTGCTATAAAATACAGAGAAAAGGTACCTTACTGTGGCATTGTTTGCTTTCTTCAATATTGCTGAAAGCATCTAAAAAAATCTATATTAATTCTTACAGTTTTATCCCTAAACACAAACATATCTATCACATGCCTCATTGTAAAAGAGTTGTTCAGTCTCTAAATCATGTCCAACTCTTTGCAGCCCCAGGGACTGTAGCATGCCAGACTCCTTGGTCCTTCACTTTCTGGAGTTTGCTCAAACTCATGTCCATTGAATCAATGATATTATCTAATCATCTCATCCTCTGCCTCCCTCTTCTCCTTTTGCCTTCAATCTTTCCCAGTGTCAGGGTCTTTTTCAATAAGTTGGCTCTTTGCATCAGGTGGCCAAAGTATTGGAGTTTCAGCTTTAGCAACAGTCCTTCCAATGAATATTCAGGGTTGATTTCCTTTAGGATTGACTGGTTGGATTTCCTTGCAGTCCAAGGGACTCTCAAGAGTCTTCTCCAGCACTACAATTAAAAAGCATTAAATCTTCAGTGCTCAGCCCTGTTTATGGTCCAACTCTCATATTCTTACATGACTACTGGGAAAACCATAGCTTTGAGTATATGGACCTTTGTCTGCAAAGTGATGTCTCTGCTTTCTAAGCAAGTAAAACACTTTAAAAGAATGAAAGTAAAATTCTGACAGCCTTCTACTCCTAAGAGATAACAACTGTTAGCCATATGCTGTATGTTCTTCTAATAAATTATTGATGCTTTATAACTTTAAAATTATGTAGTATTTGATATAAACAAAATATTAATAATCACTGTGATAGGCTGAATAATGTCCCCCCAAAGATATCCATAGTTCATCAGGCACTCTATCTATCAGATCTAGTCCCTTAAATCTATTTCTCACTTCCACTGTATTATCATAAGGGATTTGATTTAGGTCATACCTGAATGGTCTAGTGGTTTTCCCTGCTGCTGCTGCTAAGTCACTTCAGTCGTGTCCTACTCTGTGCGACCCCATAGACAGCAGCCCACCAGCCTGCCCCATCCCTGGGATTCTCCAGGCAAGAACACTGGAGTGGGTTGCCATTTCCTTCTCCAATGCATGAAAGTGAAAAGTGAAAGTGAAGTCGCTCAGTTGCGTCTGACTCTTAGCGACCCCATGGACTGCAGCCTACCAGGCTCCTCTGCCCGTGGGATTTTCCAGGCAAGAGTACTGGAGTGGGTTGCCATTGCCTTCTCCGAGGGGTTTTCCCCACTTTCTTCAATTTAAGTCTGAATTTGGCAATAAGGAGTTCATGATCTGGGCCACAGTCAGCTCCCGGTCTTGTTTTTGCTGACTGTATAGAGCTTCTCCATCTTTGGCTGCAGAGAATATAATCAATCTGATTTCGGTGTTGACCATCTGGTGATGTCCACATGTAGAGTCTTGTCTTGTGTTGTTGGAAGAGGCTGTTTGCTATGACCAGTGCTTTCTCTTGGCAAAACTCTATTAGCCTTTGCCCTGCTTCATTCCGTACTCCAACTCCAAATTTGCCTGTTACTCCAGGTGTTTCTTGAATTCCTACTTTTGCATTCCAGTCCCCTATAATGAAAAGGACATCTTTTTTGAGTGTTAGTTCTAAAAGGTCTTGTAGGTATTCATAGAACCATTCAACTTCAGCTTCTTCAGCATTACTGGTTGAGGCATAGACTTGATTACTGTGATAATGAATGGTTTGCCTTGGAAACGAACAGAGATCATTCTGCCATTTGAGATTGCATCCAAGTACTGCATTTTGGACTCTCTTGTTGACCATGATGGCTACTTCATTTCTTCTAAGGGATTCCTGCCCACAGTAGTAGATATACTGGTCATCTGAGTTAAATTCACCCATTCCAGTCCATTTTAGTTCACTGATGAACTATGGATGGAGGTTCATGACATTGTACAGGAGACAGGGATCAAGACCATCCCCATGGAAAAGAAATACAAAAAAGCAAAATGGCTGCCTGGGGAGGCCTTACAAATAACTGTGAAAAGAAGAGAAGTGAAAAACCAAGAAGAAAAGGAAAGATGTACCCATTTGAATGCAGGGTTCCAAAGAATCGCAAGGAGAGATAAGAAAGCTTTCCTCAGTGATCAATGCAAAGAAATAGAGGAAAACAACAGAATGAGAAAGACTAGAGGTCTCTTCAAAAAAACTAGAGATACCAAGGGAACATTTCATGCAAAGATGGGCTTGATAAAGGATAGAAGTGGTATGGCCCTAACAGAAGCAGAAGATATTAAGAAGAGGTGGCAAGAATACACAGAAGAACTGTACAAAAAAGATCTTCAAGACCAAGATAATCACGATGGTATGATCACTCGCCTAGAGCCAGACATCCATGAATGTGAAGTCAAGTGGGCCTTGGAAAGCATCACTACGAACAAAGCTAGTGGAGGTGATGGAATTCCAGTTGAGCTATTTCAAATCATGGAAGATGATGCTGTGAAAGTGCTGTACTCAATATGCCAGCAAATTTGGAAAACTCCGCAGTGGCCACAGGACTGGAGAAGGTCAGTTTTCATTCCAACCCCAAAGAAAGGCAATGCCAAAGAATGCTCAAATTACCACACAATTGTACTCATCTCAAAATTCTCCAAGCTAGGCTTCAGCAATACATGAACTATGAACTTCCAGATGTTCAAGCTGGTTTTAGAAAAGGCAGAGGAACCAGAGATCAAATTGCCAACATCCACTGGATCATGGAAAAAGCAAGAAAGTTCCAGAAAAACATCTATTTCTGCTTTATTGACTATGCCAAAGCCTTTGACTGTGTGGATCACAAGAAACTGTGGAAAATTCTGAAAGAGATGGGAATACCAGACCACCTGACCTGCCTCTTGAGAAACCTATATGCAGGTCAGGAAGCAACAGTTAGAACTGGACATGGAACAACAGACTGGTTCCAAATAGGAAAAGGAGTATGTCAAGGCTGTATATTGTCACCCTGCTTATTTAACTTATATGCAGAGTACATCATGAGAAATGCTGGGCTGGATGAAGCACAAGCTGGAATCAAGATTGCCAGGAGAAATATCAATAACCTCAGATATGCAGATGACACCACCCTTATGGCAGAAAGTGAAGAGGAGCTAAAGAGCCTCTTGAATGTGAAAGGGGAGAGTAAAAAGGTTGGCTTAAAGCTCAACATTCAGAAAACGAAGATCATGACATCTGGTCCCATCACTTCATGGGAAGTAGATGGGGAAACAGTGGAAGCAGTGTCAGACTTTTTTTTTTGGGGGGGGGGCTCCAAACCACTGCAGATGGTGACTGCAGCCATGAAATTAAAAGATGCTTACTCCTTGGAAGGAAAGTTATGACCAACCTAGATAACATTAAAAAGCAGAGACATTACTTTGTCAACAAAGATCCGTCTTGTCAAGGGTATGTTTTTTCCAGTGGTCATGTATGGATGTGACAGTTGGACTGTGAAAAAAGCTGAGCGCCAAAGAATTGATGCTTTTGAACTGTGGTGTTGAAAACTCTTGAGAGTCCTTTCGACTGCAAGGAGATCCAACCAGTCCATTCTAAAGATCAGTCCTGAGTGTTCATTGGAAGGACTGATGCTGAAGCTGAAACTCCAGTACTTTGGCCATAGAGACATTACTTTGTCAACAAAGATCCGTCTTGTCAAGGGTATGTTTTTTCCAGTGGTCATGTATGGATGTGACAGTTGGACTGTGAAAAAAGCTGAGCGCCAAAGAATTGATGCTTTTGAACTGTGGTGTTGAAAACTCTTGAGAGTCCTTTCGACTGCAAGGAGATCCAACCAGTCCATTCTAAAGATCAGTCCTGAGTGTTCATTGGAAGGACTGATGCTGAAGCTGAAACTCCAGTACTTTGGCCACCTCATGCGAAGAGTTGACTCATTGGAAAAGACTCTGATGCTGGGAGGGATTGGGGGCAGGAGGAGAAGCGGACGACAGAGGATGAGATGGCTGGATGGCATCACCGACTCGATGGACATGAATTTGAGTGAACTCCAGGAGTTGGTGATGGACAGGGAGGCCTGGCATGCTGTGATTCATGGGGTCACAAAGAGTCGGACACGACTGAGTGACTGAACTGAACTGACAGTAAAGATCCCCTATCTGGGGTCTGTGAAGACCTGAGTTGGTTGATGGATACGTTTAAGGGTTCTGTGAACAAAAGTGAAAGTAAAAGTTGCTCAGTTGTGTCCGACTCTTTGCAATCCCATGGACTATACAGCCCATGGAAATCTCCTGGCCAGAATCCAGGAATAGGTAGCTGTTCCCTTCTCCAGGGGATCTTCCCAACCCAGAGATCGAACCCAGGTCCCCTGCATTGCAGGTGGATTTTTTACCAGCTGAGCCATCAAGGAAGCCCCTGTGAACAACCTTGAGCTATTTATTGTGCTGTACTCTGAGAATGTGTCTACTCCTTTTTATTGGAGTATAATTGCTTTACAATGTTATGTTAGTTTCTGCTGTACAGTGAAGTGAATTAGCTGTTCAGTTCAGTTCACTCAGTCGTATCCAACCCTTTGCGACCCCATGGACAGCAGCACGCCAGGCCTTCCTGTCCATTACCAACTCCTGGAGTTTACCCAAGCTCATGTCCATTGAGTTGGTGGTGCCATCCAACCATCTTAATCTCTGTCATCCTCTTCTCCTCCTGCCCTCAATCTTTCCCAGCATCAGGGTCATTTCAAATGAGTCAGTTCTTCGCATCAAGTGGCCAAAGTATTGGAGTTTCAGCTTCAACATCAGTCCTTCCAATGAACACTCAAGACTGATCTCCTTTAGGATGGACTGGTTGGATCTCCTTGCAGTCCAAGGGACTTTCAAGAGTCTTCTCCAACACCACAGTTCAAAAGCATCAATTCTTCTGCACTCAACTTTCTTTATAGTCCAATTCTCACATCCATACATGACTACTGGAAAAACCATAGCCTTTATTAGACACATTTTGTTGGCAAAGTAATGTCTGCTTTTTAATATGCTGTCTAGGTTGGTCATAACTTTCCTTCCAAGGAGTAAGCATCTTTTAATTTCATGGCTGTAATCACCATCTGCAGTGATTTTCTAGCCCTCAAAAAGTCAGCCACTGTTTCCCCATCTATTTTCCATGAAGTGATGGGGCCAGATGCCATGATCTTAGTTTTCTGAATGTTCAGCTGTAGGCCAACTTTTTCATTCTCCTCTTTCACTTTTATCAAGAGGCTCTTTAGTTCTTCTTCACTTTCTGCCATAAGGGTGGTGTCATCTGCATATCTGAGGTTATTGATATTTCTCCTGGCAATCTTGATTCCAGCTTGTGCTTCATCCAGCCCAGCATTTCTCCTGTTGCAGCATGTTCACAGCATCATCTTTTAGGATTTAAAATAGCTCAACTGGAATTCCATGACCTCCACTAACTTTGTTCATAGTAATGCTTCCTAAGGCCCACTTGACTTCACATTCCAGGATGTCTCTGGCTCTAGGTGAGTGATCAAACCATCATGATTATCTGGGTTGTGAAAATCTTTTTTTTTTTTTTTCCGGACAGTTCTTCTGTGTATTCTTGCCACCTCTTCTTAATATCTTCTATTTGTACTACGTCCATACCATTTCTGTCCTTTATTGTGCCCATCTTTGCATGAAATATTCCCTTGGTGTCTCTAATTTTCTTGAAGAGATCTATAGTCTTTCCCATTCTATTGTTTCCCTCTATTTCTTTGCACTGATCACTCAGGAAGGCTTTCTTATCTCTCCTTGCTATTTGGAACTCTGCATTCAAATGGATATATCTTTCCTTTTCTCCTTTGCTTTTCGCTTTTCTTCTTTTCACAGCTGTTTGTAAGGCCTCCTCAGACCACCATTTTGCTTTTTTGCATTTCTTTTTCTTGGGTATGGTCTTGATCCCTGAATCCTGTACAATGTCACGAACCTCTGTCCAGAGTTCATCAGGCATTCTATCAGACCCAGTCCCTTACATCTATTTGTCACTTCCACTGTATAATCATATAGGATTTGATTGAGGTCATATCTGAATTGTGTAGTGGTTTTCCCTACTTTCTTCAATTAAGTCTGAATTTGGCAATAAGGAGTTCATGATCTGAGCCACAGTCAGCTCCCGGTCTTGTTTTTGCTGACTGTATAGAGCTTCTCCATCTTTGGCTGCAAAGAATATAATCAATCTGATTTCAGTGTTGGTCATCTGGTGATGTCCCTGTATAGAGTCTTTTCTTGTGTTGTTGGAAGTGGGTATTTGCTATGACCAGTGCATTCTCTTGGCAAAACTCTATTAGCCTTTGCCCTGCTTCATTCTGTACTCCAAGGCCAAATTTGCCTGTTACTCCAGGTGTTTCTTGACTTCCTACTTTTGCATTCCAGTCCCCTATAATGAAAAGGACTTCTTTTGAGGGTGTTAGTTCTAAAAGGTCTTTTAGGTCTCCATAGAACCGTTCAACTTCAGCTTTTTCAGTGTTAGTGTTACTGGTCAGGGCATAGAGTTGTATTATCGTGATATTGAATGGTTTGCCTTGGAAATGAACAGAGATGATTCTGCGTTTTTGAGATTGCATCCACGTACTGCATTTCAGACTCTTGTTGACTATGATGGCTACTCCATTTCTTCTAAGAGATTCTTGCCCACAATAGTAGATATAATGGTCATCTGATTTAAATTCATCCATTCCAGTCCATTTTAATTCGCTGATTCCTAAAATATCAACATTCACTCTTGCCATCTCTTGTTTGACCACTTCCAATTGGCGTTGATTCATGGATTCCAGGTTCCTATGCAATATTACTCTTTACAGATTGAACCTTGCTTCTATCACCAGTCATATCCACAACTGGGTGTTGTTTTTGCTTTGGCTCCCTCTTTTCATTCTTTCTGCAGTTATTTCTCCACTGCTCTCCAGTAGCATATTGGGCACCTACCAACCTGGGGAGTTCATCTTTCAATGTCCTATCTTTTTCCCTTTTCATACTGTTCATGGGGTTCCCAAGGCGAGAATACTGAAGTGGTTTGCCAGTCCCTTCTCTGGTAGACCACATTTTGTCAGAACTCTCCACCATGACCCATCCATCTTGTGTGGCCCCACACAGCATGGCTTAGTTTCATTGAGTTAGACAGGGCTGTGGCCCATGTGATTAGATTGGTTAGCTTTCTGTGACGGTGGTTTCAGTCTGTCTGCCCCTGATGCCTTCTCTTAGTGACTACCATCTTACTGGGATTTCTCTTACCTGGGGCACGGGTATCTCTTCATGCTGCTCCAGCAAAGCGCAGCCACTGCTCCTTACCTCGGATGTGGGCATCTCCTCACGGCACCACGAATGACCTTGGATGTGGCCTATCTCCTCACGGCCACCACTAATGACCTTGGATGTGGGCTATCTCCTCACGGCCACCACTGAAGACCTTGGACATGGGGTATCTCCTCACGGCCACCACTAATGACCTTGGACGTGGGGCATCTCCTCACGGCCACCACTAATGACCTTGGACGTGGGCATCTCCTCACGGCCACCACTAATGACTTGGACGTGGGCTCTCTCCTCACGGCCACCACTAATGACCTTGGACGTGGGCATCTCCTTACGGCCACCACTAATGACCTTGGACATGGGCATCTCTGACCTTGGACGTGGGGTATCTCCTCACGGCCACCACTAATGACCTTGTACGTGGGCTATCTCCTCACGGCCACCACTAAAGACCTTGGACGTGGGGTATCTCCTCACGGCCACCACTAATGACCTTGGACGTGGGCATCTCCTTACGGCCACCACTAATGACCTTGGACATGGGCATCTCTGACCTTGGACGTGGGGTATCCCTCACGGCCACCACTAATGACCTTGTACGTGGGCTATCTCCTCACGGCCACCACTAAAGACCTTGGACGTGGGGTATCTCCTCACGGCCACCACTAATGACCTTGGACGTGGGCATCTCCTTACGGCCACCACTAATGACCTTGGACATGGGCATCTCTGACCTTGGACGTGGGGTATCTCCTCACGGCCACCACTAATGACCTTGTACGTGGGCTATCTCCTCACGGCCACCACTAAAGACCTTGGACGTGGGGTATCTCCTCACGGCCACCACTAATGACCTTGGACGTGGGCATCTCTGACCTTGGACGTGGGCTCTCTCCTCACGGCCACCACTAATCACCTTGGACGTGGGCTCTCTCCTCACGGCCACCACTGATGACCTTGGACGTGGGCTATCTCCTCTCAGCTGCTCGCTGCTCCAGCACTGTGTAGCTACCGCTCACCGCTCCATATATATGTAGGTGTATCTATATCCCCTCCTTCTTGAACATCCCTCCCACTCCCAATGCCCCTCTCCCCATGTCTACTCCTTTGAATTTCCAAGACTTATTGAGGCATGCTGTGTGCCTTACTATGTGGCCAACTTGTAGAAGTATTTAATAGATCTTGAGGAGCTATATTCAGTTTTTATTATTTGGATCCTGGCATCTTTATTACATCAACCTTGTTAATCAATGTTTCTCAAATTTCTTGTCAGGAGGTTCAGATTTAATAAGTGGGAGCTGGAGCCCAGTAATGTGTATTTTTAACTAGCACACCAGTTGGTTTCACTGATGCTCCTTCTTCTTCAGAGACACTTAGAGAAATACTGCTTATCCTTAATTATCCTCAGATTGTTGATTCAAAGAACAGGAGCTCAAGATAATTAACTTACTGTGACCTATTGCTATTGTGCTTAATTTCCCTCAGTATTCATTTTCTGTTGTTTTTCTTTTTTATTTTTATTTTTTGTTTGTTTGTTTTCTTTTACTTGGGGTAAATAATTCACGGCACGTCTTCACTGTGAATTATACCCTTATCATGTTGAAGTGATCTCTTTGTCTGCTTTAATCAATAGCACCTCCCCTACTTTTTAGACAAAATTAATCTGTTGATTTTTCACTTCCTTTAATTTCCACTTTTAAAATCCCATGTCCTTCAATTTTAGCATAAAATTGTAATTTGTTCTAAGATTCTTCTCTTAGTGGATATATTTATGCCAGTCACTGCTATAATAGATGTTATTGGCTTTAATTCTAATATGTTTCGTCATTTCCCTTATTCTGACACTTTTTTTTTCCCTTTCTGTCTTTTACTCTGTTGTCTGTACTGGTGGATTTATTTCTTTTCTGATCATTTATTATAATTGCTTTCATTTCTTTTGGCACTTTAAAAATTGAACTAAACATTATAATTAAACTCATATATTGTAATTTATCAACATTAAACAGTTTTTGAAGGATGTAAAAGTCAAGTTGCAGCATATGTATAATATAATGACTTAAAAAAAAGTATTTGGCTGCACTGGGTTTTAATTGCAGCATGAGGGATCTCCAATCTTTGTTGTGACATACAGGCTCTTTAGTTGTGGTATGTGAACTCTTATTTGCAGCCTGTGGGATCTTAGTTCCCCAACCAGAAATTGAACCCAGGCCTCCTCCATTGGGAGTGCAGAGTCTTAGCCACCGGGCCACCAAGGAAGTTCAGTATAATGGTATTTTAATGAAATTTGAAAATGTTATATGTAGTGAATGGATCTATGTGTATGGCATGGCAATAATAAACACCAAATTTGTGATGATGAATTTTCCTGGGAAGAAACGGAGGGTAATTGGGTCTGGGAGGTAATACACAGGGCATCTGAACTCTATCTGCAATGTTTTCTTTCTTTCAAGAAAGCTGATAGGAGTTCCCTGGTGGTCCAGTGGTTAGGCCTCTGTGCTTTCAATGCCAAGGGCTGGGATTCAGTCCCTGGTCAGGGAACTAAGATCTTGCAAGTTACAAGGTTTGGAAAAAAAAAAAAAAATCTAATAGAATATGTGGTAAGTGTGTAGGATTTATAGAGCTTAGCAGGAGATATATAAGTATTCAAAACATTATTCCCTGCCTATGCTGTATGATTCCATGCTCAATCATGTCTGACTCTTACCAGGCTCCTCTGTCCATGGGATTCTCCAGGCAAGAATACTGGAGTGGGTTGCCACTTCCTTCTCCACTGTATTACTGAAATTTTCCAGAATATCTTTTAAATGCTCCCCCTTCCCTCTATGTTGTGGTTATTATTAATATGTGCCTCCATGAGGAATGCAGAAATCAACTATGGATACTTATGGTTTGGGATAAAATTTCTAGTCAGAACATCATCTCTGCAAAAAATGCTACATTTCAAAAACAAATATGCAGAGATGTTCTCTGCACTGGTCCCATGACTCTGAGAGGTACTGTAATGTTAGCAGAGCCATGTTGAAGGAGCACA
The DNA here is from genome assembly GCA_006408695.1 of Aepyceros melampus. Classification (NCBI taxonomy): domain Eukaryota; kingdom Metazoa; phylum Chordata; class Mammalia; order Artiodactyla; family Bovidae; genus Aepyceros; species Aepyceros melampus. The sequence goes on from SJXQ01001037.1 coordinate 393,929, forward strand.
TGGAAGGTTCAAAAATACCTTAGCAAAGATAAACTTGGAAGAGGAGTTATTTGTGCCACTTGCTAAGCTACTGTCTCTCCTTCATACCCATGCTACGAGTTACCTGTTGCTGCTGTAACAAATTACCACATAGTTAGTGACTTAAAACAGCAAGTTTATTCTTATCACAGTTCTGGAGGTCAGAAGTCCAAATTCAAAGCGCCAGCAGGGCTGGTCCCTCCAGAGGCTCCAGGGGAGCACTGGCTCCTGCATTTTCTAGCTTCTAGAGGCATCGCATCCCTGGCTCACAGCCGGCCCTTCCCTCCATCCTCGCAGTCAGCAGCACATCATCTCCTGTCTCTCTCTGCCTCTGACCCTCCCCCTCCCTCTTATAAAGACCCTGTGATGACACTGGTGCCCCTGGGGAATCCAGGGTCATCCCCGTCTCAGGGGCCTTAACATAATCTTTCCTGCAAATTTACAACCTAACATGACATTCACAAGTCCTAGTGGTTAGGATGTGGACATCTCTGGGGATCTTTATTCTGCTGGTTGCACCTACCCTTCAATGAAAGAGGAGAGTGAAAACAGATGATTCAAAACTCAACATTCCAAAAGTAAGATCATGCATCCGGTCCCATCACTTCGTGGCATTAAATGGGGAAACAATGAAAACAGTGACAGGCTTTATTTTCTTGGGCTCCAAAATCAGTGCATATGGTGACTGCAGCCACAAAATTAAGAAGCTTGTTCCTTGAAAGGAAACTTATGATAAACCTAGACAGCATATAAAAAAGCAGAGACATCACTTTGCAGACCAAGATCCTTATAGTCAAAGCTATGGTTTTTCCAATAGTCACGTACAGATGTGAGAGTTGGACCATAAAGAAGGCTGAGTGCCAAAGAACTGATGCTTTCGAATTGTGGTGCTGAAGAAGGCCCTTGAGAGTTCCTTGGACTGCAAGAAGATCAAACCAGCCTATCCTAAAGGAAATCAAGCTTGAATATTCATTGGAAGGACAGATGCTGAAGCTGAAGCTCCAATACTTTGGCCACCTGATGAGAAGAGCTGACTCATTAGAAAAGACCTTGATGCTGGGAAAGATTGAGGGCAGGCGAGAAAGGGAAGACAGAGAATGAGATGGTTGGATGGCATCACCGACTCAATGGATATGAGTCTGAGAAAACTCTGGGAGATAGTGAAGGACAGGGAAGCCTAGCATGCTGCAGTGCATGGGGTTGCAGAGTCAGACACAACTTAGCTGAACACCAAGCGCCCTTCAATTCTTAGCTTTGTGATGTTGGTGGAAATACTGCAAAGCTGTTTCTGCTTTGCCAGCAGCTTCTGCCAACTGGAGGGAGAGTGGAAGGCTGGAGAGGGGAGAGGGATTTGTCTGCACTGCCCCTTTAACTTCTTGCGTGTTTGAGGAATAATATCTCAGCGTGGCCTGAATATAGGTTGCATCATCTCTCCTTTTCCTCAGATAACCACACCTGTTACTTTTCTCTCTTGTGACAATGGGTGTTTTGTGAAGCATTCAGAAGACAGCCTCATTTTTTACCTTAACATGAAATGACATACTCTTTTATGTGTGATGCTCACAGAATACATCTCTGAATATGTTATGGCAAACAGGAGTGCTTGAGGAGGTCATGCCATCACCCATTCTTAAGTGTGTGCATTCTCAGTCATGTCTGACTCTTTGTGACCCGTGGACTGTGGCCCACCAGGCCCTTTTGTCCATGGGATTCTCTAGGTAAGAATACTGGAGTGGGTAGCCATTCCCTTCTCCAGGGGATCTTCCCCACCCAGGGATAGAAGCTGTGTCTCTTGCACTGGCAGAAGGATTCTTTACCACTTTAGCCCATTGGGAGGTAGGTTTCTAAATTCATGCCTATTTACTGAAACTCAGCATGCATCATTAATCCATATTTTTTAAAGTATATATTTGTAATAGTTTATAAATTCAGTATTTTTGCCTTTAAGCTTTTTTATATGTTAATTTTCTTAACACTCATTTTTATGAAAGCATCTAAAACCTTTTTGAAAACCCTATAAAAAGGAATTTTAATTGTATTTATTTTTTGGCCATGCTGTGAGACTTACAGGATTTTTAATTCCTCAACCAGGGAATGAATATGGGCCAGTGGCAGTGAGAGTGCAGTCCTAACCACTGGACCACCAGGGAATTTCCTAAAAAGGAATTTTAAAAATTCTGTCTGTAAATTAAATGACAAGCAATATCAGAGTTTGGACATACACTTAACATCAAATGAGAGAATGTTTTCTGAAAGAAGCAGGCATATTAAATGCATTAGATGCTTAGCACCCATCTAGTAAGTGTATGAAGAGTTTTCAGGTCCATCACAAATTTCTATAAGCATTTTTGGTTGTTGTTTTATATCAGTTAAGGTAGGAATTCGATTGCCTCAGGGATATCATAGCCTTAAAAAATCTTTTTTAAAAAATATTGTGGCAAAAGCCACATGGGTTTCCCCAGTGGCTCAGCAATAAAAAAATAAGCCTGCAATGCAGGAGACAAAGGTTTGATCCCTGGGTCAGGAAGAGCCCCTGGAGGAAAAAATGACAACCCACTTCAGTATTCTTGCAGGGAAAATCCCATGGACAGAGGAGCCTGGTGGGCTATAGTCCATAGGGTCACAAAGAGTTGACAGGACTGAGCAACTAAGCACGCAGGAGGCAAAACACACATAACATGAAATTTACCATCTTAACCATTTTTAAATGTCAGCTGCTAACAGAATTGTGTCTCACAGATAGCACATAAAGGTCCAAACAGAGCCAACCCTTCGCTCTTAAACACATGCACTGTAAAGTTACTTGATGGATATTTATTATAATTATTTATGGCTGCATTTAACAAACTTTTCATTGTTTGATGCTATTTACACTACTGTATTAAGGAAGCGAATGACAGGAAAAGTCTCACCAATAAATAAATAATCTTCATTTAATTGTGGTTTACCTTAAGAATTATGTGATCATCCACTCTTCCTGAGAAGATTCAAAGGACAACGTGCTTTTTCGATGGCTCTGATACTTAAGGGTTGTCGAGAGGCTAGGAATGAGAAATGTTTCTAATGATTAAAAAAAAACAAAGGTGGTATTAAGTACATTCACACTATTATATAATACCAGACCCTTTTCATTTTCAAAATTCTCTGGGGATACTCTAAAAACCCCATCAGACATAAATTTCCCTGCAGTGCAAAATGTACAGCTGAGGACTGTGATGTCTCACACCTGCGGATATGCTGAGATCAGTCCTGCACGGAGATGGGGCCTGTAAGTCTGACCTTCCACGGGGGACAGTGCCTGGGTTGTTGACCTCAAGGCCCAGTAGTGAGGACGAGGACGAAGGGCGGGGCCTCCGAGTGTCAAAAGTCACACGTCAAAGTCAAGCAAGACCCCCACTTGCAGAGTGTGATGTTATTTTTCACTGAGCGTCTTTGTTCTTAAGTTAAAGGCATGTTTTCACGGTGACCTTGATCCCTGCCCGACTTCCCGGCCCCAAAGGTCACCAGACCCCCTCCTCACCCACTCTATCCAGTCCTCTCTAGTCCCGGTTCTGGACAGGGACGCTCCTTGTGAAAACTGAGTCAGGACTTCGGCTCCAAGAGGACTTGGGAAGACCCGCCCGCACAGGAACGAGTTCTGCTCAGAGCCCGGAGTAATGGACAGTATCCCGAAGCCTGCTGCTGTTGCTGCTGCTCAGTTACTTCAGTCGTGTCCGACTCTGTGCGACCCCATAGACGGCAGCCCACCAGGCTCCCCAGTCGGCAAGAACACCTAGTCAGGCAATAAATCAGAGGGCGGGAAAAATCGGAGGCGTTCGGGCGGGGTCGGAGAATTGTCCAATCAGGGGCACAAGAGGCGGGTCTCGAGAAACCTTCCAGTCAGGAGCCCCGGCAGTAAAAATGTTCGAAGATTGCCCAATCAGACCGGTGAGGTGTGAAGCATCTCCCAATCACAATCCTGGACGAAGAGAATGTCAGGAGCACCGTCCATTCAGGGCCGAGGGTGGGCACGCTTCCTGCCCGAGTGCGAGTAGTTCTCTGGGGGCCTTGGAGCTGCTGCGCACCTGCCCCGCGGCCCCAGGTGTCCTGTCCTTGTGGCTCTCACCTGACCTGGCCGCGGGGAGGACTCCAGGGAGAGCCCGGAGCCGGGAAGAGATGGTGAGTGAGCGGGACCGGGCTTAACACTGGGAAAGGCTGATTTGAACCGGCTAGAAGCGGTCCCGGGCTCAACATCGGGAAAGGCTGATTTGAACCGGCTGGAAGCGGCCCCGGGGTGGGGTCCTGGCGTCCTGTCCGGTCCGCGCGTGTGTGTCAGCGGTCTCAGAACTACCCGGTGACCCGATGCTCACAGGTGCCTTCCACACGGGGCCCCGAGAACACCCGCCCCTGGTCGGGTCCTTCCAGCGGAGAGTCTGCAGGGGTAGGCGGGGAGCTTGGGGACCTTGGACTGGGAGGGGTCACCTGGTAGGTCCTCCGTCCTGTGTGACACCAACTCCAGCCCTCATTTCTTGGAGGGACACTAGTTGTCAGCTGACCAGACGCCTGAGGGGAAAAGGCAAATAATTCCTGACCCGTGGGTTCTCACAAGGGAAGTGAGAAAAACTAACGCCAAGGTCAAGGAAAGCGCACTATTAGGTGGGGCTGCTGCTGCTGCTAAGTCGCTTCAGTCGTGTCCGCTCTTTGCGACCCCATAGACGGCAGCCCACCAGGCTCCCCCGTCCCTGGGATTCTCCAGGCAAGAACACTGGAACTGGTTGCTATTTCCTTCTCCAATTAATGAAAGTGAAAGTGACGTCGCTCAGTCGTGTCCGACTCTTAGCGACCCCATGGACTGCAGCCTACCAGGCTCCTCCGTCCATGGGATTTTCCAGGCAAAAGTGCTGGAGTGGGGTGCCATTGCCTTCTCCATTAGGTGGGGCAGCATCCCTCAAACCACCACCCCCGGCCAAGCAAAAGGCACAGGCGACACAGTGGGGACACTGCTGGTGTCCTTTGTTCAGAGAGCACTTAAGTGAGCGATGAGGGAGGGGTGCCCCACGTGGTGGCGTGGCTACTCTTGATCCTTGGGTCATCTTTGGGGACCAGTACAACCCTGCCCCTCCCTGGGTTTGTTACCTTGAAAAGATGTGTTCGCTTACTGGAACCTCAGATTTTCAGCAAGTGTAAAATACATCTAATAAATATAGCGGGAAACAGAAGATAAAATATTTTAAAAGAGGTGAGTTTCAGAAGAAAGAAAAAAGAAATATCTTGCATTCCGTTTGTTAAAAAATATCACCTGTCTGTGGTAAGTTTCTGAGGTCTGTTCCTTTGAGTTAACAAATGGAATTCTGGGACATAGCCTCGAAAGTTCTGGGGAAAAACATGTCAGAGAAATAGAGATTTCCCTTCCTGTACAGCTGCAGAGAAGTGAAGGAAATACCACATAGCATGATAGGTAAAGATGGTGAAGATTCACCCAAAAATATCAGATATTTAATTTGTGACAGTTGATGCTACTGTTGTTTATTATCTGCAATACACTTTGCTTAAATCTGCAATAAATTGTTTTTTATCCTTGAAACCTGTGGGTATACATGGATCTTACTTAGACACCAGTTTGTCCTGTCCTTTGTGCTGAAGTGTCTGTCATTTCTGCTTGGCTCTTAGTGGCTGCTCTGTAGTAAATCAGGTCTCCTTTTAGACACAGGTCTGCTTTGACTCTGTTCCTCAAAGTAGATCTAATGGCCCATTCCTCTGCCAATTCATCCTGTTGGGAGTGCTGCTGCTTTAAAATCCTTGCAGTGTGCCAGTCAGGTTCTCTCCTAGTTCTTCAGAACATTTTAACTGTTTAGGGGCATTTGTTCTCATTAGCTTGGAAAGTTAGTATTTGATAAATCCTAAAAAAATAAAAAATCTGTTTTGGGATTTCATGGGATTTTATAAAGATCCTAGGTCTGTCTTGGGAGGATTGATATTTTGGTTAAGAATGTGTGCCATCTTGTCATTTATTTCATTTTTCTTTGTTATTATCCTTAGTGTTTTTAAATTTTTCTATTTCTTTTTTCTTTTTTTAATGCATTATTTATTTATTTGGCTCCACTGCATCTCATTTGCAGCATTTGAGATATTTTAGTTGTGGCATGCGGGATCTAGTTCCCTGACCAGGAATTGAACCCAGGCTCCCTACATTGGGAGCTCAAAGTCTTAGCCACTGGACCGCCAGGGTAGTCTAGTTATTAGATTCATTTTATAGCCTTCATTAAACTTATACTTCAGTTTGGTTTTTACCATGGTGTGTGTTATCTTTTCGAAGTGACCTTTCCTGGGTCTTCCCTGGTGGTTCATTGGTTAAGATTCTGTGCTTCCAATGCAGGGGATTGGGTTTGATTCCTGATCAGGGAAATGAGATCCCACATGCAGCATGGTGTGGTCAAAAAATAAAGTGACCTTTCCAATTTGCTGTTACTTTTAATTAGAAAGGTAATGAAATTTATATTGAGTTTTTATCCTGAGATCGTGTTCAGTATCTTATTCTATGATTATTGTTTTTTTTCTGTTGGTGTCATACACCTACAGTTGTTTGAGTTAGGCATTGAGACAACCTCTTTTCTAGTACTGCACATTTGTGCATTTTCTGGACTGGATTGCTAGTATAATGTTGACTAAGAGGTCAGTTGGTCACACTTCATTTGTATCTAATTGTCTTGGAGAAAACAGTTAACTTCATACAATTTATATTTCTCTTTTTTTTTTTTTGAATTTTTTTCTCATCTGTTTTCCTTTATCTAATCATGCATATTACCATCTGTTTCCTACTGGTAAGAGTGTTTTTTTAATGTATGACTATTGAATATCATAAAATGGCTTTCAGCAACTCTTAAGATGATTAGAGGTAATTCCTGTGAGCTGGTTTAGTGTTTTCTGTTGTATAAGATAACATCAGTGTAGGAAAATGCATATGACATATATAGTTGACAGAAATATTGAAGAAAAAAAAATCCTCTGTGAAATGAAACTCAGCCCTCAATGTAGAACCAGCTTTCATATCAGACTGGAAATGAACCCAAATGACAGGCCCCTTACTCTCCAAATTCAACCAATATGTTGAATATGTTGAATTATATCAAGATATATTTGTGTGTGTGTGTGCTTGTGTGCTCAGTCATGTCCAACTCTTTGTGACCCAGGCAGGCTCCTGGACTGCAGCCTGCCAGGCTCCTCTGTCCATTTCTAGGCAAGAAAACTGGAGTAGGTTGCCATTTCCTTCTCCAGGGAATCTTCCGGACCCAGAGAGGGGGGAACCCAAGTCTCCTATGTCTCCTTTATTGCAGACACTCAAGGGTTCTTTTTATAAGGGCACTAATCCCATCCCTGGTCAGCTCCATAAGGCTCCACCTCCAAACACCATCACCTTGGGGATTAGGTTTCAACCTGAATTTAGTGGCGGAGGACACAGACCTTCAGCCCGTGGTAGTCCCCAAGACCACCCTGGCTTCACAGATTTACTTGGTGGCTCCCTGGCTTCAGTGTGTAGCCATGCTCATGGCTCTGATTTCTGACCATGGGAATAAAGCAGAGTCAGCAGGAGAAAGGTGCCCAGGCCAGTTCCTGAGGAGACTGAGTGTGGATCCCAAGGGTACCCCACCCCACCCCTGCAACAAAATCACACAGGGCATGCTTCCTCCCTCCACCGCCCACTGCTGTGGTGAGAACATGGTTGATATGCCATCCACCTGGAACACTAATGAGAGGCTCAGTTACAGGGTTGTGTTGGGCTGGTCATGTATACACCCTGTGATTAGTCTGAACTGAGATTCCAGACTCCCAGAAGGAAAGCTGTTCTTCAGCATAAACTGTATTATTAGCATAAAAGGGCAGAGGACCACTGCTGTCAGGGTGGTGAGAATGCTGCCCAGACCCAAGTTCCGACATGCCAGCAGAAGGCCAGCCCTGCATGCCAGGCGGAAGAAAGACTGGACAGCCCCTTGCCCTTTGCTTTGTCTAAACTTTTCCTTCAGCTCTAGGAACTGGTTTAACTTTTTTCCTCCTAATGCAGTACGGTCTTCTAACTCTTTTTCCCCACCCAAAGCTCACTTTTGGGAACTTGAGGGGCGTTTCACCTCCTGCCCAGAAGAGAGCAAACATCAGAGGTGTCACCTAGGCTGGACTTTGATTGTCCTCTCACTTGGCCAGCATGGCCACTGGCAGCTGGTATATTCAGTGAGCTGGCCCTCTTGGAGTTGGATCGCTCATTTTCACCTTGATCAACTTTTAACCTCACAGCAGGCAGTTCAGTTGCCCTTTCATACCCCAGATGACCCCATCGTCATCCGCTCTTCCTTCTTCCTGTACTTCCCAGGCAGTGCTTTTCCCATATTTTAGTGAGTCTGGATTGTTTCAGCAAATCCAACTTCTGATGTGTCTGGTGACCACAGGACCACCTGTGATTCTGCAGGTAGGACTCACGTGACTCAGCACAGAGTTGTACTCATGACTAGAATTTATCACAGCAAGAGGACAAAGCAGACTCAGCAAAGGGAAAAGGTCCATGAGGAGAAATCTGAAGAAAACCAGGTGCACGCTTTTAAGAGTCCTTTCCCAGTGGAGTCACACATAATACACCTCACAGCCCAGGCTGTGACAACACGTGAAATACTATTTCCTGGAGGCTCATTAGGGACTCAGTGCTCTGGGATTTTTATTGACAGCTGATTGTATAAGCATACTGTGCCCAGCATGGACCCAAAGCCCAGATGCCCAAACAAAAAGCAGGTGCTCAGCATAAATATCAGTTTACGGACAGGGAGTAATAATTATGGTGGTGTGAAACCTTCAAAAATTAAGTTCCCAGATACTAGCCAAGGCAAGTCTTGCCTCCTTACCAGCAATCATTGCCAGGGATCAAGTTAAGGTTTGCAGCGTCCACTCTTTTCCTGCACGTTCAGTAGAGGAAATACTACAGGCAACTCTATCACAAGCAACTCACCTGACTCAAGAAGCTCCTGTATAATAGGGATATTCCTGTAATGCTCTGTTGAATAGGTACTAAATTCTGGCATCAGAATTGTTGTAGAAGAGTGTTCTCTTTCCTCTGCTCATGGAATGTCACTGGGTTGATGAGCTTTAAAAACAAAACAAAACATGGCTTAAGGAAGGCATTCAGCTTAATGGTTCTTGTGCTTAGGAATTGGCCCGACTTGCTCATGTGCCCACTGGGGGGGAGACGTGGACAGAAGAGAAACAGAGTGCAGCCTCTAGGTTGGTTTGTGTGGAATCACTGTCTCCTGGGACTTGAGGCAAGACAGTGTTTCCTTTGTAGGAAGGCACTGGAATCCTTTATGTATTTTATAGTCAAGGGTAAATTCGCTGTCAAATGTTTCTGATGTTAAAGTCCTTTGCAAAGTAGGACTCTTAACCTTTTCCTTAAGGTCATCAAAGGTACTGTTTTATGATTCCTGTAGAAGAGCATTATGGAACGTGTGTGTGTGTGTGTGTGTGTGTGAGAGAGAGAGCTCAGAACTGCTGAGAAGCAGCACTGGCGCAGGAGTGTAGAGAACGTATGGAGTTCTTACTTCCTGTCATCATGAAAATAGAGAAAAAGAGTAGAAACTGGGTTGGTGATAACTATTACACAGAAAAGTTAAAATTAATGCTTATTCAAAAGAAATATTTTATTCACCCAGTTGGACTGTTCTTACGGCCTGGAGTTCTTTAAGACAATATGGCTAGCTGGCCCTTGCAGCACGTTGGGTTCCCACAGGCCCATTGGCCTCTCATATTTATTTGGGGGAAAAGAAGGAAAAAGTCCAGTCCTTCATTGTATGTTTTTTAAATTTATTTATTTACTTACTTACTTTTGCCCACACCATGTGGCAGTGGGATCTTAGTTCCCTGACTAAAAATCAAACCTGTGCTCTATGAATTGCAAGTGCAGAGTCCTAAGCACTGGACTAGGGAAGTCCCACCTTCATTGTGCTTTTATTCCTTTGAACCTCATTCAGGCTGACCTTGAGCTTCATGTGCTTATGAATGGTGTGCTGTAGGAAGAAGCTATAAAGTCTCTTGTGTCACAAGGGGGTTGACAATTCTTAAAATGCAAATATTGTAATGGACACATGTATATGTATGGATGAGTCCCTTCACTGTTTACCTGAAATAATCACAGCATTGTTAATTAGCTGTGCATGCATGCTAAATTGCTTCAGTCATGTCTGACTCTCTGCAACTCTACAGAATGTAGCCTGCCAGGCTTCTCTGTCCAGGAGATTCTCTAGGCAAGAATACTGGAGTGGGTTGCCATGCCCTCCTCCCAGGGATCTTCCTGACCCAGAGATTGAACCCTTGTCTCTTACGTCTTCTGCATTAATAGACGGGTTCTTTACCATTCACAGCACCTAGGAAGCCCTTAATTGGCTTTCAGTTCAGTTCAGTTGCTCAGTCGTGTCCGACTCTTTGCGACCCCATGAATCACAGCATGCCAGGCCTCCCTGTCCATCACCAACTCCCGGAGTTCACTCAGACTCATGTCCATCGAGTCAGTGATGCCATCCAGCCATCTCATCCTCTGTCGTCCCCTTCTCCTCCTGCTCCCAATCCCTCCCAGCATCAGAGTCTTTTCCAATGAGTCAATTCTTCGCATGAGGTGGCCAAAGTACTGGAGTTTCAGCTTTAGCATCGTTCCTTCCAAAGAACACCCAGGACTGATCTCCTTTAGAATGGACTGGTTGGATCTCCTTGGAGTCCAAGGGACTCTCAAGAGTCTTCTCCAATGCCACAGTTCAAAAGCATCAATTCTTCGGCGCTCAGCCTTCTTTACAGTCCAACTCCACATCCATACATGACCACTGGAAAAACCATAACCTTGACTCGACGGACCTTTGTTGGCAAAATAATGTCTCTGCTTTTCAATATGCTATCTAGGTTGGTCATAACTTCCAAGGAGTAAGCGTCTTTTAATGTCATGGCTGCAGTCACCATCTGCAGTGATTTTGGAGCCCCCCAAAATAAAGTCTGATACTGTTTCCACTCTTTCCCCGTCTATTTCCCATGAAGTGATGGGACCAGATGCCATGATCTTCGTTTTCTGAATGTTGAGCTTTAAGCCAACTTTTTCACTCTACATTTTCACTTCCATCAAGAGGCTTTTTAGTTCCTCTTCACTTTCTGCCATAAGGGTGATATCATCTGCATATCTGAGTTCCAGAAAAACATCTATTTGTGTTTTATTGACTGTGCCAAAGCCTTTGACTGTGTGGATCACAATAAACTGTGGAAAATTCTGAAAGAGATGGGAATACCAGACCACCTGACATGCCTCTTGAGAAACCTATATGCAGGTCAGGAAGCAACAGTTAGAACTGGACATGGAACACAGACTGGTTCCAAATAGGAAAAGGAGTATGCCAAGGCTGTATATTGTCACTCTGCTTATTTAACTTATATGCAGAATACATCATGAGAAACTCTGGGCTGGAAGAAGCACAAGCTGGAATCAAGATTGCCAGGAGAAATAATTGGCCATACTGCAATATGAAATGTTTTTTATATTAAGAAATAAAAGTTTTTAAAAATGGAAATATTGTTTCATTTGTATAGTACTTTCATTTCTCCAACATGATCTGAATCCTTTGGTTAGAGAAGAGTAAGACTTGAAGTGGTCACGGTAGAAATGTAGAGGTTAGTGGTAGTGGTTTAGTTGCTAGTCATGTCTGACTTTTGCAACCACATGGACTGTAGCCTGCCAGGTGCCTCTGTCCATGAAATTCCCCAGGCAAGAGTACTGGAGTGGGTTGCCATTTCTTTCTCCAGGGGATCTTCCTCACTCAGGGTTCAAACCCAGGTTTCCTGCTTGCAGGTAGTATCCTGCTTTGCAGGTGGATTCTTTACCAACTGAATCATTAACCTATGAGGGCAGGAGTGTGGACATAAAGTTAGGAGGTGTGTTGACTGAGTCACAGAGTGAATGTTTGGTGACCACAAAATCTTGTTTGAGCTTCCTGTGACTTGAGCCCAGTTGCTGAGTGTCGTGAATCACATCCAAGCTCCTGCACATATTTTGGTTGTTTCAGGACTCGGTGGTCTTCGAGGATGTGGCTGTTAACTTCACCCTGGAGGAGTGGGCTTTGCTGAATTCTGCTCAGAAGGAGCTCTACAGAGACGTGATGCTGGAGACCTTCAGAAACCTAGCCTCAGTGGGTAAGAATGATGTCATTCTTTCACTTAGTTATTTAGAGACAAGCATATCTGGCACATCACTGTTCTGAGATGTAGAATGTAGAAAGGAAGTATGTTAACTAATAAGACAGATGTGGTCACAACTATCATAGAATCTCCACACAAAAAATGTGAATCTATGTATTAAACTGAGTTTTTCTTTCTGTAAAGAAAGCTCCCTTAGTATCACTAGTAGATACAGGTTTCATGGGGCATTTTAGAACCTTGAGAGAATTTTACTGTGTTTATTAAAATACTCACCATTTTGACCCCTTGTACTTGTTTTTGATGAAGTCTTGACACAGATAAATGCCTGTTTCTTTCTTAGCTAACAGATACTTTCTTTCTTGTAAGATTTGTTCCCTTTTTGCTTTCAGATGATGAGACTCAATGTAAGGCCAATGGGTCAGTTTCTCAGCAGGATATTTATGGGAATAAAATATTCAAAGAATATAAAATATCTGGAAATGATTCCTGGCCCTTTGTCTTAGGAAAAATTTGGGAAGAACTCAGCATTGAAGATCAGTACACATACCAGAGTAGACACCCAAGGTGAGTTGCACTCAGAGAAAGCAGTATTTCAGGAAGGAATCTTAGCATGTCATGAAGTTTAAAAAGCAAACAAAGCACAAGTAAGCCTAGGTCAGATTTGTTTGTCATAGAGATTTTCATGAAGATTTTTTTTTTAATTTGACATTGATGTTATGTTAGAAACAGTTGAAAACAATCAGCTGGAGAAATCATGTTTAAGAAACACTTGTTTGTGTAATGGTTGCCCCCTTTTGTGGCCCTGAGTTCATTCCACTTAAAAAGAAGTCAAATCAGTGAGAATATTTACCCATTCAGTGAAATCCGTGAAAATGTAATCCTTGTGTGTATGTGTGTGTGTGTGTGCTCAGTCATGTCTGACTCTTTGCAACCTTATGGACTGTAGCCAACCAGGTTCCTCTGTCCATGAAATTCTCCAGGAAAAAATACTGAAGTGGGTAGCCATTACCTCCTCTAGAGGGTCTTCCCAACCCAGGGATTGAACCCATGTCTCTTGCGTGTCCTGCATTGGCAGGGAAATTCTTTATCACTGCACCACCTGGGAAGCTCTGTAATGCTTGTACTTACTAATAAATCATTATTAGTCAAACCATTTATAACATGATTCTCATATTTAACAGAAATGATGTGGTGGAAAGACTCCATGAAAGTAATGATCAGTGTGGGGAAGGCTTCAGTCAGATTCCAAATCTTAACCTGTACCAGAAAACACTCACTGGAGTAAAACGGTACGAATACAGTCCATACAAAAAAGCCTTCATGCATCGTTCACTCAAGAATCACAGCACTGCTTGCACTGGACATAAACCGTATCAATGTCAGGAATGTGGGCAGGCCTACAGTTGTCATTCACACCTAAGGACGCATGTGAGAATCCATAATGGAGAAAGGCCCTTTGTGTGTAAATTATGTGGAAAAACCTTTCCGCGTACTTCTTCTCTCAACCGGCATATCAGGATTCATACTGCTGAGAAAATCTACGAATGTCAGCAATGTGGGAAAGCCTTCATTGATTTTTCAAGTCTTACTAGTCACGTGAGAACTCACACTGGAGAGAAACCATATCAATGTAAGGAGTGTGGGAAAGCTTTCAGCTACTCTTCAACTTTTCGAAGACACATGGTAACACAACTGGAGAGAAGCCCTATAAGTGTATGGAATGTGGGGAAGCTTTCAGCTACTCCTCAACTTTTCGAAGACACATGATATCACATACCGGGGAGACACCACATAAATGTAAGGAATGTGGGGAAGCCTTCAGTTATTCCTCAGCTTTTCGAAGGCACATGATAACACACACGGGAGAGAAGCCCTATGAATGTAAACAGTGTGGGAAAACCTTCATTTATCTCCAGTCCTTTCAAAGGCATGAAAGGATTCACACTGGAGAGAAGCCTTACGAATGTAAGCAATGTGGAAAAACCTTCATCTATCCCCAGTCATTTCGAAGACATGAAAGGACGCACGGTGGAGAAAAACTCTATGAATGTGACCAGTGTGGAAAAACATTCAGCCACCCATCCTCCTTTCGAGGACACATGAGGGTGCACACTGGAGAGAAACCTTACAAGTGCAGTCAGTGTGGGAAAACTTTCAACTGGCCCATATCCTTACGAAAACACTTGCGAACTCACACTAAAGAGAAACCCTATGAATGTAAACAGTGTGGAAAAGCCTTCAATTTGTCTGCTTGCTTTCGAGAGCATGTGAGAATGCATCCTGGAGACAAGTCTTATGAATGCAAACTATGTGGGAAAGCCTTCTACTGTCACCTCTCCTTACAGAAACACATGAGAAGGCATACCGCTGAGAAGCTTTATGAATGTGAGCAATGCCAGAAAGCTTTCAGTTGGCCTGAACTTTTGCAACAGCATGTGAGAACACATACTGCAGAGAAACCTTACGAATGCAAGGAATGTGGTAAAGTCTTCAAGTGGCCCTCGTCCCTACCAATACATATGAGAATGCACACTGGAGAGAAACCATACGAATGTAAGCAGTGTGGGAAGGCCTTCAGTTGTTCCTCGTCCTTAAGAAGACATGCAAGGATACATACTGTGGAGAAACACTACATATGTAATGGGGAAAATCCTCCTGCAAATGAATTCATGCACAGCGCTTCAGAATTTTCACACGAGGAGAGAAATCTTATAAAGTTGCAAATCTGGTATTGCCTTTATGAGTCCCTTGTCATGGGAGTGGATCCATATTGAGTGTATTTCTAGTTCTTTTTGATGAAAATTAATTGTTAAAGTACTCTCTTAACTATAGTACATAAATTTTATAGGTAGTGGGTTTTTTTTATATGTTTTAGGAAATAAAACATTTATCTTTCCAGTTGGACTCATGGTGATTTGCAGTGTATTTTAATATATACACTATATAGTTTAGAGCAACTACCCAATGTGGGGCTCGAACCCATGACCCTGGGATTAAGAGCCCGATGCACTTCTGACTGAGCTAGCCAGGCAGTTAAATATATAGTTTAATATCTCAGTTGTTTAAATTGTCCTTTAAGGGGTCACTGGAACAATGACATTGTGGTATTTGTTGGAATTTTCCTACTGGCTTAGTGTGGCAGATACTGGATAATCAATCAACCATTACATATTTTCCACCATGGTATTGAGACAGCCTTTATTTATGTGGAGCCTTATTCCATTTTTCTTAAAAATAGTTGGTAAAAATTTGTAATTATGCAGAGTTCTTCAAAGTGTATAGTCTCATGTGAATTGTTACTTTGAACTTTTACGCTTTGCTTTGTCTTCGCTTGTGATTGTGAATTAAAACTAGGTTTTTTATTTAAGAGACACTTGTGATGTGACCATGAGATATCGAGTTCTGGATTGTGTTACATCAGCATGAGTAGTGTTAGGAACTACAGTTCCCCAGATACCTTCCCTTTATGATTCTCTGTCCAAATATACCAGAAGCCGATTGATGTGAGATTTGGAAGGCATAAGTGAAGCCATTACTAAAGTTTTGCAGTTTGTTGTTGTTGTTTAGTCACTCAGTTATCTCTGACTTTTTTGCGACCCCATGGACTGTAGCCCACTAGACTCCTCTGTCCATGGGATTCTCCAGGCAAGAATACTGGAATAGGTTGCCATTTCCTTCTCTAGGGGATCTTCTTGACCCAGGCATGGAACCTATGTTTCCTTCATTGGCAGGTGGTTCTTTACACTGAGCCACCAGAGAGTCTATAGATACATTTACTTATCACTAAAATAACCATTTTGGTTTCCTAACTTTTATTTTTGAGGCATATTGTTGGGGAAAGGTCAAAGAGCTGCTTCTAGAACTGTTCCTTAAATAGTAAGCCTGAGGCAACACTCACTCATGGAGGAATTTCAGAGATTATTGCTGCTATCAAGTCCTGGGGGATACAAGGACTTTTTTTTTTAACTAAACTTTTCTTTCAGTTTGGTTGTTATAAAAGCTATGAAAGGGGAGTTTGAAATATCACAATCCTTTTTAAGGTGGTTTTTAAAAACTTGTAGTTGATTTACAATGTGTTAATTTCTGCTGTATAACAGTGATTCATTTATATATGTGTGTATATGTGTGTGTATTCTTTTCATTTTCTTTTCCATTATGGTTTATCACAGTCATTGAATATAGTTTCCCATGCTATATAGGACCTGGTTGTTTGTTATTATTGATACTGAAGTCCTTATATGCCAGTGCTGAAGTTCCAACTTCAACTCCAGGTATTTTAATTGGCAGACAACCTGATACCCTATGAACCACATACACTCAAACCAGGTCATATGATTTAATTCTATTTGTGGACTTCCCTGACAGTGCAGTGATTAAGACTCTGCGCTTCCACTGCAGGGGCACAGGTTCATTCCTGCGTGGGGAACTAAGATCCTTCATGCCACATGGTGCCCCTACACCACCCACCCACCCCCAAAAGGTATTTGTAAATAATGCTACTATGCCCACCTTTGTCTTCAGATTCTGCAAGTGGCTCAGCCTCTATGGCTGTGTCATAGAACCACAAAAATCTGATGCATAGCAACCCAGGTTGGTATCCATTGGGGTATCACCCCAGGCCACATGGCCCTGAAACCAGGCCCTCCAGAAGCTGCAGGAGTCATCATTTAAGAAATGTATCTAGGGCTTCCCTGCTGGCTCAGTGTTTAAGAATCCACCTGCCAACGCAGGAGACATGGTTTGATCCTTGGTCCAGGAGATCCCACGTGCCAGGGAACAACTAAGCCCATGGGCAACAACTACTGAGCAGCAAGTGAAGCCGCTGCAATGAGAAGCCACTGCACTGCAACTGGAGAAAAGCCTGCTGCAGCAAGGAAGACCCAACACAGACAAAAATAAAGAATTTTTTTTAATGAAATTGTCTTATAAAAACAAGTATATCTGATTTTTTAAAAAATCTATAGACTTATTAAAGAGGAATCTTATTCACAGAGTGCTGCCAGAGGACTGAGGCTCAGGCCTAAGATGGGCCAGCGTCTTCAACCACAGAGCAAAGGACTTTTCCCATCTGTGTGAAGAGGGGAAGCAGGATGAAAGTTGGGCTAGTGAGGGGCTAAGCGGATTCTGAGATCAGCAGGATTGGATGGGGGCCTCCTGGGTACCTTGTCTGGAGAAGCTGACCAGGGGCTTGTTCAGAACATCACTGTTGCTCAGACGGGTAGGAGGTGAGGGGCTGCTATCCAGAGTTCCCATTCCCTGTGGGGAGGGAGCCTGATACCGTGGGTTATGAAAAAGAACTCAAAAAGAATTTGGTCAAGCCCAGATTAGGAGCCGGGTCAGGAGAGCGGGGCTCCTGGTGCCAGAGGCCACACGTCAAACACGGTGGCATCCTGGCTTACACGCGGACGTGAATGTCTGTTCTTAAAGAAATGGCACAGACCCACACTGACTTCACCCCTGGACCATTGGCCCCTGAGGTCACCAGGCTCTCCTATTCCATCTCATCCAGTCCCGACCCTGGACAGGGGTCTCTCCGCGGGGCAAGTAAGTCAGGACTTCTCGGTCCAGGTCCACCTGCCCGGAACAAGTTCTGCCAGGAACCCACGTCCCGGGCTAGCGAGTCCAGGTATCTAGAAGGAGGCCGGGCAGGGGTGGGCTGAGGCCGAAAACCACACTTCCGCCCGGCATAAGTACCTGACGAAGGTTCAGACTAAACACTGAAGCCTGGAAGGACAGTTAACACTGTCCAGTCAGGGGAGGCAGGGGCGAGCCCAGAATACCAGAACTGCTGGGAAGGTATCAGAGTAACAGAGTCTGAACAACTGTCTAATCAGGGCCCGGAATCTTGCCTGAGTATTATCTTTTCGGAGTCCTGGGGTGAGTGAGTGGAGCACCATCCAATAAGATTGCCACTTCCCGGAGAACCATTCAATCAAGGGCTGCGGGGGCGGGTGTTATGTACACAGGAAGCGTCTGGCAGAGGAGTGCGTGGAACACCGTCCAATTAGACGGCGGAGGCCTAGAACTCCATCCAATCAGGATCGCCGGCGGCCCCATCCCGCGCAGGCGTCGCTCTCTTCAGACCTGACCGCTTCCGCGTACCTGTGGGTTGCGGCCTCAGGTGTCCTGTTTCCGAGGCCTCGCGGGCTCCGGGAAGGATGCCCTGGAGATCCAGGAACTAGCAGATATGGTGAGTTCTCTGGCCGGAGCCGGAGACCGGCTGGGGCTGATTACGACCCGCTGGGAGCTGAGGCAGGCCCGGGTTTCCGGCGCCCACTCCTTTAGATAGCAACCCAAGTCTCCCCCTCGACCCCGTTGCCCTGTCCCTTCCTGTCCCCTCTTGAGTGGGAGTCTCGGCCTGAGGATGCGCCCCTTGGGGATCCCGGGGAGAACCGGGTGACCCAGGCAGTGGTCAGGGGCTGGGGCGAGGGGACCTGTCCTGACCTGACAGATGCAGTCCTGTCCCTACCAGGCAGGAAGGTGCTTTACTCCCATTAAAAAACAAAATTCAACGAAGTAAGTTTCCAAGCTCTTACTGGTTTTATTCAGCCATTCATGAATCTGGCAGCTTCCCATCCAGCACAGAAGGGTGCTGCGGGTTGAAAGTCTCCTGTAGGCAGAAGTGAGCGGGTGGAAGGAAGCAGCGAAAGTGAGTTTTGTCTGTGGTAGGTTCCTTTACCCTAGGGAGGGCGCGGGTCTGCCAGGCAGATGTCTCCCTGTGCCGACCCGGTAATTCCTGATTGACTGCTTTCAAATTCCATTTCTGGGAGAGGCTGAAACTCTAAGTTCAACCAGCTCGTTTCTTGGGACTAGCATAAGTGACTCCATTTGGGGCTGTGGGCTTGTTTTAATATTCCAGAAATTTGGAGTAGGGACAGGACTCCGATCTCAACATATATCCCAGGGTCTCAGACGAAACAGAAAAAGGCTTTTCTGTTCTGGGTGAGGAGGGTGAGAGCAAGGCTGTTTGACAGCCTGGGGGATCTCTGGGGTCAGTGCATTCTCAGCCCAGTTGGGGAGAAGGGGAGCTTTATTCTGTATCTCAGTGCTTCTTGAGGATGGGGAGGGGGAGCTGGTGACCAAAAAGTCAGGGGAAAGTTTGGTTTGCAAATGGGCAATTGTGAACACTTGGTCAAATGAAAATTTCAAACTTCCTAAGCATGCACTTTCATACTTTCATTCAAGTGTGTTATTGTGGGAGGCGGGAGGGGAGTCTGTAAGTGTCTCAAAAGGAGTTTATTTTACACAAAGGAGTAATTTGCTCTAGCAAAATAATGGAACCTGGTGGTCTAGTGACTAAGAAACCTCCTTCCAATGCAGGGGATGTGGGTTTGATCCCTGTGGGTCTGGGGATTAAATCCCACATGTCACAGAGCAACTAAGACCCAATTAAGCCAAAAATAATTAAGTTTTTAAAAATAATGGAACCCCAGGAAAGGGGTCATGGGAAACTGATCTACAGCCGGTAGATCTGAAGAAGCATAGGTGACAGTCTGATCCTGAGACACATCTGAAGTGTGTGTGTGTGTGTGTCTGGGAGTTGGAGGCGGTCTTGAGGGACTGAGCCTTTAACCTGTGGAATCCAATGCCATATCCAGGTAGAGCGTGTCAGACCCCAGTATCAAGGGTAGGAAAACCAGCTGGAGTCAGAGAATTGCCTGGTATGGGGAGAAACCACGACATATTGGTGACCAGGAGTCTCCGAAGAGATGTGGTCTCCTTGAGGGTAAAGAGACACAGAGGGAAGAAACAAACAGGAGGGAAAACTGAGTTTTCCCCAAACACGCAAGAAGGAAGAGCTAGTTTTCCCTTTACCAGGCTTCTCACATCAACCGACCCAGCTCGTCCTCTGGGAGATTCTCCTTGCTAACTCCATGTGTCTCCCAGCTCTCAATCTGGGGCTTTTAAAAGTTCTTTCTTATCTTTTTTCTTACTTAATGGGGCCATGTTGGGAGTCTCCACAAGAATGATATAGCTTATGGGTGGTTCAGGATGGTGGGCAGACTCTTCTCCAGGCACTGTCCTTGGCTGATGCAAACAGTACACAGGTGGTGATGGGTGAGCATGGCTGACCCGCCGTGCTTTAAGCCAGCACCTCCATGATGGAGTCGGGGGCTACATTTCTATCCAGGAAACCTCTATTAAGGCAACTGTGGGATCACCATTTTCACTCTGTAGTACTGAAAGCAAATCAGACTGAATTCTCAAAAACTTTCCTTGCATTTCCCTGATGACTCATGTTGAACATCTTTTCATGAAAGTTTGCTTTTCTTTTTTTGTTTTCCTTTTCATGAGCTCATTGACCATTTATATTTCTTCTTTGGAAGAGTGACTGTTCAAATGTTAGGTATCAGCATCTCCTGAATGCCCTTTAGCATTTCATTCCCTCTGTTTCTAGTTTGCTGAGTATTTTTATCAAGAAAAGATGTGGGGTTGTTTTTCTTCCCTTTCTTAAAAAGCAATATGATGAGATATTTTGCATTTTTTTTCAAAAATAATTTCATTTATTTATTTTTGACTGTGCTGGGTCTTCACTGCTGCTGGGACTTTCCTCTAGTTGTGGCCAGCTGGGGGTACTCTCTAGTTGTGTGTGGGCTTATCATTGCAGTGGCTTCTCTTGTTGTGATACATGGGCTTATTTGCTCTACGGGATCAAACTAGTGTCTCCTGCATTGACAGGTGGATTGTTTACCACTGAGCCACTAAGGAAGCCCTTTCTAATTCTTTTTTTTTTCTTTTCTTTTTTGGCCTATCCACGTGGCATGTGGGATCTTAGTTCCCCAACTAGGGATCAAACCCATGCCCTTTGCATTGGCAAAGCAGTATTTTTTTTTTTCCCTTTGGTGTGCCGGATCTTTGTGGCTGCTCTTGGGCTTTTTCTAGTTGCAGCGAGCAGGGGCTGCTCTTCATTGCCCAGGCTTCGTATTGCAGTGGCTTTTCTTGTTGTGAAGCACAGGCTCTAGGTACTCAACCTTCAGTAGCTACAGCTCATGGGCTCCAGAGTGCTGGCTCAGTAGTTTCCCATGGGCTTAGTTGCTTCACAGCATGTGGGATCTTCATGGACCAGGGATTGAACCTGTGTCCCCAGCATTGGCATGCAGATTCTTTACCCCTGAGCCACCAGGAAAGTCCCAAAGGTGATGTGTTTTCACAGATACCTTTTCTGAGTCTGTTGAGGTGATTGTGTGGGTTTTGTTCTTTACTAATAAGGTATATGATACCAGTTTCCCATGGATGGAGGAGCCTGGTAGGCTGCAATCCATGGAGTCACAAAGAGTCGGACATGACTGAGCAACTTCACTTTCACTTTTCACTTTTGTGCATTGGAGAAGGAAATGGCAACCCACTCCAGTGTTCTTGCCTGGGGAATCCCAGGGATGGTGGAGCCTGGTGAGCTGCTGTCTATGGGGCTGCACAGAGTCAGACACGACTGAAGTGACTTAGCAGCAGAAGCAGCAGCAGGAGCTTTGTTTCTTTGAACCAAACTTTTTATTCCTGGAATAAATCCCCCTTGGTCATGGTGTTGAATCCTTTTTATATCTCTCTGGATTTGGATTGCTGACATTTTATTGAGGAATTTTCTTGTTTGTATTTATATGGTATACTGCTCTGTAGCTTTCTTTATGTGTGATGTCTTTTTTTGGTTTTGGTATCAGCATAATGCTAGCCTCCTAGAAGGGTTTGGAAAGTGTCTCTCCACCATTCAATTTTGTATATGTATTCCCAATTATTAATGGTGTTTAACATCTTTTCATGTGGTTATTGGCCTTTTGTATATCTTCTTTGGAGAATTGTCTATTCACATTTATCACACCATTATTGAGTTGTCTTATTTGTCTTTTATTTTTTATTGTTGTCTGGTTATTTGTCACTAAGTCATGTCCAACTGTTGCAACCCCATGGACTGTATAGCCCATCAGGCTCCTCTGTCCATGGGATTTCCCAGGCAAGAATACTGGAGCAGGTTGCCATTTCCTTCTCCAGGATTGTTGTTATGTGAGTTCTTCACATATATTTTTGATACAGTGCTCTCATCAAGTATGTGACTGGCAAACTCAGTTGCAACCCTAGTTGAAGTAACTTTGCCTTCTTTGTAGCTGATGTTGTGGGATTTCTTTTTTCTTCACGTCTTGAACCCATTTTTTTTTTGCTTAAGAAAACTCTACTTTTTAATTTTGTACTTGTTATCTTTTTACATCAACAATGTAGGGTAATCCCATATTTCTCTAATAATTAGGTTCTTCATTTTCCCTCTTAGAGTCACCTTTGGCTCAATCACCATAAGATTCTTCAACAACTCTTGTTTGTGGGACATCTTCCTTGAATTCCAAGCACTCTGTTATTTATCTGAGAGGCCCTGCTGGCTTGACAGCTTCCTGAGGAACCAGGCCCTTTCTTACCCAACAGATGTGCTGAGCCCTGCATCCTGGATGGCCTGTATACCCTCAGTGTCCACCTCATCACAGGAGGGGTTGTGTCTCTGCCTCTGTCGGATATGAGGGGACCAGACCAGACTGCTTGTTGCTGTTGCCTTCAAGTTCATGGTTATTCAGATACAGCAGCACTAATGTTCTGATTCCAGTTCTTGAAGGTGACAAAGACAGTGATAACTTTCGACCAAGCCAATGTCCATTTCCATGTTATCTGAATGATGGAGTTTCATTTATCAGTCTTTACCATGCCTCAGAATCTACTGTCTCAGTAAGAACAGTTCTTTTTAGTCCTGTCTCCATTAGTCCATGTCTACTGTTGCTGTCACATTTTGCTTCAGTGTCCAGCACTTTCCATCACTGAGGAACCTGCATTGGATTTGCTGGCATATGGTCATTTCCCACAGGAGTGTGGGCTCAGGAGTCCTAGGAATTGAATCCAGTTCCTACCTGTTGGCCCCCCATCCTCCCACACTCAAGGGTGAAAGGGGAGCCTCACTGACACAGAATATATAACTGTTTCAGGATTCAGTGGTCTTTGAAGATGTTGCTGTGAACTTCACCCTGGAGGAGTGGGCCTTGCTGGACCCTGATCAGAGGAAACTCTACAGAGATGTGATGCTGGAGACTTGCAGGAACCTGGCCTCTGTGGGTGAGGACAACTTCCTCCCTGCACTAAGTCTTTAGGGAACAGTTATTTCTTATAATGTTCTTTCTTACGAGGGATAGGGATGGGAATATGTTGGAAAAAAGTCAGACGCGGCTCCTGCCATTATAGAACCTACCTATAATCGGGTTGCTTTTCCACGAAAACAGTTTCATTCATTGATTGACTTTTTGTCACTCTTGAGCAGAATCTCAAGGTTCCCTAATTTGGGCAGTGAGAGAAGCATAATGGTTTTCACCCTGTGAAAGTTACAATTGTCGATACACATTTGACATGATGATCTTGTTGCAGTTAAACCCACACTGACGCGTCATCAGTGAAATGAGGACTGGAGAATCGGCCCATCTCATGGAAAGCTTGCTGTTCTCCACCCTCCCCATGAGAAACTTTCTCCACTAGCTGGATGGCAACCACACTATCCAGCATCCCAAGGGCTGCTGGGTCTATGGACACAGGCCTTGTCCAGGGCCTCTGTACCTGAGATCACCAGGGAGCTCACCTCTTGGGAGGAGCAGGTTCTGGATCAGACAGCGATGTTTGGACGTACCCATTAGGAACATGACCAGGTCTCTGAGAAGGTGATGGGTATGATTAACCTGGCTTCCCTCTTGGAGTTTTCATCCATCCTTGCCCACTCAAGAAGTCTTTTTATACCTCCCTGTACAAAGGAAGGATTTGGGAAAGTGCATTTTGCCCCATTTCTTCCTACTCTCCTTCTTCAATAATATTGATCAGACATCAGTCTCCATTCTTTTTGAAATATCTCTTAGTGAACAAAGCTACCACTTTTGACTCATTTTTCCTGTGATGGCCAAATTCCAAATAGTCAAGGTCTTTTCTTTGTCTCCATGTCTTTTTTCCTTATAAAATTGGTTTACATTTTTGAATCTGTATATGGAAAGTAATCTACATATGGTTTCTTTTCTTTCCTTTATCCCACTGTTTCTTTCCTGAGAATTTAGTTACACTACCAATTGTTACGATTATTACCAATTGTTCTTGCCTTCAAGTTAAAACTAGATCAAGTACTCAGTGTGATATTTTGAAGAATGAACTGTTCATTAAAGAGAAAAAAGTAAGAGTCACAAGAAATGATTCCTGGTCTGTTTTTGGAGAAAACTGGATCTTTCTTGACATTGGAGGTCACCAGACTCTAGAAAGGGATTGGAGGTGAGTGGCACTGCCATGGGGGCAGGGGGATACCTGCAGCCTGTTAGACTCACTTGAAACTAAAGGAAAGGTGTAAACCTAGCTAACCAAATTTGTACTCAGAAAAATTTCAAAAGAACATACTTTCCTAAATATGATGTTGAGTATATAAACCATAATGAAGTTGGAAACAAAATGATGGCCAAGATACCCTGTATATAAGAAACACAGAAAGTGTTGACTCTGTTTTAGCACTCAGCCAGAGCATTAAACTTGTTGCATTTTGTCACAATGCAGAGAGTATAAAAAATATGCTCATTCATTGAAAATGGCAAGTATGTAGTCAAAATAATAATGAGCAATCATCAATAAATCATTAGTGAAGAAATTATTTATAATCATTCATCTCTAATACTGTGCTTCCCATTTGGAACAGAAATCATTTGATGGAGAAGCTCTGCATAGATAATGAAGGTCATCACTGTCTGGAAGCCCTGAACCAAATTACAGATCTTACTCTGCATAAAGGATATTGGCCTGGAATTCAGCCCTGTAAAATGCACTAAGTGTGGAAAAGCCTACAGGGGTTGTTCCTTCCAAAATCAGCAGAGATCTCTCCCTGGATACAGACATTATCCATGTGAGGAATGTGGGGAAGCCTGCAGCTGTGTCTCATGCCTAAGCCCTCTAGGGGAACAGACATTGAAGAGGAACCCAATAAATGTCAGGATGCTGGGAGAACATGTAAGAGATGTGTGAAGAGTCATGGTAGTAAATGGTCTTCAGATTGTAAGAAATCTAGAAAAGCTCTTGCTTTTCCCTCATCCTTTAAGGGACATGAGAGAGGTCAGCATGGACAGAAAACCTACATGTGTAAAGTCTGTGGGAAATCCTTTACCTATCATTCGTACTTTGCATGGCACATGAGAACTCACACTGGAGAAAAACACTGTGGGTGTGAGGAATGTGAGCAAGCCCTCCGATATTTCTCATCCCTGGTTGGACACATGATACACACCAGTAAGAAACCTTATATGTGTGAGAAATGTGGGAAAGCCTTCAGTTGTCCCAAATACTTCAGAAGACACATGAAAACACACAGCAGCATGAAACCCTATGAATGCACAGAATGTGGCAAAGCCTCCTTATCCCTCGGAACATGTAGGAACACACAGTCAAGAGAAGCCCTATGAATGCCAGCACGTGGGAAAGCCTTCAGGCATCAGAGATATTTTAAAAAGCACATGAAGATGCACAATGGAGCAAAGCCCTATAAATATATAGAATGCGGCAAAGCCTACAGCTGCTCCATGTCCCTCCGGGAACATGAGAGAACACACACGGGGGAGAAGCCCTTTGGATGTCCACTCTATGGAAAAGCCTTCATGCACCAAGCCTCCCTTCACAAACACCTGAGGACACACAGCAGGGAGAGAGCCTACACATGCACGCAGTGCCAGAAGGCTTTCCGTTGGCCCTCCTCCTTAAGGAAGCATGTGCGAATGCACAGTGAGGATAAGCCCTACACATGTCAGCAGTGTGGGAAAGCCTTTTGGTACCCCACAAACCTGCGAGGACACATGAGGACACACACCGGGGAGCAACGCTGAACACCAGGCCTCTGGGAGACACTTCGTTTTCACTTCAGACTTGGAATGCGAGCAGCACCCTGGAGCAGAACCTTATGAATGGGACACTGTGGGAAGACCTCAACTCTTCACTTATTTCATACACAAAACCTCAGGGCATGACAGAAATCTCTTAATGGAAATAAATATGATTTTCCCTTCCTAAGTGCCTCGTCTTTGATAGGGATCCCAGGGTATTCATTCATGTTCTGTTTCATGTTGCTAATCTGAACACTTAAGGTAACTATCCCTTTGTCTCCTTCATCTGTACTAGTTATATTTCATTACCTTTGATTTTACATCATCATGCAGTTGTATAAAGTTTATCTCATTTCTGTTACAATGTCTTTTGGGTGGGAGGATTATGTCTCTTGGCTTGGGAGAATCTTAGTTTTCCAACCAAGCATGGTATCCGTGCCTCTGCAGTGAAAGTGCAGAGTCCTAACCACTGGACTGCCAGAGAATTCCTGTTACAATGTCTTTAAATGTCTTTTTATTTATTTATTTATTTTTGACTGTGTTGGGTCTTCATTGCTGTGAGAAGGATTTCTCTGGTTGTGCTGAGTGGGGGGTACTCTCTTGTTGCAGAGCATGGGCTGAGTAGTTGTAATGCACAGGCTTAGTTGCCCCAAGGCATGTGGGATCTTCCAGGACCAGGCAACGAACCCATGTCCCCTGCATCAGTAGCAGGACCCTTAATCATCAGACCACCAGGGAAGTCCCTACAAAGTCTTTTGAACCCAGGGGTGTAAGTGGTTTTCAATTTTCATTTTCTGTGTATGCATGTGTGCAACTTGGTATGTTTAGGTGAAAAGTTTTTGATTCTTTCTTTGTTTTATATTCCCAGTATGCTATCATGATATGAGGTTTGTATTGTTGAAAAGTATTTCCTGGTCCACTGTTAGAGATACAAGAATTTTCTGACTCAGTATTTACTCTCCCCTAGAACCTTTATACTGAAAGTTGTGTCTTCTATGTTTCTTTGTCTATCCATTGTCTAATGGATACCATATTTGTATTCATAGTAATTAGTAATTGTGGAAGGTCTTGAAAGACCTTCTGTCTTGCCTGGTAATGTTTGTAATTTGGCCTCTGCTCATTGTCTTGACCTTGGTTAGAAATTGGACACAAAACACTGAATTAAGAAGAATGACTTGTTGGCATGGAGATGAAAGCTGCTGTCTAGATGAGTCTACTGAACTGTGTTGTCATCTTGGGTAAGGTGGAAAACTGTATATCCAGAGTCGTCCTGTTAGTGATTGAGAGTTACAGTTCTTGAGAAGAGGAAGATGCATGAAGTCTGGAGCTGGAGTGAGGAAGCCATGATTCTCAGCTCTTCTGTACCATCAGGAGACAGAGCTGCAGGGCAGCCTGGTGGCCTGAGCGCCAGCACTGCTTTCTCACTTCTGGCTCTGCCTGTGTGGAACAGCCCCAGTCAGACACATGTTTGATGTTAGTTACCTGCTGGGCAGCAGTGTGGACTGTGCTCAGCAGTGTGGACAAGGCCCCTCATCGTGGGTCCTCTTTGGTTTTCAGGTTCACACAGTTCCCTGCATGTTCCTGTGGCTCTTTGGGGTCCATCAGGCCACTTCTTCAGGCTTCAGAAGACCCCTCAGTGATTTTCTCATATCCTGTGACCCTCTTCATGTCCAGGGATTCTCCTAATTACATGATTTCTGAGGGAAACATCTTGTTCCTCTAATAGTGGATGTTTCCTGTCTCTACCCATTGCAGATGTAATATGGCAGCCACAGATGCAGGAAACCTACTTCCCTAGTTGCATTGTTGAGAGGCTGTAATGACCCTGCATTTCTTGTTCCTCAATACTTCCAAGACCGAGATAAGCTCCTGTGAATACATGTAGCAGTTTGTGGCGTTTTCTCTTACAGGGGTCTGCTCTCTAAATGATTAGACCAGTATGTTTAATTAGTCCATTTTTATATGTGATTTCCCATTGCTTTATATGTGGTCATCCAGGATGCGATTTAAAACAATGTGCATTGAAAATTCAAGTTCAGGAACTTCTCTGGTGGGCCAGTGCCTGAGATTCTGAGCTCCCAATGCAGGGGGTCTGGGTTCGATCCCTAGTCAGGAATCTAGATCCCACGTCACAATTAAAGATCCTTGTGCTGAACTAAGACTTGACACAGCCAAATAAATGATTTTTTTAAATAATCTGATTTAAAGTGTTAGAGGGGTACCTACTGAATGCTTATTTGGAGGCTGTGAATCTGTACCTGCTTGCTCAGAGGCCATGAATCTGTACCTGTCTTGTGTGCTTTTAGGGCCTGGCCATGTGTGGTCACAAGAAGGGGATCCTGGAAGGCCCAGAAAAATCTTACTGTACTCAGGGCCTAGTGACATAATCACTATGCAATAAGACAGGTGTGTCACTTGGGGAGCACCAAGGCAGCTATCTCACTTGAGCCACAGAGGAGCAGAGCATACAAGGACCCAAGGGCAAACATCTGTATTCGTCAGGGGCGTAATTGTTTGAGCCTAGAGTGCATGGCATAGGAGGGACATTCAATATCTAGCATCAGATTATGATTGTGGGAAATAAAGGCTTGATTGGAGTCAGGACCCATAGAAAATGGAAGAGAAAAAGTGGGTGTTTGGTTTGAGGACTTGCTTGATTGACCTGCCTGTGATCAGAAGCTCCTCACTGGTTGCCCAACAAGCCCCTCTGCACTGGCTCATCTGTGTGTGCGATGGCTCCAGACCCTGAGAGTAATTGGTTTTTTCACTCACTAGTACCTTCCAAACATCATACAAGTTAGGCTGTTGGTGAATTCTAGCCTGAAATCATAGAGATGGGGATTCTGGGAAATATACCTCCCAGTCACATGCACAATGAAAAAAACAATCCAGCACAAACTTATCTACCTATTGGTTTCATTGACCTTTCACAATTGTACCAAGAAATGTAGCACAGTGATGAGGTGAGAGGACTTCCCTGGTGACTCAGACAGTAAAGAATCTGCCTGCAATGCAGAGTTCAATCCCTGAGTCAGGAAGATCCCCTGGAGAAGGAAATGGCAACCCACTCTAGTATTCTTGCCTGGAGAATCCCATGGACAGAGGAACCTGGTGGGCTATAGTCTGTGGGGTCACAAAGAGTTGGACATGACTGAGCAACTCAGCATGACTCATGAGGGGGTGAGAGGGATATTTAGAAGATTTCATTTGTTCATTCATTCAATCTCTCCAGTGAATATTATAGCAGAAGAGTAAACTATTTCAGCTAACACTGGCAGTTGATACCTAAATAGATTATTAAACTATATACAAGGACATGTATGTACTGTGGCCAGCACAGCAGGTAGGGATCAAAAGTGGTCGACACAGTTTGGAAAAAAGAAACTAGAGACAGAATTAAAGTTTTGAAGATGGGAGCGGTGGACTCAACCTCTAGGATCAAGAGCCTTGTTCCTCAAAGCCACATCCTTTTTATTTAGTGTTTTGGCAAGCAGGAAATATCTGTTGTGCGATGATAAAATCAGCCTCCTGTGTCCCTGGTCACATCTCCCATTTTATTGATTACTTTGAACTACCTTTGTTATTTTTTTGTACGAGGGGTATCACCCAGCTGGAGGTCATAGACCCACATATGCTTTGGGAAAACATCTTGGTATGTGCACAAGCAGCTTTCTGAACTTGTGCTGATGCAGCGTTCCAAGCTCCACACTGTTTTTCCTTAGCTTAGCAGGGCATGATGACTCCAACTAATCAACCCGATGTACTTTTGTTTGGATTATATTTAATTGTTGTATCTCGCTTTTATTCTTTTCCCATCATGATTTTCTCATGGCTTAGCCAGAGCAACAGTGGCTGATTATTAACCCCTGCATGTATGCATATATACTGAATTCAATAATGTCTCCTCTCCCCCCTCATCACCACCAATTTCATGTCCACCTGGAATCTCTCATACAACCTGTGGATTTAAAAGATAGTCACAACCTAAAAGTTGTGAGTTATGTTTTACCCAGAGGGAATTTTAGGGACTTAAGCCCTGGAAGCAGCATCTCAAGTAAGCCTGAGAGAATTGCTCCAAGGAAGTGGGAGGAGGAGCCAGGTTATATAGAAGTGTTGCAACAAAGGGCAGGTAGTCAGAACATCAAAAACTGGCTGTTAATTGAAGAAAATAAAATATCCCAAGTTAAGAATTTAGCAGTTTTCTATGTACGAGAAGATGCAAAAGTCTGGGCTCACTGAAATCATTCCTTTGATATGCATCTCAGCTACCTGGGGCCAGTATCCTGTGTTTTCACATCTTGAGTTCCTCAGGGCTCATCATGGGGAGTGGTTGTAGTCTGATGGCTGATAGATGGCAGATACTCTTCTTCCTGATTTCCTTCAGGTTCAGTGGCTCTCATTGTTGGGCTGCAATCACTGATGACTGACACCCTTGTTTACTGATATGGTAGGAAATATTCCTTTTCTCAAACCTGATTTGGAAATAAGGTCTGTGCAGATGTAATCAGGATGTGGCCATAATGGATTGGAGTACATCATAATCCAATGACGTGTACTGGGACACAGACACCTGCCCAGGAGACAGACATGTCTTCAATTCAGTTCAGTTCAGTTCAGTCACTCAGTCGTGTCCGACTCTTTGCGACCCCATGAATCACAGCATGCCAGGCCTCCCTGTCCATCACCAACTCCCGGAGTTCACTCAGACTCACGTCCATTAAGTCCGTGATGCCATCCAGCCATCTCATCCTCGGTCGCCCCCTTCTCCTCCTGCCCCCAATCTCTCCCAGCATCAGAGTCTTTTCCAATGAGTCAACTCTTCGCAGGAGGTGGCCAAAGTACTGGAGCTTCAGCATCATTCCTTCCAAAGAAATCCCAGGGTTGATCTTCAGAATGGACTGGTTGGATCTCCTTGCAGTCCAAGGGACTCTCAAGAGTCTTCTCCAACACCACAGTTCAAAAGCATCAATTCTTCGGCGCTCAGCCTTCTTCACAGTCCAACTCTCACATCCATACATGACCACAGAAAAAACCATAGCCTTGACTAGACGGACCTTAGTCGGCAAAGTAATGTCTCTGCTTTTGAATATACTATCTAGGTTGGTCATAACTTTTCTTCCAAGGAGTAAGCGCCTTTTAATTTCATGGCTGCAGTCACCATCTGCAGTGATTTTGGAGCCCAAAAAAACAAAGTCTGACACTGTTTCTCTGGCTTGGAGAATTTTGAGCATTACTTTACTAGCATGTGAGATGAGTGCAATTGTGCGGTAGTTTGAGCATTCTTTGGCATTGCCTTTCTTTGGGATTGGAATGAAAACTGACCTTTTCCAGTCCTGTGGCCACTGCTGAGTTTTCCAAATTTGCTGGCATATTGAGTGCAGCACTTTCACACATCATCTTTCAGGATTTCAAACAGCTCAACTGGAATTCCATCACCTCCACTAGCTTTGTTCATAGTGATGCTTTCTAAGGCCCACTTGACTTCACATTCCAAGATGTCTGGCTCTAGATTAGTCATCACATCATCATGATTATCTGGGTCGTGAAGATCTTTTTTGTACAGTTCTTCTGTTAGCCGTGTAAAATCAGAGCAGAGGTTGATGTGATCTTCTTTTATTTATTTATTTATTTTTGGCAGCACTGGATCTTTGTTTCTTTTTGCACAGGCTTTCTCTAGTTGAGGTGAACTGGGTCTGCTCTTCATTATGGTGCTTTGGCTTCTCATTGCAGTGGCTTTTACTGTTCCGGAGAACACACTTTAGGACCATAGGCTCTAGGTACATGGGCCTCCGTAGTTGCAGCACATGGTCTCAGTAGTTACAGCTCTCAGGCTCTAGAGCATGAGCTCAGTATCTGTGGCACTCTGGCTTAGTTACTCCAAGGCATGTGGGATCTTCCCAGACCAAGGATCGAACCCATGTCCCCTGCATTGGCAGGTGGATTCTTATACACTGCACCATCAGGGAAGTCCCCGGTGTGATCTCTCTACAAGCCAAGGCATGCAAAGGATTGTTGGCAGTCTCCAAAAACCTGGAGACATGCCTAGAACAGGTTCCTCCTCAGAGCCTCCAGAAGATCCAGCCCTGCTGACAACTTCATAGGGTAGGTCCAGCCTCCCAAACCATGAGAAAATAAATTATTGTTGATTTCAGCCCTGCTGTCTCCAGTGCTTTTTTGGGCGACCCAAGCAGACTAATGCAGCTCCTAAGGTGGGAGTGGGCCTTGGATACTTGAGGGACAGGGAGATGCCAGTGTTTCTAGAGGAGAGTGAGGTGGGGGCAAGAACAGCAAAGGCAAGAAGAAAGCACTGTGTGTGGACAAGCACATCATGTCCTGATGCCTGACACTGAAGGCACTAGCAGCACAAGACAAAATAGATAAATTGGACTCCATGAAAATTAAAATGTTTTGTGCATCAAAGGACACTATCAAGAGAGTGAAAAGACACCCTACAGAATGAGATAGCCCATTTTTGAATCATATATGTGACAAGGTTTTATTATCCAGAATACCTGAAACAACTTTGTATAACAAAATGCCAGTGATTCAGTTAAAAAAAAAAAGGTGGGGGGGGGAAGAACTTGAATGTACTTTTCTCCATGTGTAAGTGAAAGTGAAAATCACTCAGTCATGTCGACTCTTTGCAACCACATGGACTGGCCCAACAGGTTGCTCTGACCATGGGATTCTCCAGGCAAGAATACTGGAGTGGGTTGCTGTGCCCTCCTCCAGAGGATCTTCCTGACCCAGCGATCAACCTACGTCTCTCATGTCTCCTGCATTGGCAGGTGGGTTCTTTACCACTAGTGCCACCTGGGAAGTCCCCTAATCATTATACTACAAGGGAATTCCCAAATAGAATATATTTTAGTGGTGACCAGGAGGTAGGATTACCAAGGCTATATTGGTCTTATCATTTGTTTTTAAATGAATATGCAATTCACATTCTGTAATGGTTACCCTCTAAAGAGTGAAAGTCAGTGGCTTTTTGTACATGGCATAGTTGTACATCCATTGCTATACAGTCTTAAAAAGGAAGTGCAGCTGTTCACATTTCAAAATTTGCAGACACTGACTAAAAGCTGATATGATAGGAATTTCCCTGCAGTATAACACACATACCTGAGGATTGTGACATCTCAGTGACACAAGGTTGATAACCATACATTGGACATACAGCAATTAAAAGCCAAAATTATTGTCATGCAACATGCATCTTTAAGCTGTAACCCCAAACCAAAACCGTACAAGGTATAACTGATGGACTAAAAGCACTGAATCCTTTGGACTGGATAAAAAGCATAGGTAGCAGGCTTATAGGCACTCATATCTTTTTGCTGCTTTTAAATAATCTTGTGTTTAGTTTTCAGATGCACAAGAAAAGCCCTCAGAAAATTAATGAAGAAAGAAGTGGCCCAGTCAGCCTAGCTACTGTTACAAAAACAAAAAGGGGGAAATGTGGGAAACATTCTCCAGATGTCTTTGCAAAACCATGAGAAAAAATAACAGGAAACAGCAACAAAAAATAACCAGAATACATGGGCTGATTGGCTGGGGTCAGAGTGACCTGCTTGAGCAGATGGAGAGAGAGGAGTGCAGACTTAGCAATGCCCGGTCAGCGCAAGTCAGAAAGCTGCTTGCACCGAACTGAATGCTTTCTGATGTTCCTGCGGGGATCTTTGCTCCCAGCCATATGGTACCCTTTGTACAGAAAATAACATCGAAGTTCAAAAGAAAAACATTAACTGGGGACATGACTGGGAATATGGGAAACTTATGTTATCTTAAAAAAAAAAAGTTACTTTCTGCAAACCAAGAAGCTTGATAAAAGTGGTGCGGCATTGAATGCCAGGGCTCTTGATCCTCGAGGTCTTGAGTTCCCCAGTCTCATCTTTCCTTCTATTCTGTCTTTGTGTTTTCTTATGTTCTGTAGCACCCTTCTCTAGCCCTATGTTGCTAAGCTGAACTCAGCAATAGTGACCTTAGTCCACGCCGTGTCCTGACACTGAAGGTCGCCAAATTGATGAAACAGATTTTCACCTATTGAGGTCTGGGGAAGTCATTCTGATGCAAACCTGATTCAAGTCGAAAGTGAAAGTGTTAATCGCTCAGTCCTGTCCAACTCCCTGTGACCCCGTGGACTATAGTCCACCACGCTCCTGTCTCTGGAATTCTGAATTGGGTAGCCTTTCCCTGCTCCAGGGATCTTCCCAAGCCCTCGAACTGCAACTCGAGAGTAGATTCCACTCGCGGCAACTAGAGAAAACCCGCAAACTCCAAGGAAGACCTAGCACAAAAATAAAAATACAACAATACATTTTTTTTTCCCAATGAAGATTAGCTGCCTCCCTTCCTGGGGCATCAATGCTGGTCCTTCTTCAATGATAAGACTGTTTGCTTTTGGAAATCTTGGAAGAATGTTTCCCTGACTTGTTTGATGTACTATGTTCTGACAAGAAAGGAAACTGCTAAAAACCGTGCTTCTCCTGAGCAGTTCCTCTGAGTTATCTGAGAGGCTGTCTTAAGAGCTATGGTCTTCAGTTTGGCTTAAATGTGTTTATTCGTTTAATTTTATTTCCATCATCAAAGCGCTATGACCCATATTTTCTAGTCCACATTCCGTGAACGGAGCAATCTGAAGGGAACTTGACTCTGGACTTCCAGATGCAGGAGAAGGACCAGGGGAACCGCTGACCGGACACCGTGGAGTCCGCCGCCCCCAGAACTGGCTGTGCGCGCAGCCCAAGTCCCAGGTGGGCAGATCCGCCAAGCCTGTCTCTGTGGCCTGTCACTCGGGGCAAGGGAGGGGTCTGGTTAAACTGTCCAATTAGCAGCGGCTGGGCGGAGTCCAGACAACCAGAATCAGGATAGGATGGGACCAGGAGAACTGTCCATCAAGGCAGGGCGGGGAAGAATTAACGTCCAATCAGAGCTCGGGATCTGGAAAGCCGTCCAATCAGGGTACGCTACGGGTGCGCTTCCAGCCCCGGGAAGTTTCAGCCTCCGCTGCACTGGTGTGAACTAGTCCCGGCGTTATCTGGTGTCCTGTCCCAGTCGCTCTCACTAACCGAGGTCGCAGGGTACTCTTTGGAGAACCCGGAACGAGGAGAAGATGGTGAGTGCATGGCTCAGGGCCCTAAGAGAGAAAAGTTCCGGTTTGGACTGACCGGAACTTACCGAAAATGACGGCTGGCCAGGGTCTCCCCGCGCCCACCCACGGGGTTCCAGCCCGAGTTCCCTCCTCGGCCGCGTGGTGGGGACCCAGAATCCTGTCCCGGGGTCTCGACCCGAGTCTCCCTCTCGGCTTCAAGGTGGGGTCCTGACGTCCCGACAAGTTCTCCCTCGGTTGTGGGATGATGACCCAGCGTCCTGTCCCGGGGTCCCGCAAGGAAGGGACCTGACGTCCTGTTCTGTGTCCCGACCCATTTCCCCCCTCGAGGGCGGCGGGGACCCGGCGTCTTATCCCGGGGTCCCGACCAGAGTTCCCCATCTCGACCGTGGGGTAGGGACATGGCGCTTTGTCCTGTTACTGCGCGGGGTCCAGGGCGTCCGGACACAGCCTGTGATCCCGTGGGCGTCGGAGGGAGGACAGGATGGCTCCCAACGGACCGTTAGGCTCAAAGGGAAGCGAGGGCGGGGGTGATCCTCCCTGAACCTCACAGATAAGTCCGGACTAGTGGAGGAGACTGTATGATAAAGAACACTGTTGCAGTAGGGCAGAGGCTCCAACCACACCGCAAAGGACTTTCGTCTTCAATGAGAGGAGGGGGACCAGGAGGGAAGTTGGGCGAGTGAGGCTCATGGATTCCGAGACCAGCGTGGCTGTGCTGAGTCCAGCTCAGCAACATAGAGCGAGAGACGGGTGCCCGCAGGGCATAAGAAAACACCGACAGAATAGAAGGAAAGATGGGACCGGGGAACTCAAGACCTCGAGGATCAAGAGCCCCGACATTCAATGCCGCATCGCTTTTCTTCTTTTATTGAGCTTCTTGGTATGCAGAAAGTATCTGTTTTTTAAGATAACATGAGTTTCCCATGTTCCTAGTCATGTCCCCAGTTAATGTTTTTCTTTTGAACTTCGATGTTATTTTCTGTACAAAGGGCACCATATGGCTGGGAGCAAAAGATCCCCGCAGGAACATCAGAGAAGCAATCAGTTCTGTACAAGCAGCTTTCTGACTTGCGCTGACCGGGCATTGCTAAGTCTGCACTCCTCTCTCTCCATCTGCTCAAGCAGGTCACTCTGACCCCAGCCAATCAGCCCATGTATTCTGGTTATTTTTTGTTGCTGTTTCCTGTTATTTTTTCTCATGGTTTTGCAAAGACATCTGGAGAATATTTTCCCACATGGCTGGACTGGATAGGGCTCCTGTTCTCTGAAGAAGCTGACTAGGGGCTTGTTCTGAACCTCAGTGTTGCTCAGACATGGGGGCGACCCAATTTTCAGGAAGGAACCTGTGGGGAGGAGTGTCCTAATGTGGGGTAAGAAATGGAACATAGAGAACTTGGTCAAGCCCAAATGTGTGGGACCACGGACCTCCTGGTGCCAAAGGTAAAATGTCAAAGTGGGGCTGGCCTCTGTATATCTCAGGGAGCATCACAGATATCTTGTACTCTGGGAACTGATCCACAGTGACTTTCCCCACAAGTTGATTTCTGCCTCAGGAGGTCCCAATGCCCTCCTGTCTCATGTAGAATAGCAATCAGTATTGAGTCTGCAAAGAAAAAGAGTTTTATTTGGAGTCTTAAGAATTGCAGTTCGGGGGGACATGGATTTGAGTTGATGGAATACTTTTATGTTTTTGAGGCATGACAAGAAAATGTAAGCATATTGGGCTCTTCCTAGTGTTGATTTGTGCGGCTCCATTAACCAGCAGACCTTCTTAAAGGGAGGAGTGTCTGCTCCACAAGAAAGATTTTTTAAAAGTATTCCTCCTTCTCCCACCAGCAGTGTAACTCCAAGATAATATTCCTTTCCTAATCCTGTCAGGGGTCGTGCTGATCTCCTGCAGATTTAGACTGTGTATTTTTGGTGAACTTTATGAGAAATGTCATTGTGTCATTTTGATGTATGTTCCTTTGTCTCAGAAATGTATATGACTTAGTGTTCTTGCCTGGAGAATCCCAGGGACAGGAGAGCCTGGTGGGCTGCCATCTATGGGGTCACACAGAGTTGGACACGACTGAAGTGACTTAGCAGCAGCAACAGCAGTAGGCCTTCCTTGGAAGTCCAGTGGTTAATAATCCATCTTTTAATGCACCGCATTCAGGTTCATCCCTGGTTTGGGGAACCTAAGATCCCACAAGCAGCAGAGAGTGACCAAAAAAAAAAAAAAAAGGTATATGACTGCCTTAGACTTCTAGTAAGTGGAACAGTCCTCAGAGTTTTATAAGAAACTATCTTCTGGGTTATAATCCTTAGCTTGGCTTAAATAAAATTCTCTTATCTTCTCTATTCGATTCACTGTTAATTTTTCATCAACAGCGTAAAACTGAATATCAGGCTTATTAAAGGAAAAGCCACAGGGCTGTTAAAGTTGCCTGGAATGAATTATGGTAGACACTGACACAGGGAACCAAATATTTGTCCTTGAGAGAGAGGATGTCATGAGTTATTTAGGGGAAGGGTCTATTTAAGTATCTTGACTTTCTGAACCACTGGGCAAATGTTCTGGATGCCTGCATTAAGGCAGTAAGTAGTGAAAAGTTCCGATTCCATCTGGGCTGATTCCTGCCTAAACCCCATTCTTCAGTGGCCTCCTGGCTCCAGTTTATAGCGCTCTCTTAGTAATATTGACTCCATTTTATTTTTCCTTTCACACCTGTCTCGTCCTGTCCTGGCTCCCGGACTTTGGGGGTAGGCCTGAACAGGGAGCACTGAAAGGAACTGAGTGGCACTTTTATGTTCGGGAAAAGGGGACTGCAACCTGTGAACTGATGCTGTGTCCGTCTGGCCAAGGGTAGATTCAGCTTGGAGTTCACCGGCGCAGCCAAGTCTCCTGGAACGTAATAAGCCAGGCAGTAAAGGGCTGAAGCCGACTACCCGCACTTCCGCCCTGCTTGGCCACGTGGCCTCCAGCCGGCCTGTCCCTCACAATCTAGTCCTTCACCAGTTGTCAATCAAGGCCCGGGAGGTGGGTGTTCCCAGAGGCACATCCAATCAGGGACGGGGGTGGGCACGTTCGTCGACGTGATGACGTCGCTGTCTGCTGCCAGGGCGTCCCATCGCACCTACCTCGCGGGACACTTGGTGTCCCCTTGCTGTCGCTCTGACCTGCCTGAGCCATTAGGCTGCAGGGCCACGGAGAGAGCCACCTGAATGCGGGGGTAGGGACTGAAATGGTGAGTGCATGGGGCTGGCGCTGAGGCTGGCTGGGGCTGGTTCGAGCTGGCCGGACGGTAGTCTCCACCGTCCACTTCGTTTCGCATGCCGGCCTCCTATCTGGTGCTCGCGGGGCTCCCGGGTCCCAATTCGAGTCTCCGGCCCCCGACCGCGATGTGGGGTCTCGGGAGTTCCGACCGGGTCCTTGGCCTGTTGGAGGTCTGGCTGAGGACGAGGCAACGTCCGGAGCGGGTGGTCGGGTTCTGGGGTCCTTCCCGGGACCTGACAGATGAACTCAAGTCCACAGTTGGTCAGAGAGCCTCTATTGCAAATGCTGTTGCCAGAGCGCCGAGGCTCGGATCTCAGGGATGTGCCAGCCGCCAACCACACGGAAAAGTACTTTTCTGTGTGAGGAAGGCTCATTGACAGAATCAGAGGTCCTGTGTCAGGGCATCCTTGGCCCAGGTCAGGGGGGACTTGTTCTGCCGCTCAGTGATCCTCAGTTTGGGAGTTGTAGGGGGAAGTGACCCAGAGTCAGGGGCATTTGGGAAGAGAAGCTTGGAGTAAAGTTTGGGTTAAAAAATGGATGTTGATTTTAAAAATAACACTAGGAAAAATGAATTTATTGGGGAACAACAAAAAATTGCAATTAGGGACAGAAGAGGTATAGCAAAAGCTATAAACAAGTCCAACAAACTTATGTATTGG
The DNA here is from genome assembly GCA_006408695.1 of Aepyceros melampus. Lineage (NCBI taxonomy): Eukaryota > Metazoa > Chordata > Mammalia > Artiodactyla > Bovidae > Aepyceros > Aepyceros melampus. The sequence continues at coordinate 433,013 of SJXQ01001037.1, forward strand.
GGAGAAAGGAGGGAATTGGGAGAGGTTTATTGGTGTAATAAAATCCATGGAGAAAATGGAAAATTCAGTTTTTCTCATTGGCTAGTTGCTGGGGTAGCCAGTTTCTTGAGAAGATGCAGTATATGTACATGTTTTTCTGTTGGGTGCTGTAATTGATGATTCTTTCTTGTTTTCCATTTTTCTCTTCAAATCTGCAGTCCACATTTCTTCCTCTAATTGATGTCAAGTGGTACTGGGTGAGGCTCTTCCTTCTGGCTCCACCCTTGCTTCTTATTAGGTAGTTTTTCTTAATTTTCACATGGGCCATTGAGAACACTTGGTCAAGACTGTGGCACTGAAACAACCCAAACCTTTTAACAAGAGACCTTTATTCAAATGAGTTATTCCAGAGGGAGAAGGGTCTGTTCCGCCAGACACAGGGCCCCCTCTGCAGGAGGGAGGACATGTGACCCTAAGATCTGCAATTGTCTCAAGAGCTGGGCAAGGAGAGTTTTCCTTTTACAGAGAGGAGTGATCAGAACCAAGGAGGGCCAGGTGTGGTGCTTAGATGGTAGATCCCTGAGGCCAGCCTGTCGTTAGGGATCTGTGTGCTGGCTGGGATGAAGCAGGCCAAAGTTCAGGGGGAAGTCGAGGGGCTGAACCAAAGTTTGGCCAACAAGCACTTGTTCTGCGTGGTCACTGGGGCAAGCAGGTCCTCTAATTACAATGAGGCGGAAATGAGGCTTTGGGGTTGGGGGACAGTATCTGGCCTTGCCCTGATAAACAAAGGGTCTCCATGTGAGAGTCTTTTCTGAATCAAGTGGGGCAGTTTCTTGCAGCTTCCCATTTTCCAGAACACCAAAGTGTGAGGGGTCCTTTCACCTTCCATACGTGTTTCCAGGTGCACAGAGCTCAGAGAGGGTTCAGCGTTGTCCCCTGACATGGGGGAGCAGCCTCCTCTGGTCTAGCACAGCACAAATAACTTCCCTTCCTCCAGCCTCTGGTTTCAGCAGGTGTAAAATACTGAATTCTTCTTGCCTGGCTTCTCCTCAGCGAGGGTGGTAACATCTCAGGCCTCTGCTCTTTCCTGAAGGCTCGGGTTCTCCTGGGTCTTTGGGACTTAACCAGAGATGCCTCTGGGGAGAAGGGAATGTTCTGTTCTCCATTAGAATTGCTGGAAATGCACCCCTTCATGTGAAGTGGGTGGAGATGTGAATGAAAAAGATTCTTAGGAATCTTAGCAACTCTTCCATGAAGGGTGTCTGGTGCCGGTCCACTTCCTGTTATTAGTCAGTTAGCAGACACAGAAATTCTGGGAACAGTGACCTGTGCTATGGAGACTTGCTCACTTCTTAGATGAGTCACAGCTTGTTGCTACGAGGAGTTAGTGAACTGATGCCTGTCTTCTCAAAGGGATGAGAAGTAACCAGTTTCTCGAACCAGAAACTTGCCCTAAAACTTCCCTCCGCTGCCTTATCCAGGAACACAGGAGGAAGCAGCAATTTTACAGATCCTCATTCACACACGGAGATGGGGCATCATGTCTCCTGTAAATGACCCAAAGCCAGTGCATCCCCTGGGGTTGGAGACAAGCTGAGCCTGGGAACGAGGGGAAGGAAGGTACCTTGGGGTCTTGCTGGTGCCCTTCCCTACATAGGTGGCCTCGGACCATAGAACCACCACAGAAGGAGCTGTTAAAGGCAGGAGGGTGGGGGAGGGGATGTGTCCCCTAAGGCTGGCTGTTTCCTGACCTTTGCTTTGGGCCTCATCCAGGGAGTTGGTGGATTGTGAGAAGTGCGCCCGAGTGAGTGTGAAGTGTGAGTGACATGGTGAAGTCTCCTTAGGTTCAACTGCTGCTGAGAGAGGGTGGATGAACTTGAACGTTTCCTCCTGGTGAAAATTGAAGCTCAGAGGAGGGGCCTTTTTTTTTTTTTTTTTTTTTTTAACCACCGTGGGGAAGCTCAGTCCCTCCCCCTGCCCTGGAGGCACCCCTTGGCCCCCAGTTCACACAGCTTTGACCTTCTGACTTGGGGTCTCCTGTGCACCATGGGCATCAGGCTGCTGATCTGAGCGGCTCACACTTGGCTGCTCTTCCCTTTTGTTTCCTTGATGAGAGTCTTCTGCTCTGTGGCTCAGTGTACAAGTATGTAAAATATTTTTCTTCCATTACGTGAAGGCGTAGGGTTTTGTTTTTTCAGATATACTTGCTTATGTGTGTGTACAGTTTTCTAAAGAATTATTTACTTATTTTGGAGCTGTGCTGGGTCTTCACTGCTGCATTTGGGCTTTCTCTAGTTGCAGTGATCAGAGGCTTCTCTTGTGGTTCCCAGGCTCTAGAGTGAAGGCTCAGTTGTTGTGGCTTACAAGTGTAGTTGCCCCTCGGCTTGTGGGGTCTTCACAGACCAGGGATCAAACCCATGTCCCCTTCATTGGCAAGTGGATTCTTTACCTCTGGACCACCAAGGGAAGTCCTTTATGTCTATTGTTAATTTCCTATTGTATCCTCTTTTTCTTTCTTTCTGGGACTCCAGTGATACTAATGTTTTGTTTGTCCCACGGGTCTCTAAGACACTTGTCATTTATTTGTCTATTTTCTCTCTGTTGTTCAGATTGTTGTTGTTGTTCAGTCACTCAGTCACGTCCAACTCTTTATGACCCCATGGACTGCAACACACCAGGTTTCCCTGTCCTTCACCATCTCCCGGAGTTTGCTCAAACTCATGACTATTGAGTAGGTGATGCCATCCAACCATCTCATCCTCTGTCATCCCCTTCTCCTCCTGCCTTCAATCTTTCCCAGCATCAGGGTCTTTTCCAGTGAGTTACTCTTTGCATCAGATAGCCAAAGTATTGGAGCTTCAGCTTTAGCATCAGTCCTTCCAATGGATATTCAGATTTGATTTCCTTTAGGATTGACTGGTTTGATCTCCTTGCAGCCCAAGGGGACTCTCAAAAGCCTTCTCCAATACCACAGTTCGAAAGCATCTGTTCTTTGGTGCTCAACCTTCTTTATGGTTCAACTCACATCTGTACATGACTACTGGGAAAACCTTAGCTTTGATTAGAAGGACTTTTGTTGGCAAAGTAATGTCTCTGCTTTTTAATACACTTTATAGGTTTGTTGTAGCTTTTCTTCCAGGGAGCAAAGGTCTTTTAATTTCGTGGTGGCAGTCACCATCTGCAGTGATTTTGGAGCCCAAGAAAATAAAGTCTGTCACTGTTCCCATTGTTTTCCTATGTATTTGCCATGAAGTAATGGGACCAGATACCATGATCTTAGTTTTTTGAATGTTAAGTTTTAAGTCAGCTTTTTCACATTCCTCTTTCATCTTCATCAAGGGGCTCTTTAGTTCCTCTTCACTTCCTGCCATAAGGGTGGTGTCATCTGCATATCTGAAGTTATTGATATTTCTCCCGGCAATCTTGATTCCAGCTTGTGCTTCACGCAGCCCAGCACTTGGTGTGATGTAATCTGTATGTAAGTTAAATAAAAGGGGGACAATATACAGCTTTTGACATACTCCTTTCTCAATTTTGAACCAGTCTGTTCCATGTCTGGTTCTGTTGCTTCTTGACCTGCATACAGGTTTCTCAGGAGGCAGGTAAGGTGGTCTGGTATTCCCATCTCTTTAAGAATTTTCCACAGTTTGTTGTGATCCACACAATCAAAGGCTTTGGTGTAGTCAGTGAAACAGAAGTAGATGTGTTTTTGGAACCCTCTTGCTTTTTCTATGATCCAGCGGATATTGGCAATTTGACCTCTGGTTCCTCTGCCTTTTCTAAATCCAGCTTGTATATCTGGAGGCTCTTGGTTCACATACCGTTGAAGCCAGCCTAGCTTAAAGGTTTTGAGCATGACCTTGCAAGCTTGTGAAATGAGTACAACTGTGCAGTAGTTTGAACATTTTTTGGCATTCCCTTCTTTGGGATTGGAATGAAAACTGACCTTCTCCAGTCCTCTGGCCCCTGTTGGGTTTTCTGAATTTGCTGGCATATTGAGTTCAGCACTTTAACAGCATCATCTTTTAGGATTTGAAATAGCTCACCTGGAATTCCATCACCTCCACTAGCTTTGTTTGTAGTGATGCTTCCTAAGGCCCACTTGACTTCACATTTCAGGATGTCTGGCTCTAGGTGAGTAATCACACCATCGTGATTATCCGGGTCATTAAGATCTTTTTTGTATAGTTCTTCTGTGTGTTCTTGGCTCCTCTTCTTAATATCTTCTGCTTCTGTTAGGTTTATACTGTTTCTGTCCTTAATGGTGCCTATCTTTGCATGAAATGTTCTTTGATATCTCTGTTTTTCTTGAAGAGATCTCGTCTTTCCCATTCTGTTGTTTTCCTCTGTTTCTTTGCATTGTTTGCTTAGGAAGATTTTCTCCTTGCTATTCTTTGGTACTCTGCATTCAGATGGGTATATCTTTTCTTTTCTTCTTTGCCTTTCGCTTCTCTTTTCTCAGCTATTTGTAAGGCCTCCTAAGACAACCATGCTCCCTCTTTGCTTTTCTTTTTCTTGGGGATGGTTTTGATCACTGCCTCCTGTACAGTGTTATCCATAGTTCTTCAGGCACTCTCAGATTTAATCCCTTAAATCAGATTGGTTAAATTCTGATGTCCTACCTTCAAGTTGATTGATTCTTTTCTCTATCATATTCATGCTGTAGTTTAAACCATCCAGTTTTTTAGTTCAGTTACTGTATTTCAGTTCTAAATTTTCCATTTGGGTCTTTGTAGCTTTTATTTCTTTGCTGAGACTTTCAATTTTTTATTTGTTTCAAGTGTGTTTGTAATTACTCATTGAAGTATTTTCTATAGCTTTAAAATCCTTGCCAGATAATTCCCTGGGTGATTTTGGTGTTGGTGTCTTTGGTTGTCTTTGAGGTGTAGGTTTTTATTCATTGGTTGGTTGAGAGCACCTCCCAGCAATCAGCCCCCTGGATGACGATTGTCATGATCTTTTTTTATTCTTTGTAGCTTTGCAGATGTCCCTCATCACTAGCAGTGTTTTATTTGGTTTTGCTTCTGCTGCATTTGTAGTAAGTGAAGGTGACCAGTTCCACACCAGTAGCAGCATACAGAAGGCTTTTCTGTGGTTCTCAGTCCGTCTGTTTCAAACGTGCTCATGTCAGAGGAAAGGCTCCCCCAGTTAACTCCTCCATCCAGTCCTCGTGGGGCTTGGGTTGTCTCACATTTAAAAAAAAAAACAATTTGGCAGCTCATGGGGTCTTCATTTGCAGCATGTGAACTCCTAGTTGCAGTACATGGGACCTAGTTCCCTGACCAGGGATCAAACCCAGGTCCCCTGCATTGGGAGCATGGAGTCTTAGCCACTACACCACCAGGGAAGTCCCTTACATTTATTTTTGATTTGTCAGCAGTGCTGTTATTCTCCTTTTTGTCTCCCAACTCTAAGTGCAAGGTATAAATATTTTATATCTAGGAGAAAAATTGTGGGATTGTAGGTTATGGATAAGTTAGAAATACTACGAAGTGTAGAGGGGTGACTGGAGTTGAGTGTTTATTCCATGCCATTTCTAGCACTTGGAAAATCCAGCTTAATTTTGTTCATCTTTTGTGTCCATTTGTGTGAAATGAGGTCTGCTTGTGATTGTAAATTGGTTTTTACTGATAACCATTGGTGGTGAGCATTTCTTTCAATGGGTAATTCATCTTCTGTGAAATAGTTTCCTCACCTTGAACTCATTTGTATATCTACTGATTTCTTATGTTTTATTTACATACTGTGGACATTCATCTTTTTTTCATTTCTAGGTATGGAAAATATGTTCTCCTAGATTGTGAGTTATCATTTCTCTCGATTTTTTACTTTTTAAAATTCATTGTTAATTGGAGAATAATTGCTTTACAATGTAGTGTTACTTTCTGCCTTACAACAGTATGAATCAGCTATATGTATACATATAT
>SJXQ01001037.1:439129-458889 GCA_006408695.1 Aepyceros melampus
GACTTGGACTGAATTTATCCATCTCTTCCTTTGCAGCTTACTCTTTTTTCCATGTATAAGAAAACTCATCCTACGCTCAAGTGTTTCCCTGTAGTGTCTCATAGAGTGTCCTACTTTCTTCTTTCACAGTTAAGTCCATAGTGAATTGGTTATTGTACATGTAGTTATAAGAGAAAAGATTTCTCACTCCCCTGGAGATAGCCAGTGGCTGCTGCCCCATGTGTCGGTAGCCCCCTCCCAGCAGCATGTTTCCTGGCATAGATCTAGCTGGGCCTGTTTCTGTGCATTGTGATTTTTTCCATAGGTGTATCTATCCATCTGCCTGTTGACGCCATCCTGTGGTAATCACTGTAGTTTAAAACGTTTCAATGTACATTAAAAAACATCCCACCACCTTACTCCATAGAAAATCTCGGTTGTTTTTAGAAATTCGTCTTTTATTTCAGTTTTTAGAAGTGGTTTTTAAGTCAAACAAAGCAGAACAAACCAACCCTAAAATAAACTTTGTTGTGCACTGGAATGGTACTTTCATAAAATTCTTAAATGTTTGGAAGAAGGTGACATCATGGTCTCTTCTGTGGATATGGCTCATCTCTCCATTTCTTTCTTTCTACTATTGTCATTAAATGTTTTGGAATTTATCCACTAAAATATTTTTACAACGTAATTGAGAAAGAAAACTAGTATTAGTAACAATCAGTTTTTACTTTTAATTAAAAAAAGTTTTTTTTTTCCTGTGGCATGAGTCTAGCCCTGTTGTTTTAGGTTATTACCCCAGTGCCATTTTGACAGTCTCTCACCTTCTACCCATTACACTACCAGTGGCAGCCCTGATGCAGTGCTGGGTGGGGTAAGGAGGGGCCAGAGAGACAGAGATGTGGGGAAGGCATGGGTGTCTGGGCTGGGTGGCATTGAGAGAATGGGCTGGATGGCTCATGCTGGGACTCTCACTCATTTGGGAAACTCATGGGGCAGTGGGGAGGGCTGCCTGGGATGGAGGAGCCAAGCAGGGCACATGGATGTGGGGGGACACTTGGGCTGAGGGCCAGATGACGGCCTTCTGCTCCCGGGACACACACACACTCAGACACCACTCTCAGATGAACACTTGGACACACATACCAATATGCTTCTTAACCTGCACTCTGCCCCCACCTCCCTGTCTCTCACTCTGCTTTCCTTTTCTATCCCACTTATCCAGCATAGCCAGATAACATTTATAGTGTTGTTTATGGTCTGTTTTCCTGCCGGAAGGCAAGCTCCAGGAAGGCAGGGTGCTTGGCCTGCCTTGACAATGCTATATGTCCAGCTCCTTAGGCTTAAATGCTCAGTAGGTAAGAACCTCGTGGCTCAGGTGGTAAAGAATCTGTTTGCAATGCAGGAGAATTGGGTTTGATTCCTGGGTCAGGAAGATTCCTTGGAGAAGGGAATGGCAACCCACTCCAGTATTCTTGCCTGGAAAATTCCATGGGCAGGGGAGTCTGGCGGGCTACAGTCCATGGAGTTGCAAAGAATTGAACACCACTGATCACGGAGGCACGCAGATAAGAACTGAGCGAACAAGTGAACCCTGCAAATCACAGTCAGGTGTGTGCCACCTGGTGCCTACGCAGACATGCCCAGTGGCCCACAATACTGACACAGATGTTCTCAGACACTGATGTTCTCAGTCACGTGCATGCAGGTGCTTGCTCACCCCCAGACCCACATATCCATGCAACACAGAGGTACACGGACCTTGCTGCCACTCACAGGTTCTTTCAGATTCACACCCAACTGTCCAGGTTCCAAGGCTTGTACTCCTGCAGACACACACCAACATGTCCCTGCTCCCCACCCTCTCAGGTTTTAAAAGTTGATTATATTTTTAAAAGATCTGTTTAAACATTACATTTCATCTGCTTGTTTTGCTTGATCAAAATACATTGAGATTTGTTTTTGTGAGTTTGCAGTCCGCAATGATATGATACTGCCAGTGGGCATTTGTGAGTTCTGATAATGTTTTTAAAGTTCATTGATTATCTTTTGCTATGGATCAGTACTTCCTTCCTCTTGTTGCCAGTAATATTCCATTGTGAGATTAGACTGAATTTGTTTATCCAAGTCAATTGATGGCCTTCTGAGTTGTTCCTACGTTTTGGCTGTCACAACTCATGTGTGTGTGTGTGTGTCTGTGTGTATTCGTTTTTGTGTTGATATTTTACTTTCGCCTCTCTTGGGTAGATAGATAGTTAGAGTGGAATTGCTGTTATATGGTGCTGTGTTAATAATCTTCAGGATTTGCTGGACTGTTTTCCAAAGTGGCTTCACTATTTTACCTTCTCCAGCAGTGGTTGAGGGTTCCAAGTTCCTCACATCCTCGCCAACACTTGCTTGTCTGTCTCACAGCTCTCCTAGTGGGTATGAAGAAGTATCTGTGGTTTTCATTTGCATTTCCTTGATGACTAATGTCCCCCTGCGCCTTTTGGTTTTCTTTTCTTTTGCCATACCACACAGCTTGCGGGATCTTAGTTTCCTGACTAGGGAGCCAACTGAGCAATCAGTCAGTGAAAGCGCTGAGTCCTAACTCCAGGACCACTAGCAAACTCCATTTTCAGGAGTTTGATTAGCAAACCCCAGTTGCAGCCCAAGATGAGGTAGCCTTGTCTTTGTAGCTGATATAGTAGGAATTTTATCATTTAGATTTCCAGAATATATCTTTGATTAAAATTCTAATTTATAAAAATAATCATTTGCTTTGTATTTCAGGGGTGTGGTGTCAGCCTATATTGTCCTAAAGATAATAATTAGGTGTTGTTTTTTTTTCCTCTCTGTTCAAGTTACCTTTGACTCTGTTGCCATCAGATATTCTGCAGCTCTTCTTTATGGGGCATCTGCCTTGTACTCTGGGCACTTGGTTATTTATCCGAGGACCCTGCTGGCTCGACCAATCCCTCAGGAGCCAGCCTCCTCTTAACCCAACATTAACTCCACGGGTGTCCCAGGCCCTGGACCCTGACCAGTGTCTGTGCCCTTGGTGTCCACTTCATCTTGGCAGAGGGTTGTGTGTATGTTTCTTTCAGATATGAGGGGACCAGACCAGGCTTTTATATGCTGTTTCAGTCAAAGTGAAAGTTGTTCAGATGCAGTGGTCCTGGAAAATCTGTGTCTACAACCTCATGACAGTATGCTCCCATTCTTGGAGAATCAAGGAAATAACTTACAAGCAGGCCACATATCCATTTCCAAGTCATCTGAATAATTATTTCATTTTCAGTACTTGTCCAGCCTCATGATCTGCTGTTTCATTAAAAAGTTCTTTTTTATTATGTGTGTGTTTATCAGTTATTGCTGTTACGCTTTGCTTCAGTGTCCAGCACTCACCATCACTGAGGAACCTGCATTAGATTTGCTGGTATGTGATCATTTCCTGCAAGAGTATGAGCTCAAGAGTCCTAGGAACTGAGTCCAGTTCCCGCCTGTTGGCCTCCCCATCCTTCCACACTCGGGGATGAAGGAGGAGCCTTGCTGACACAGAACATGTGGCTGTTTCAGGACTCAGTGGTCTTTGAAGACGTGGCTGTGAACTTCACCCTGGAGGAGTGGGAACTGTTGGACCCTGCTCAGAGGAAGCTCTACAGAGATGTGATGTTGGAGACCTGCAGGAACCTGGCCATTGTGGGTGAGGACAGCTTCCTCCCTGCACTAAATCTTTAGCGAACAGTTACTCCTTACAATGTCCTTTTTTATGATTGATGAGGATGGGAATATTTTGGAAAAAAATGGCAAACATGGGCCCCACCTTTTTAGAACCTACCTAGAATAGATAGCTTTTCCATGAGTGTTAACTATATTGAATTGATTTTTATTACTCTTGATCAGAATCCTGAGGCTCCCTAATTTCACAACTGTGAGCACGGTCTCCATTGTCACCTTGGGGCAGTGAGAGCAGCTAATGGTCTTCACCCTGTGAAAGTTATCCTGTGATCAGTACACATTTGAGATGATCTTGCTGCAGTTAAACCTACACTTAACCTGTCCCCACCCTCCCCATGAGGAGCATTCTCTAGGAGCATTTTGGCAGCTGCACTCTGTCCCACCTCCCAGGGGCAGCTGGGTCCATGGTCTTCATCCAGAGCCTCTGAACCTGCGATGACCAGGGAGCACACCTGCTTGGGAGGAGTATGTTCTAGGTCAGGGAGGGATATTTGGACATACTCGTTAGGAGCACAACTCAGGTCTCTGAGAAGGTGATAGGTGTCATTAACTTGGCTTCCCTCTTGGAGTTTTCATCCATTCTTGTCCACTTGAAGTCTTTTTGGAGCTCCTCTGACAAAGGGATCATTTGGGAAAGTGCATTTTGCCCAGTTCTTTTCTACTTTGTTTCTGTGAGGTACTTATTAGTGAACAGACTGCCATTTTGACTCATTTTCCCTATGATGGCCATCACTCTCTCCTTGGGTTCAGTTAATATATTAATATAGGTCACAGAACTCAGAGAAACATGCTTCTTACTAGATCACAGGTTCATTATTAAAGGATATAGTTCAGGAATAGCTAGATGTAAGAAATGCATCTAGATTTGAAAAGGAGTTTCCGTGCTTTTCCAGGTGCCAGTATTCACCAACACAGAAGCTCTCCAAACCTCTTTTTCATACCTTCATTACATAAGCATGGTTGATGAAGTCACTGGCCATTGCCAGTTGATTTGATCTCTAGCTGCTCCCCCACCCCCAGAGATTTTGGGGGTGCTTGGGGATATGGGTAGGACTGAAAATTTCAACCCTTTAATCACATGGTTGTCTTTATTGGCAATTAGTCCCCATACTCAAGTTCTTTGCAACAGTTCTTTCATTAATATAAACTCAATTGGGATGGAAAAGGCTTGTTATGAATCATAGGAAACCTATTTCACCTTTCTGATCCTGAAGCATTTTCTGGAAATGAGCACAAGAGACCATGTATTATTCTGTTGTTTTATTGCTCAGGAAATTCCAAGAGTTTTGAGATCCCTGAGCAGGAAACTGTGGATAAGCACCCAGTTTGAGAAGTACATGTTGGTCATCTCCGTGACCAAATATGTGTGTGTGTGTGTGTCTGATAGATCACAATATCACACATCTCCTTTTTTCCCTTTATAAAATTATTTTACGTTTTTGAATGAGTCTATGGATAGAAATCTAGATATGATCTGTTTCCTTTCCCCCACCATTTCTTTCCCATTGATTTAATTATGCTTCCAATTATTACAGGTTCTTGCCCTCAAGTTAAGGTCAGTGTATCAAGTCCTCAGTGGGATATTTTGGAGACTGGACTATGCATTGAACGGGAAGTTGTAAGATTCACAAGAAACGATTCTAGGTCTGTTTTGGGAGAAAACTGGGCATTTCACAACCTACGAGATCAGCATCTAACTCAGGAGAGGCGTGTGAGGTAAGTGGCACTCCCACAGGGAGAAGGGGGATGAGGGATCTCAGCAGAATGTTAGACTCATGTGACTGATGGTAAAGAAAGGTGTAAACTTAGCTAAACAATTGTAAAGTTAGCTAATAAACAATTGTGTACTCAGAAATTTTACAAACAATACTTTTATAAGTGTGCTATAGATACTGAGCATCAGAAACTTAATTCAGTAGGAAAAAATGATTAGAAAACCTCATGTAAAATACACTTAAGGTTATGGCTCTCTTTGAGCCCTCAGCCAGAGCATTAACCTTTGTTGCACTTTGTTACATTGCAGAGAGTGCTGAAAACATGCCCATTCATTGAAAATCACAAATATATAGTCAAAATAATAATAACCATAAACAAATCATTAATCCCTAATAATTCATTTCCTGTTTTGACCAGAAATCATTTGGTGGAAAGTCTCTGTGAAAGTAAAGATCATCAATCTCTAAAAACACGGAACAGGATTATAGATCTTACTGTGCATGAGAGTTACCAGACTAAAATTCAGCCTCATCAATGCATTATATGTGGAAAAGCCTTCAGGGACATACTTTCAAGAAGAATCAGCAAAAGTCTCACATTGGGCAAAAACCTTATACATGTGAGGAATGTGGACAAACCTGCAGCTGTGTTTTGTGCCTCAGCCCTGCTGGGGAAACAGACTTTACAGAGAAACCTGATAAATGTCAAGATGCTGGGAGAGCATCTAAGAGATGCATGAAGAGTCACAGTAGTAAACAATCCTTAGACTGTAAAAAATCTGGAAAAGCTATCACTTTTCAGGGACATAAGAGAGGTCAATATGCCCAGAAAATCTATGTGTGTGATGTGTGTGGGAAATCTTTCAGTTATTATTGCCAACTTAAACGCCACGTGAGAACTCACACTGGAGAGAAACCCTATAAGTGCAAAGAATGTGGGAAAGCTTTTACTGGCATCTCACACTTCCGAGAACATGTCCGAATGCACACTGGAGAGAAGCCCTATGAGTGTAAGCAGTGTGGCAAGGCTTTCAGCTGGTGTACTTACCTTCGGGAACACATGCGAACACACAGTGGAGAAAAGCCCTATGAATGTAAGCAGTGTGGCAAAGCTTTCCCCTATCTCAAATCCCTGCAAGGACATGTGAGGATACACACAGGAGAGAAGCCTTATGTATGTAATGATTGTGGGAAATCCTACAGTTGTCCTAAGTACTTCAGAAAGCACGTGAAAACACACAGTGGAGTAAAACCCTATGAATGTACAGAATGCAGGAAAGCATTCATCACTTCTTCATCCCTTCGAGAACACATGAAAACACACAGTGAAGAGAAGCCTTATCAGTGCCAGCAGTGTGGGAAAGCCTTCAGGTATCCGAGATCTTTGCAAGGACACATGATAACTCACAGTGAAGAGAAACCGTACGAATGTCAGCAGTGTGAAAAAGCCTACAGGTGTCTCATATCCCTGCAGAGACACATGAAGACACACACTGGGGAAAAATTCTGAATACGAATACTGGTGGGAAAGCCTTCTCCCTTAAAACCTTATAAATGAAGCAGTCAAGGGGGAGAGACATTATGAATGAAAGAATGCAGGGAAAGCCTTCAGCACTTCATTTATTTTGTACTTGAAAACTCAGGGTAGGATGAATTTTTTAAATGGAAATAAATATAGTTTTTCCTTACAAGTGCCTCATCCTAAATAGGAATCCCAGTGTGTTAATTTCTAGTTCATGTTGCTGATCTGAACACTTAAGATGGTAATCATCGCTCTGTGTTCCCATCTTTACTACTTGTGTTTTGTTACCTTGGACATTAAATAGACAATTATATACTACACGTCTCAACATCATTACAATGTCTTTTGAACCCAGAGTGAAAGTTTGTGTGTGTGTGTTTGTGTGTGTGTGTGTGTGTGTGTGTGTGTGTTTTCATGTGGTATCAGTTTAGATGAAAATATTTTTGATCTATATTTTGCCAAATGTTCATAGTATGTGATCATAATATGATCATAATATTGTTGAAAAGTCTTTTCTTATCCACTGTTACAGATACTGGAATTTCCTGACTCAGTATTTACCCTCTGCTGGAGTCTTTATACTGAAAGGTTTATCTTCTGTATTTCTTTTTTGCTAGTGGATACTGTATCTGTGTTCCTCACAGTAGTCAGTAATTGTGGAAGGTCATGAAAGACCTTCTGTCTTGCCTGGTAATATTTGTAATTTGGCCTCTGCTCATTGTCCTTGACCTTGGTTAGAAATTGGACACAAAACACTGAGTTAAGAAGAATGACTTGTTGGCATGGAGATGAAAGCTGCTGTCTAGATGAGTCTACTGAACTGTGTTGTCATCTTGGGTAAGGTGGAAAACTGTATATCCAGAGTCCTTCTGTTAGTGGCTCTCAGTTAAAGTTCTTGAGAAGAAGAAGATGCATGAAGTCTGGAGCTGGAGTGAGGAAGCCACGATTCTCAGCTCTTCTGTACCATCAGGAGACAGAGCTGCAGGGCAGCCTGGTGGCCTGAGCGCCAGCACTGCTTTCTCACTTCTGGCTCTGCCTGTGTGGAACAGCTCCAGTCAGACACATGTTTGATGTTAGTTACCTGCTGGCAGCAGTGTGGACTGTGCTCAGCAGTGTGGACAAGGCCCCTCATTGTGGGTCCTCTTTGGTTTTCAGGTTCACACAGTTCCCTGCATGTTCCTGTGGCTCCTTAGGGTCCATTAGGCCACTTCTTAAGGCTTCAGAAGATCCCTCAGTGATTTTCTCATATCATGTGGCCCTCTTCATGTCCAAGGATTCTCCTAATTACATGATTTCTGTAGGAAGCATCTTGTTCCTCTAAGAGTGGATGTTTCCTTCCTCCACCATGGTAGATGTAATACAGCAGCCACAGATTTGGGAAACCTCTTCCCTGGTTGCATTGTTGAGAGGCTGTAATGACACTGCATTTGTTGTTTTGAATACTTCCATAATTGAGATAAGCACTTTTGCATATATTTGGCCCCTGTAAACATTTTCTCTTATAGCTGGCTGCTTTAAATTATAAACCTACTATGCTTAATAGCTTTACATTTTTATATGAACTCTGCTATTTTCTGTTGTCAGATGTTTTCTTCACATGTATCCTGCTGAGAAACTTACTAGTTTTAGCCATGTCTCAATTTGAAACAAATGAAAAGGGGAATTTATTCCCAATTATAGATTGAGACAGGTTTGGACCTGGGCCCCTTTGCTGCAGTGCTTTCACCTGAACAGACATCTCCCTGGAACAACAGGATACAGAGAAACTATATGGAAAACTAAAAATAACTGCACATATGAGCAGTTGGGGCAAATTACCAACAAGATACAAAATGAACAAAAACCCAGCTGCCACTTCTGAGGTGTTGGGGACAAAAGCAAAGTCCTATGCATGATCCCTGCCCAGCACCCACAGGGGGAGAGACCCACTAAGCCACTTTTAGGGCTGAACTCATGGACCCACCCCCACCTTGACCCCTTTTAAGGGACCAGCCCACCACCCCTCCAAGATCCAGCAAGGGCACCTATTACTTGTTTTCACTCCCTCCTTGTGCAGCTGGAGTCCCAGTAATTCAGTCCCTTGCCTGAATTCTTCATCTGGCCTAGCAATTCTGTTGAAGAATCCAAGGACCTGAATCAGTAACAAAAATAAAAACATTTAGAAAATTGAATAAAATATGGTCAAAAAGAAAATGGTTAAACATGGCATGTACAAAGCAGATGTCAGCAACTAATTATATCCTCAAGTATAAACTGGTTCTCCACCAGGAGTAATTCTGCCCCTGGGGGGTTGGGGGGGGAACCTTGGCAGTGTCTAGAACAATTTTGAACATCATGACTGACTGGGGAGGGGCTGCTACTGGAGCATGCCTAGGGCCTGGGATTGCTGCTCCACATCCTACAGTGCACAGGACACTCCCACCAAAAAGCCATCTGGTACCAAATGTTGAATCTAAGAAACCCTGTTGTAAGAAAACTGAATCTTAAAAATAACATTGCAAATACTTCCTTGGCAGTCCAGTGGTTAAGACTCCCCACTTACAGCACTTCCAGTGCAGGGGCATGGGTTTGATAACCTGGTCTGGGAACTGAGATCCCACATGCCCCATGTTGCAGAATTGAAAAAATAAATAAATATTGCAGGAAGAGGTGGGGAGGGGAAAGCTGGAAGTGAATATGCACAATAGGGTTCTTAACAGCAGTTTTTCAACACATTTAAAGAGAAATCCTATGTACACACAGACTACAAGACAACATTTCAAAATGGCAACCCACTCCAGTACTCTTGCCTGGAAAATCCCATGGACAGAGTAGCCTGGAAGGCTGCAGTCCATGGGGTCGCTGAGGGTCAGACACGACTCAGGGACTTCACTTTCACTTTTCACTTTCCTGTATTGGAGAAGGAAATGGCAACCCACTCGTGTTCTTGCCTGGAGAATCCCAGAGATGGGGGAGCCTGGTGGGCTGCCGTCTATGGGGTCGCACAGAGTCAGACCCGGCTGAAGTGACTTAGCAGGCAGGGAGGAGGAGGAATTATCTGTACTGTTTTACAAATGTGTGTGACAAATATGGCTGAAAGATAAAATGTGTAATGCTTCTCTACACTTCTTTTAAGTTGTTTCATTAAAAAGAAATATGTAAATAGTGTTTCATTGAGATTAAAGAATTAATTTGGATCTGAAAGGAAATCATTTCTCTTTGAAAATTCACAATAATAAGGGGACTCTCCTGGCAGTCCGACTCCATGCTTCCACTGCAGGTGGCACAAGTTTGATCGCTGGTATGGGAAATAAGATCCCACGTGCTGTCTGGTGTGACCACAGGAAAAAATATGATACCTAATGAATATCTGGGGTTTTTCTAGCGGGTCAATAGTAAAGAATCCACCTGCCAACGCAGGAGACCTAGATTCGATCCCTGGGTTGGGAAGATGCCCTGGAGAAGGAAATGGCAACCCACTCCAGTAGTCTTGCCTCGAGTATCCCATGGACAGGAGTCTGGCAGGCTACAGTCCAAGAGGTCTCAAAGGAGAGGGACACGACTTAGTGACTAAACAATGAATGAATGCTCCACATCGTGCATTACTTAAACAGGGTTTCTTGGTATCTGCTGTATTAAGCACTGGGGATAATTCTGAGTGGTAAGTGCAGCCCCATTCAGTATAGGGTGTTGAGAAGCACCCCTGGCTTCCACCCACTAGATGCCAGTAACACCCCACCCCCACCTGTCACTTGGGAGAAAATGTCTCCAGATAGTGTCAAGCCTGTGGGTGCGATGGGATAAAATTGCCCCAGGGATGAGAAGTCACTGCTCTAGACCATTGATTTGATACTAGTCTTTTCTCCAAAATCCATGGTCAAAACTGCTATCCTGCTGCCTGCACTTAAGTGGGTCTAAGACTTTAGTGATATTTAACTTATATGCAGAGTACATCATGAGAACTGCTGGGCTGGAAGAAACACAAGCTGGAGTCAAGATTGCTGGGAGAAATATCAATAACCTCAGATATGCAGATAACACCCCCTTATGGCAGAAAGTGAAGAGGAGCTAAAAAGCCTCTTGAGGAGAGTGAACAAGTTGGCTTAAAGCTCAACATTCAGAAAACGAAGATCCTGGCATCTGGTCCCATCACTTCATGGGAAATAGATGGGGAAACAGTGGAAACAGTGTCAGACTTTATTTTGGGGGGCTCCAAAATCACTGCAGATGGTGACTGCAGCCATGACATTAAAAGACGCTTACTCCTTGGAAGAAAAGTTATGACCAACTTAGATAGTATATTGAAAAGCAGAGACATTACTTTGGCAACAAAGATCTATCTAGCCAAGGCTATGGTTTTTCCAGTGGTCATGT
Source organism: Aepyceros melampus (assembly GCA_006408695.1). Classification (NCBI taxonomy): domain Eukaryota; kingdom Metazoa; phylum Chordata; class Mammalia; order Artiodactyla; family Bovidae; genus Aepyceros; species Aepyceros melampus. The sequence goes on from SJXQ01001037.1 coordinate 450,416, forward strand.
ATGGATGCGAGAGTTGGACTGTGAAGAAAGCTGAGCGCTGAAGAATTAATGCTTTTGAACTGTGGTGTTGGAGAAGACTCTTGAGAGTCCCTTGGACGGCAAGGAGATCCAAACAGTCCATTCTAAAGGAGATCAGCCCTGGGATTTCTTTGGAAGGAATGATGCTAAAGCTGAAACTCCAGTACTTTGGCCACCATGCGAAGAGTTGACTCATTGGAAAAGACTGTGATGCTGGGAGGGATTGGGGGCAGGAGGAGAAGGGGACGACCAAGGATGAGATGGCTGGATGGCATCACCGACTCGGTGGACATGAGTTTGAGTGAACTCCAGGAGATGGTGATAGACAGGGAGGCCTGGCGTGCTGGGATCGCAAAGAGTCGGACACGACTGATAGACTGAACTGAAGACTTCAGTACGAGGATGACCACCACGATGACGAACTGACCCTATATAACACTTTAGTGAGTACTTCCTAAGTGAATACTTCCTAAAGTACGTACTGTTACGTACGCTCGACATATTCAAACTTCAGGCATCTTATCTTTGTGATTCCCAAGGAAATAGGACCTGAGTCCACGATGCCCTCCAGAGCCGACATTAACACATTTGCACGTGGCTTGCTTTGCTCTAAGCCAATGGAAACTACGTTGTATTTGCATCTCTGCTGCTGCTGCTGCTAAGTCGCTTCAGTCGTGTCCGACTCTGTGCGACCCCATAGACGGTAGCCCACCAGGCTCCCCCGTCCCTGAGATTCTCCAGGCAAGAACACCGGATTGGGTTGCCATTTCCTTCTCCAATGCATGAAAGTGAGAAGTAAAAGTGAAGTCGCTCAGTCGTATCCGACTCTTGGCGACCCCATGGACTGCAGCCTAGCAGGCTCCTCCGCCCATGGGATTTTCCAGGCAAGAGTACTGGAGTGGGGTGCCATTGCCTTCTCCGATTTGCATCTCATCTACACGCATACCTCCGAAATCCTAAAGTGGGTCAGATCCGGGTCCTACAGAAGGTCAAACAGTCTCGCGCCCCCAGCCAAAACCACAGGGGTTCACTCCCGTGCTACCAGCCTCCAACCGACCAGGACTCAGCAATTCGAACTTCTAACAACTTCTAACAACAGTTCTGCCCTTTGAACTGTGCCCCGACCTTTGACGCATTCCCGGCGCCGCCTGCCATTCCTCCAGAATCGGCCGGAGCAGACACAGGGCCAGCCTTGAGGTGGAGACAGGAAAACCCTCCCTCAGAGGAAGCAGCCTGGCGGGTGAAATTAAAGGCAGTCGCCTCCGCCGCCGGGTCCCAAAACACTGCTCCTGCTTCCGGCTCCGGGGCTGCTGGTAGCGGGGGAAAAAAAAGGGCAGACCAGGGTTTGGGATTGGTGGAGCCTCAAGGATGGGCGGGCCAACCGCGTCCTCCAATCGCCGAGCAGAGAAACTTGACTTGTGGGCAGTTCCTGACTGTGAGCTGTCATCTCAAATCACAGCTCACTGCGACGCGATAGGGCCCAGTGCCCGGCCTCGCCCTTCTCCGCCTCTGTGGGCGTGGTTATTACCGGAACGGTGCCCGGAGTCCCGCCTATCCCTGAGCGCACAGGTTACACTGATAAGGAACGGCCACTAATAAAAGCAATAAATGTGTATTTCTCCGAACACTTTCTTCATGCTAACACACCCCTATGGAAAACATTCCCATTGTTGGAATGTTTCTTCCCCGAAAATCTATTTCTTCCAGACATGGGGTCATATTTTATTCGTTTCTCTACGTTTTACTTTTGTTAATAACTACGTTGGTTCTAATAGGCCATCGTGGTCACTGGATGGCAACCCAGCTCGTGTTTTCACATTTGTGGCTATTTTGTCTTTTGCACTGGGTGTACGCCGGAAAAAAATAAAGCATGTGGATTCCTTTAAAAAAAAAAAAAGTGCCTGGAGAAGGAAATGGCAACCCAATCCAATATTCTTGCCTGGAAAAGTCCATGGACAGAGGAGCCTGGAGGGCTGCAGTCCATGGGGTTATATGATTGAGTACCGGGCATGAGGGTGGAGGGAGATGGGCTGGTAGCAATAAACTGGTAGCACTAAAAAAAAATTTTTTTTAATTGCTCATTAAGCATTTCTGTATTCCAGTCTCTGTTCTCTGCATAGGGGAAGAAGAGTAAACAAAGAAAAAAATCTTTGCCCTCATCCTTCTTAGATTCCAGTGGGGAGGGGCAAAAAAATTAACCATACTGATAAAAAGCATATATATAATAGATATATCTCAGTGTCAACAGGATAGTGGCAGTAGCACTTGTCTCTTCTGCTTCCCCAGACCCTGCACAGATCTTTTATTCTCATCACACACAAAGGAGCCTCTACTGTGCCCTAACCACCCCTTCTGAGGACCCAACCTTGTTCCATGTTTTAGGCAGAATGCTTCTGGTACTGGAGGGCTGCCAGAATGACTGAGGTGAGGCTGGGACAGGCCTGAGGACTCTATGGGTAGTTCCTAGCTGTAAGCCTGTCATTTCAGGCACTTAGAGAACCTCAGATGTGTGGTGAATGGTGGCCAGAATACGCTGCAGTTGGTTCAATTTGCATTAAATTAACAGGCCCCCAAGTCTCCCTCCCACCACACAAAAAAAGTAAATTAACAAGCTCAACTTTAGAAGAATTGGAAATTCATAAAGGGCTTTCTTTTAAGAGCATGTCAGTCTATTCAGAAACAATAACTTCATCATAATATAGCATATTTGTGTCAGTTCATAGTGAATCATGGACCTGAATGTAATAGATAAAACACTTAAATACCTAGAAATATAGTCGACATCTTTATGACCTTGGGTTAGGCAAATATTTCTTTTAGGTAGGATACAAAATGTGGCAAATATACACAAAGATGGAGTCGGTCATTAAAATTTTAAAGATTTGCTCTTTGAAAACCACTGTGAAAAAAAGCAAGCAGGCAAGCTACGGCAAGGCACTTTTGTGAAACAGATTCTGTCCAAGTATTTGTATCCACAATATACAAAGAATATGGGATTCCCTGGTTGCTCAGACGGTAGAGTCTACTGCAGAACGGGAGACCTGGGTTCGATCCCTGGGTCGGGAAGATCCCCTGGAAAGGGGAGTGGCAATCTATTCCAGTATTCTTGCCTGGAGAATCCCGTGGATGGAGGAGCCTGGCAGGCTACAGTCCATGGAGTCGCAGAGTCAGAGACTGAGCAACTTCACTTTATACGAAGAATATTTTCAATGGAGAAAAACTGTGACCACAAGAGGGCGCCCTTTCACTAGCAAAACCTTCTAGTTGTATGTTTGGGAACAGACGCCAAAGTACTTCAGGATCAAAGCCTGTTATCCAACCAAACTGCGTCTGCTCAGCTGCTGGCAGTAAAGCCAATTTACTGACCCAGGTTATAATAAAAGAAAGGGCATCGTTTATTGCAGGCACCAAGCAAAGCGTCCAGGCAACTAGTGCTGTAAAGACCTGAACTCACTCCCCAACGATTTTCAGGGAAAGATTTTCGGAGACAGGATGAGAAGAGGTTTGTGGAGATGTGTGATCAACTGGTGGACATTCTTCTGATTGGTTGGTGATGAGGTAATCAGGAGTCAATATCATCAGCCTTCTGATTTCAGCCAATCTGGGGTCTACCGGCTTGTGAGTAGCAAGCAGTTAACTTCTTCCATCTGGTGGGGGTTTCAGTCTGAGCAAAACAACTCAAAGGACCTGGCTTAGAATAATAATGATAACCTTTGAGGAACTTGACTTTTTTTTTTTAAGTCCTTGACTGTTTAATGACTAAATCGTTGTTATTTTGTCTTGCTTGACTGTTTTCCTTTCTTTCTGCATTTTCTCACTTCTCTGATTGAATTTATTCTTGGAATTCAGGGAAACCCTAGAAGGCAATGGCACCCCACTCCAGTACTCTTGCCTGAAAAATCCCATGGACGGGGGAGCCTGGTAGGCTGCAGTCCATGGGGTCGCGAAGAGTCGGTCACGACTGAGCAACTTCCCTTTCACTTTTCACTTTCATGCATTGGAGAAGGAAATGGCAACATACTCCAGTGTTCTTGCCTGGAGAATCCCTGGGACGGGGGAGCCTGGTGGGCTGCCGTCTATGGGGTCACACAGTCGGACACGACTGAAGTGACTTAGCAGCAGCAGCAGCAGGAGGTTAAAGGTTTTTTGTTTTGTTTTTTAACAAACAAGAGGCAGGTGAAGGACCTGGGTGGGGGGTGCAGTTGTCCTGGAAGAATCCTCTTGGGTCCTGCTCTGTTCCAGGAGCACAGAATATACCTCCTCAGTTAAGGGGGGAAATATGCATAATTTTTATATATGTGTGTATATATACATAGGCTTCCAAGGTGGCGCTAGAGGTAAAGAATTGAAAAATCCCATGGACGGGGGGCCTGGTAGGCTGCAGTCCATGGGGTCGCGAAGAGTCGGTCACGACTGAGCAACTTCCCTTTCACTTTTCACTTTCATGCATTGGAGAAGGAAATGGCAACATACTCCAGTGTTCTTGCCTGGAGAATCCCTGGGACGGGGGAGCCTGGTGGGCTGCCGTCTATGGGGTCACACAGTCGGACACGACTGAAGTGACTTAGCAGCAGCAGCAGCAGGAGGTTAAAGGTTTTTTGTTTTGTTTTTTAACAAACAAGAGGCAGGTGAAGGACCTGGGTGGGGGGTGCAGTTGTCCTGGAAGAATCCTCTTGGGTCCTGCTCTGTTCCAGGAGCACAGAATATACCTCCTCAGTTAAGGGGGGAAATATGCATAATTTTTATATATGTGTGTATATATACATAGGCTTCCAAGGTGGCGCTAGAGGTAAAGAACCTGCCTGCAATACAGGAGATCTGGGTTCGATCCTTGGGTTGGGAAGATCCCCTAGAGAAGAGAATGGCAACCCATTCCAGTATTTGTGCCTAGAGAATCCCATGGACAGAGGAGCCTAGCAGGCAACAGTCTGTGGGGTCCCAAGAGACAGACACGACTGAGCAGCTAACACACACACACATATATACACAAAATGATAAAGCAAAAGGGACAAGCTATTAATATCGAGGCAAGTGTGAAGGGAATATTCAGAGTTCTTCATCTGATCCTGTAACTTTTTCGTAAGCTTGAAATTATATCAAAATAAAAAGTTACCAAGTTATGCCCTAGTTCATACTAGAAAGCATAGATAGCCAACCAGTGATCAAAGAACATGAGTGATGGATTTTAATTGAGACCATTAGCTTTCATTTGTTTTCCTGTAACTCTGGTTTGATTGCTATGTTTTCCAAGAATATAACTGGTGATATAATCTCTTTAAGGAATTTTATTTTTTAAAGATTTATTTATTTTTGGCTGTGTTGGGTCGTCGTTGCTGCTAGTATGAGGGCTTACTATAGTTGCAGGGGGCAGGGGCTACTCTCTAGTTGTGTGCACAGGTTTCTCATTGCAGTGGTGTCTCCTGCTGCGGAGCACGGGCTCTAGGGGTTCAGGTTTCAGTGTTGCAGCCCATGGGCTCAGTAGCTTGGTTAGGGGGCTCTACAGCACAGACTTAGTTGCTGTTAGTTGTGGTGCACAGGCTTAGCTGCTGTAGGATCCTCCTGCACCAGGGGTCAAACCACTGTTCCTGCATTACAAGACAAATTCTTAACCACAGGACCACCAGGGAAGCCCCCTTTAAGGAATTTTATAATAGCTTACTTGCGTTGAAAACAGTGGGTCCCAAATGAAGCTGCTACCCCAAGTCACGTGAAAGCTTTTTGTTTTTTTTCATCCCAAATTTTCTTCTCACGTTTATTTCCATAAAGGATAAATTGACACACAGATTGGGTCAGTGACAGGGGACATTCTCCATCATCACGTGGAATTGTCATGTCCCTCACTGTAAATTCATGGAGAACACAGGTTCTTGCAATGGGATGACCAGACCAGCTGCATCAGCCCCACCCCCACCCCTGGTCTGGCTAGAAGTGCAGATTCTCCAGCCCTACACCAGACCTTCTCACCAGAATCTTCAATGCTGGAGGCCAGCCATCTGTGTTTTAACAACTCTCCCTGGTCCCCACCAGTGATTCTGATTCACATGCAAGTTTAAGAACTATTGACTAGGACTTCCCTGGTGGCTCAGTGGTAAAGAATCTGCCTGCCAATGCAGGAGACACAGGTTCCATTAATGATCCGAGAAGATCCCACATGCCAAGGAGCAACTAAGCCCATGAGCCACAACTGATTCTGTGCCCTAGAGCCGGGGAGCCACACTACTGAAGCCCAACACTCCATAGAGTCCTGCAACAAGAGAAGCTATGGCAGTGAGAAGCCCATGCACCACAGCTATGGAGTCGCCCCTACTCCTCACAAGTAGAGAAAAGCCTGCTGTCAGCAACGAAGACCCAGTACAGCCAAAAATAAATAAAATTATATTTTTTAAAAAGAGAATCACTGACTCAAAGATGAGGTAAGTACTCTAAGAAAAGAAAAATAACACAACAGATTCCAAGGAACCCCACTGAGGACCCAGTAGAAGATGCTCATTTGTCATTTGAGATCTTTGGGTTCTCTTTGTTTCATTTTATTTTGTGTGTATATTTAATTGAAATCTGGTTGATTTACAATATTATATCAGTGTCAGGTTACAGCATCATGCATGATTTAGTGTTATTGTAGACAACACACCATTAAAAGTTATTACAGAAGAATGGATTTATTTCATATTTAGAAGCACTGCATCAGTGTGCTTCTTTGTGGAACTTTTTTTAAGTAGCCTAGATGCTAAATAATAGAAAGATGGATAAACAGATGAACTGAAGGGTCAGGAGTCCACCCACCACAAGGACCCAGACACATTTGACTCTGTGATTCTGGTGTCCAGCATCAGAAGATGGGCAGAAATGAGCTTCAACATCAAGGCTGGAGCTGGACAGCCTGGCGGCTGATGAGGACAAGCTGGCATCTGGCCACCAGGAGACTCTTTCTGAGAAGAACAAAATTCCTGCCACTAGGAATCCCCTAATGTAAGAGTTTTTCCCACTGGGAGGATGTGCAGCAACTGGGCCCTCAGGCTCTGCTGGTGGGGAAAGAAGATGGGGCACCCACCTTGGAAAGAGCCTGGCAGCTTCTGAAAAAGTTAAGTAGACAACTGATCCTACCATTCCTAGCTCATAGGCATCCCCCAGAGACAGATGAAAGCAAATTCCAACACATATACCTGCACACAGATGCTCATAACAGCTTTACTCATGATCACCCAAAACTGGAAACAATATCCATCGGCAGGTGATTGGATAACCAAAGCAGTCCATTCATGCAGTAGAATAAATAGCACTAGGCCATAAAGAGGAATCAAGTATGGACCCACGCAAAAACATAGATGAACCTTAAAAAACCATGCTCAGTGAAAGAAGCCAGACACAAAAGATTACAACCTTATGACTACATTTAGATGATATTTCCAGAAAAGGAGATATCTACAGGGACAGAAACTATGGACGGGAGCGAAGGAGAGAGCAATTCAAGAGGGAGGACTTTTTGGTGGTGTAGTGGTTAAAGCACTGCACTTCCAATGCAAGGGGCTCGGTTTCGATTCCTGGTCAGGAGACAAAGACCCCCACATTGCTGTACGGTGCAGCCAAAAAAATTTTTTTTCATTAAAGAAAAAAAACAAGAGGGAAATTTCTGAGGTGACGGAAATTTCCTGAAATTGGATCGTGGTGATGGTTGTCCAATTGGACAAATTTACTAAAAACCATCGTGGAACCCTATGCTGAAAAACTGGTCAACACACGTTTTCTAAATTGCACTTCAATGAAGTTGTAATAAAAAATTTTGCCGGGAGAGGGTACCAGAGACCATAAATTCAACTCAGAATCGGCCTGGGGAGGGAGGTCTCCTTTACCGGCTGCCTTCTTTTACCACCTCATAGAGGGAGTGAACTAGACTCCCAGGGAGGTGTTCTGCAGCCTCTCCATGCCGTGGGGGTCTCGCTGGAATAAAGTCACCACCTGCCTTTAGATGACGCCATGGCAATGAACAACTGGCCATCTGGTGGGTTGCCAGGAAGCCCTCAGCAGTCCACCAGCCTTGATCCGGATGAGCCCTAAATTACACCAGGTGGCAGGATGCCCAAGTCTCTTAAGCATGAGTTGGGGGAAGGAGGTGATGTTGAGACATCCCATGGATCACACCCCTTCACTAAGTCCCAGAGTTAGGGTCCTTACAAAATATGAATTGGGATGAGCTGACACTCTCCGATTGGCTTCCCTGGTGGCAAGAACCTGCCTGCCCATGCAGGAGATGCTGGTTTGATCACTGGATGGGGAAGATCTCTGAAGGAAGAAATGGCAACCCACTCCAGTATTCTTCCCTGGAGAATCCCATGGACAGAGGAGCCTGGTGGGCTACAGTCCATGGGGTCACAAAGAGTTAGACACAACTGAGCAACTGAGCATGCAGGCACTATGATAGATTTTAGTCCTAACCTGCCCTCCCCCCCACCCACCGC
>SJXQ01001037.1:464053-491523 GCA_006408695.1 Aepyceros melampus
TTCTGAGAAATTTCTAATTCACCTAGCCAACTCTTATTCATCCCTCAAAACCCTTTTCCAAATGATGTTCTCCGCTGCTTTAGGAAATTGTCTCAAAACTAAATTTGAGCTTTGATATCTTTCTCTGGGGTTCTTCCAGCCCTGGCTGCTCCTAGAAGGAAGTGTATATGTTTGGCACCATACCCTGTGCCCCACCTCATAGAGTGAAGTCCCAGGGGGCTCCCCACCAGGAATCAGCATATCTGGAAGCCCAGAGGTGAATGAATGAACATCGGATGTAGAGAATGCAGATGGGTGCTGGCAGTTAGGGAGGGGATTGGAGGCCCAGGACTCAGTCCTAGAGGGAAGATCAAGGTGGGCCAAGGGTAGGGTGGGGCTGGTGTGTCTCTGTTCCTGATCAGCCTTCTGAGCTCAGGATCTGTCATCTCCTTGTTGATTTTAGAGTCCCTGGCTAAAGTCCTTGTTATTGCAGCCTGAAGTGTGACCTCTTGGGGTCATCTCAGCCCCCACGGGCACCCTCAAAACATGGTGAGGCATTATCCCTAGGGGAGGGGCGAGGAGGCAGCAGCTGGGCTCAAATCTGTCTCTCCTGCTCCTAAGAGAGAGACATGGACTGGCTGGCCAGGCCTTTAAGCTAGGGATACTAAGCCATCATACTTTAAGGCACTTTCATTTTAAAATTAAACATTTTATCACCCAGGTGATAAACACCTGGCTACATCATCTATTCAGTTAATATTTTACAAGTCCCTTCCCCTTTCCTGCCCTCAACCCTATTACTTCCCAGAGAAAACCACTTCTAACAGTTTAGGCCAGGGGCCGGCAAGCTTCCATAACAGTCCAGAAAGTAAATATTTTCAACTTTACGCCAAGAATCAAGATGGAAGATATTGTGTGGGTACTTAAATAATAACAGAGAGAAAGCAAATGACCTTCAGGTCTCAGGAGGTCCCATCCTGCCCTCTTTGGGGCTGATGACCTGACAGCAGTATGCTGGCAGTCTGTGGGTTTTATTCATCCCCCACTTTGACTTCTCCAGGCGCATCCTGAGGCCAACCTTCCAGCCCAGAATTATCAGGACACGCTGGATCAGCTCAAGCAGCATTTCCCCAGGTGAGGACAATCCCCGGGGGCTAGAGGCACCACTGTGGCCCGAAGTCTCATAGAGGGAAAGAACCCAAACTTTGTCTCCATGGCCCAAAATGCAGGACCAGTGTAGGCAGCGACCATGTTGGAGGGTGAAGCAGAAGGAAAAGAAAACCAGTAATACCAATCCTGGCTTTCATTTCAGCTTTTGATTATGTGTGGTTCAGTGTGAATTTGCTCACATTGAATTATATTTTATATCTTTTATATTTTATCATCTTGATGCTGCCTTCAGTGTGGCACGTGGAAGGGACTAGCTCCCTTAATGGAACTGCCCTGCTGGGGGACTGAGGGCAGGGCACATTCTGGGGAAGGGTCTTGAGGCCTCCACTTCCAGCAGGTCTGTCTTCCCTGGCAGGTTCCCCACTCACTTGACGACACAGGTGGACCTCGATTATGGCTTGGTGAGCCCCACCCCCACCTGTCAGCCCGTCTGGAGCCACCTGGAAAGGCTGTTGTGTTTAGTCTCATAATCTGGGTTAGGGGACACTGCCTCTACTTTGCTTGCTTTAGGCAATGCAAAGAACCCATTGAGCCCCAGCTTCGTGTGTTTTTCTTCTTTTAAATGGAATTCAGTCATAGACACTTTTATTTATATTTTTTATTTTTGACTATGGTGGGTCTTTGTTGCTGCTCTTAGGTTTTCTTTGGTTGTGGCAAGTGAGGGCTACTCTCTAGTTGGGGTCGAGGGCTTCTCATTGCAGAGCACAGGACTCAGCAGTTGTGGCTTTCAGGCTCTAGAGCACAGGCTCAGAGCTGTGGCACCTGGGCTCAGATGCTCTGAGGCATGTGGGATCTTCCCTGGCCAGGAACTGAACCCATGTCTCCTGCACTGAACCACCAGGGAAGCCCATGTGAGTTTTCTTAATTAATAAAAACCTTGCTATGAAAACAAGCAATTCCATATTTAAATTAAGGAGATGTTTCTTCAGGCCACAGTTGGTCAGTTAGGAGTATACAGCATATGACTAGAGTCCCTGCCCTTCAGCAGTTTATGTTCCAGTGTGTGCTGTCTTCTGGAACTTTCCATGATGTTAGGAATGTTCTCTATCAACAGGGTCCAGTATGGCACCCACCAGCCCCAACGTGGCTACTGTGCTCCTGTAAGGAGATGAATTTTTATTGATTTAAAGTTAAAGAGCCTTATTTGACTGGTGGCACCCTCATTGGACAAAGCAGCTCTAGGGGGAGGAGGGAGACAATATGTAACTAGAGAAGCAAGATTTCACAAAAATGTAAGTGTTTAAAAGAAAATAGAAGAAGTGAAAATGAGTCAGGGTTTTGAGCTCAGGTAGTCAGGAAGGGCTTCTTGGAGGAAGTGATGTGCTCAGCGAGATATCAAAGATAAGGAGTTTCTGTCACCCTAGAGAGAACAGGGAAGGTTGTTTCAGGCAACAAGCATAGCATGTGAAGAGGCCCTGGGGAAGGACTGTGCTTGGTGTTGGAGGAACAGTGAGGAGGCCCGTGTGGCTGGAGCAGTGAGTGAGGGGGAGGAGGGAAGCGGAGAGGGCAGGGAGGGGGCAGGGCAGGTCACAGCCCCCTTTGGCCTTCTCTTCATATCTAGAATGATAGTCAGTTGTCCAGTTGCTCAGTCGTGTCCGACTCTTTGCGACACCATGGACTGCAGCATGCCAGGCTTCCCTGTCCTCCACTATCTCTGGAGCTTGCTCAAACTCATGTTCACTAAGTGGTGATGCCATCCAACCATCTCATCCTCTGTTGTCCACTTCTCCTCCTGCCCTCAATCTTTCCTGGTATCAGAGTCTTTTCCAATGAGTTGGCTCTTCGCATCAGGTGGCCAAAGTATTGTAACTTCGGTTTCAGCATCAGTCCTTCCAGTGAATATTCAGGGTTGATTTCCTTTGGTATTGATTGGTTTGATCTCTTGCAGTCCAAGGGACTCTCAAGAGTCTTCTTCAGAACCACAGTTTGAAAGCATAACAGTCAGGGGTCTCCCTAATTACCTCCCACTCTGAGTATGGTTGGCCATATCCCATTTGATGAGAGCAGAGACCAGAGAGGTATCACAACTTGTCCAGGGTCACACAGCTGGGGAGAGGGCCACACAGCATTAAGTCTTGCACTCTTGCTCGTGTCCGTCGACTGCCTCCTCATGTGATTGCTGGTGTTCTTTGCAGGTCCTGAAAATCCAGCAGGGGATCCAGGAGCATCTCAAGCAGGTGAATGAGTGACGGGAGCTTGGGTGGTGAGGGAGGGCTGCTCTCCTCGCATGGCAGGAGAGAGGGAAGAAGGGAGGCCAGGGAGGGACAGGGCAGGTGGTACAGGCTCTAGCAGGCTGCAGGGGAAGACTTGGGCTTCTGCCTGCCCCCCGGGAGGTGGGAGGGCTGCAGATAGAGGGGGTGAGGCCTGAAGTGGAACCCCAGGATATGAGGTAGCCCCACATCTCAGGAGTGCATCTCCAATCCTGTGCCTCTCCTTCTAGGCCTGCTCCCAATCCCCATGGGGCTGGAGAAGGCCAGGGGCCTGTCAGCACTTCGCAGGTCAGTTACTTCTGCTAGGAAGGGGCTGTTATGTGCCAGGCACAGCCGAATGCAATCTCCATGTATCTGAGGTTCTCAATGGCCTGGCTCACATTGGCAGGGGAGAGCAGGCCTGCACCAGGCCTCCCCTCCTCCCACATGGGGCGCCTTGCCCAGGATGAAGCACAGCTTCCACCCTGCCTGTCCTCCCGCCACCTGGCTCCTTTCTCCTGGGCACTGGCAGGACTTTTCCGCCTGTGCCACATGTGACTGGCAGAGGGCCAGGGCCGTGTCTGCGACTTAGCAGAGCCTGGGGTGAGAAGCTCAGGGAACAGGGAAAGACAGATCCAGAGTAGAGCAGAGTGGAGGAGGAGGGACCAGGAAGCAAGCAGAACATGGTTATTCATTCAACAGATATTTATCCATCCCTCCTTGCCAAGTACGGTTGTAGGCGCCAGGGAATAGCAAAAGAGAACACAGACAAACCGCTGCCCTTGGGGTGAGAGGAACTTGGTAAACAGAAGTGTCAGATGGTGAGGACTGGGCATGGTGGGAGGTGGAATTGAGCAGCCCCAAGGAGAAGGCAATGGCACCCCACTCCAGTCCTCTTGCCTGGAAAATCCCATGGATGGAGGAGCCTGGTAGGCTGCAGTCCATGGGGTCGATAAGAGTCGGACACAACTGAGAGACTTCACTTACACTTTTCACTTTCATGCATTGGAGAAGGAAATGGCAACCCACTCCAGTGTTCTTGCCTGGAGAATCCCAGGGACAGCGAAGCCTGGTGGGCTGCCGTCTGTGGGGTCGCACAGAGTCAGACATGACTGAAGTGACTTAAAAAAAAAAAGGGGGGAATATGGAGGGAGGGGGTACCAAGGTGGCAGTGGGTTACAATTCAGGGTGGTCAGGGAAGACTCTGTGGCATTTGAGCAAATTCTTGAAGCAGATCAGAGGAGGAGGGAGGATAGGTGTCTGAATGAGGAGGAGCCCTGGCAGAGGCACAGCCTGTGCAAAGGCCCTGCGGCAGGGCTGTGCCTGGCCCTCGCATGTTGGGGGAACAACCAAGAGGGCCCTGTGGCTGGAGCAGAGTGAGCCAGGGGGAAAGAGGAAGGAGAGGAGGGAGGAAGGGGATGGGGCAGGTCGTGCAGGGCCTTGTGGGCTGCAGGAGGACTTGGGTTTTTGCTCTCTGGAAGGTGGGAGCCCTGGAGGGCTGTGGACAGAGGAGGGGGCGGGCCCTGACTCAGATGCTCACCAGCACCCTCTGGTGCCTGCTGCGGGGAGGAGGGACAGGAGTTGGGGTCCAGTTAGGACTATCCAGGTGTGGGAGGCTGATCACTGGGAAGGTTTGGTGGTGAGAAACAGGCAGAGTGGGGATCTGTTTGGAGGAGGAAATTCATAGCAGGTGCTGAGCATTGAAGGGTCTGAGGAGGATCCCAGAGGGTCTCCACCAGCACCTCTCCCCCCACAGAGACCCCCAGGTAATGCTTACTCCTGGTTCTGCACAGACCACCGCCCCCTCCCCTGTTTTCAGTCCCTCCTCTACCAGCTTCCCTCAATGCACATTTAAAATCCCTAGCAGCAGCAGCAGCAGCAGCAGCAGCAGCAGGGCCCCACACTCCCCAGCCTGCCTGCACACAGCTCTCCCCAGGGAGGGCCAGCTCGCAGGCAGGGGGGAGCAGCACTTTTCATGCTGAGTGCATTAAAGTGCCAGTAAATTGCGCATTAACGAGCCAGGGCGAATTGGGGAAGGCTCCCCTGGGCCTTGTGCTGCTGGGAGGCCCAGCTGGGGAATCCATCTCTGGCTGCCCTAGGAAGCAGCCGCCTGGAGCTACGAGGGCTCAGGGAGGGGGTCCTCACCCCAGCCTCTCTCTCCCCTATCCTGTCTGCCCCAGTGACAGGCAGGAAATGGGACAAGGCTACGAGTGGGGACAGGTAAACACAGCCCAGCCACCGCATATCCTGACTTTGGGAAATTGACTTTGGGGCTCTGAGCCTCGTTTTCTTATCTGCAGGATGGGAACCTCAGTGGTGCCCGTTCAACAGAACTGAGAGCCACGGTTAGCACTCATCCCACATTCCTTAGCAGTTATTTCTTTCTGTGAATTAGAACATTTCCCCAGGATTTCGGAATTCACCCTGGGCCAAAGAGTATCTTGGTATCCACCACGGAGAAGAGGCATGTGCATTGGTAAGGCCCATGGGCACTGCCTCCAAACCCACAGGCCAAAGACCGAACCCGTGTCCTCCTCTGCAGTAGACATGGGACATGTGTGGCTATTTACATTTTAGTTGGCAATCAAGTGGCACCGTCCACATGTCAAGGACTCAACCTTAGCAGGCAGGTCTAGAACATTCTTAATATCACTATATTTAGTCTTCCTGGACTAAATATAGCTGCATATATGCACATTCTCACAGAGACTCTTATCAGCCTGAGAAGGTGGGTCTCCACAGCGAATTCCTGGCAGTACGTAGGGGGCTTCCTGTCTTGGATGGTTTGTGTCCTCGGCTGGAGGCCAGGAACATTGTGGGAGCTGCTGCCCTTGGTTCTTTTTATTTTTTTGACTGTACCAAGTCTTAGTTGAGGCATGGGGGATCTAGTTCCCCTGACCAGGGATCAAACCCAGGCCCCTCGCATTGAGAACTTGGAGTCTTAGCCACTAGTCCACCAGGAAAATCCCTGTCCTTGGTTCTTGAGCCCTTGGATGTGGCTGGTGGGCCTCAGGGTTGCATTTTATCTTCTTGACCACGTACTACTGCATGTGCAATCTTAGTTCCCTGACTAGGGATAGAACCTGTAACAGCTGGACCACCAGGGAAGTGCCTGCATTCTTAATTATACTTAACTTTATATTTAAATAGCCACCTGCAGCTGGTCTGTGCAGGGCAGCACAGTCTCAAGAAGGAGAGGTTAAAATCGATCCTAGTACTTGGGTCAGAAAAGCTTTGTGGAGGAAAGCAGTAGACGCGCCATAGGAGGGAGCCTATCCTAAAGTAACAGATGGGCAACCTGCTGGGAGGGAGAAAGAAAATTTAGGGAGCCTTCCGTGACCACAGAAACTGTTGACTTAAACCTGGAATTGATAGCAGTCACATTGCTTGACTTTTATTTTTTAAAATATTTATTTGGCTGTACCAGGGTCTTATTTACCGCATGTGGGATCTAGTTCCCTGACCAGGGATTGAACCCAGGCCCCCTGCATTGGGAGCACAGAGTCTTAGCCACTGGACTATCAGAGAAGCCTTAAAGAAAGATAGTCACTCAGTCATATCCGACTCTTTGTGACCCCGTGGACTGTAGCCCACCAGGCTCCTCCGTCCATGGGATTCTCCAGGCAAGAATACTGGAGTGGGTTGCCATTTCCTTCTCCAGGGGATCTTCCCTACCCAGGGATCAAACCCGGGTCTCCTGCATTGCAGGCAGACGCTTTAACCTCTGAGCCACCAGGGAAGCCCCAGAGAAGGCTTGGCTCCACTTTAAATGTAAAATAAGGACCAGCCAGTTTCCCTGGCTGCCCTGTTGCCAGCCCTGCTCCTGAGGAGGAAACCATCGATTTCTTAGGATCTTTGCAACATTTCAGCAAATTCAAATGTCAGTCCCCCCATGGGGGGACCTGGGTAACAGGGCTTTGCTTCTTGAAGCCATTTTAAGTGGCAGTGGCATTCGGGCCCAAGAAAATGTGAGTTGGATGACTTGACCATCTTAGAGTGGTGACTGGTCGTTAGGGCTCGATTTTTGTCACCTGCAGCTACGGTTGCCTTCTGGGTACCAAGAACTTGCTTTTTGCTGGGTAACTACAAATCCACCCAAAAACGTTCAAGGGAGGTGGTGTACCCCATGTTGACCGTGAGGAAACTGGCTTGTTGGAACGGGTTTGTCCTTAAGGTTCTTTTTTTTTTTTTCTTTCTAAATGATTTGTTTGACTGCACTGGGTCCTGGTTGCAGCACACAGGATTTTCAGTCTTGGTTGCAGCATTTGTTGTTGGTGTTCAATCGCTCAGTCCTATCTGACTCTTTGCGACCCCATGGACTGCAGCACACCAGGCTTCCCTGTCCTTCACTGTCTCCTGGAGTTTGTTCATACTCACATCCATTGAGATGGTGATGCCATCCAACCATCTCATCCTCTTTCGTTCCCTTCTCTTCCTGCCTTCAATCTTTCCCAGCATCATGCATGGTCTTTTCCAATGAGTCGGCTCTTCACATCAGGTGGCCAAACTATTGGATCTTCATCTTCAGCATCAGTCCTTCCAATGGATATTCAGGTTGATTTCCTTTAAAGGGTTGACTGGTTGCAGCATGCTGGATCTTGAACTACAGCATTTGAACACTTAGTTGCAGCATGTGGGATCTACTTCCCTGACCAGGGATTGAACCCAGGCCCCTTGCATTGGGAGTGTAGACTCTTAGCCACTGGACCACCAGAGAGGTCCCCCAGGGCTGTCCTTTAATGAAGCTTTAATGGTATGACCTTCCCTCTCCAGGCAGAAAACTTCCTACAGATGATGGAGACCGCAGCCAACCCCTAGGCTTCCAGCTGGGGGAGGTAGGTTCCTGAGTCCTCCAGGAGGGTAGAGATGGGCTCGGGGCAAAGGGTGCACCCTCGTGTCCCTCACCCATGACCCTGCGCTTCCAGAACCAGGGCAGCCAGGCCTCCCTCAGTGAGCAACCCAGCCAGGACCACCAGCACCCAGGGGCCATGCCCCCACAGACCTCCGGTCTCCAGGATCTAGACTTCGAAGACGTCCTCGTCATGAGGTCATCTGACTGGTTCCAGCAGTCCCCCAGAGTGGACAGTGACACAGTCTGCCAGCGAGACACACAGCCGTGCTCGGACTCGGAGCCCCAGTTTTCACAGGATATTCTGACGGAGCAGCTCTGGGAGATTTTTGCTGAGACCCAGGACCAGGGAGAGCGCCCGAGACACAGGAGTGAGTCTCCCTGGGGGTATGGGGACAGGAGGGCTCAGGCCACGTGGAGAGGCAGCATCTGTTGAACTTAGTTGCCCTGCCTTCTCTCCTTTATCCCTTCCTGTCGTCATAGTGACAGACCAGGTGCCAGGCCATGTAAGTAACTGGAATCCTTAGTACCCAGAGGAGTGGGCTTTGTCCTGATTGGGCTCCCTGGTAGGGGCCTCTGGGTGCCTGTGGGATTGGCCTGCCCACCCCCTTACCCCTTGGAGACCCTCAGAGAATACCTGCAGCTCGGTCTTAGTGGAAGGATGGGACTCCTGGCGGCTAGAGCATCTTATCTACACTGCCTGGACCCTCCCACCATGTTCCGCTTCTCAGACTAACCCTGGCACATCCTTTGGTCTGAACTGATTCCCCCACTTCCCATGGGCAGGAG
Source organism: Aepyceros melampus (assembly GCA_006408695.1). NCBI lineage: Eukaryota > Metazoa > Chordata > Mammalia > Artiodactyla > Bovidae > Aepyceros > Aepyceros melampus. The sequence continues at coordinate 473,030 of SJXQ01001037.1, forward strand.
AGCCGGGAGCCAGGACCACGATACTTGGGAGTGAAAATGCTTCCCAAGGACACTCTGGGTAATCCAGGGGAAGAAGGGCAGTCCGCCCTGGCGGGGAGGGGGCATGCTTGCCACTGATTCACTCTTGTCTCTGCCCAGTTTTCCTCCCACCCACACCCTCCCCCAGCTCTTCTGAGGGCTCCCGAGAGGAAGCCCAGGCCTGGGTGCTGTAGGACAGAGGATGTTCTCCCACATGGCCCAGGTAAGACCTTGCACTCCACCCAAAAGCTGGGGGGGAGGTGGTCAAGACAGTAGCGGGATGTGGCTCAGGTGTGACCTCATCCACCCACAGGAGCTTGCCAGGAAGACCTATCAATTTCTGAAGCCCATGTAAGTATGTCCCAACCTGTGCTCTGAGGCTAGGGGAGCCCAGATGTAGGGATGAGAAGACTTCCTGGAGGAAGGGGCAAAATGCTTAGGGTCTCAAAGGATGAATAGGGGTTTGAGATAGGACAAAGCATTCTGGGCAGAGGGGAGCAGTGTTCCATTACAGGAGACAGAATACTTGGAGGAATGTGTGTAGGACCTTGGGGGATGTAGAGTGTGCTGGAGAAGTGAGGCTTGAGAGAATCCATAAATCTGAAAAGGAAGGAAGCCCTTTTGGGGCTTGCTGGGTGCCCTACTCCAGGCAGAGGCTCTCAGGCGGGTTGCTGATTCTGATGCCTTCTTTCTCAAGATGCTGGGACCCCGAGGACTTTGAAAACACATGGAATAGGCCTGATGCCTTGCCCTGGCAGTCCAGGAAGCTGGCCGTTCCACACAGAGTGGAGAAGATGCGGAGACTAGAACATGGGGAGCCTGTGCTGGCCACGGCCGTCAGCAGCTTCACCCGGCACGCCTTCACCTGCAGCAGGGGTGGCGTCAAGGTGTGGAGCCTGGTGGGCCAGGTGATGAAGGCCAGGATTCCAGAGAGCTTCTTGAGAGTAGAGGTGAGGGCTCTGGGGCGGGGCTTGTGGGAACTGGGAATGCCCCACCCCCTGCAGGCAAGGAAGCTCACCTCAGACTCTGCCCACTCCAGACACCGGGAGCCTATCTGCGCACCTGCCTGCTGTTCTCAAACAGCACAACCCTGCTCACGGGCGGCCACAACCTGGCTGGTGTGAGCCTGTGGGACCTGACGGCGCCTTCCCTGCACGTGAGAGCCGAACTGCCCTGTGCGGGCCTCACCTGCAGGCCCTGGCTGCCAGCCCTGAGGACAGCCTGGCTTTTGCTGGCTTCACCAACGGCAGCGTCAGGATCTGGGACCTGCGGGACTGGAGTGTGGTCAGGTGTGGCCCGGGGGAGAGCCTCTTCTTGTCTCGGCCCCTGAGCACGAACCCAGCAGTTTCAAGGCCAAATTTGGGAACTCTTACATTGGAGAGTTAAGACCTGGGTTCATGTCATGGCTGGGCTGTTTGATTGAAGCCCTGTTGTGGGACTTCTTGTCTGCCTTGCTTTCCCCATCTGTCACCCCGATGTGATTGGGCAACATAATTTCTGGTTGGGGAGCTGTGCCAGGCCCTGTGGGGTGCTGAGCAGCATCCCAGCCCCCACCCAGTCAATGCTAGGAGCACAGATATCCCCAGGCATGGTCCCCTGGGGCTTAGACTCACCCCTGGGGAGTGTGATTGGGTGTCTCCGGGGTGCAGAGCTTAAAGTCTGAGCTCTGACCTCCCTCCCTATGCCTCTCCTGGGCCAGGGACCTGCCGGGACATCCAAATGGTGCCAAGAGCATTGCTGTTAAAGACCAGCACATCTGGACGGGGGGTCTGGATGCCTGCCTGCGGTGCTGGGATCTGAGAGCCACTGGGGAGCCCCAAGAATACCAATTTGAATCTCAGGTGTGTAGCTGGGATGGGGCCTGCTTGGTCAGTAGCAGCTGGGCCTGGGACTGAAGGAGGTTGATGCTGGGGGAAGGGCAGGGGGAGTGGTACCTCAGGTCTCCGTGATGCTGTGAAGAGAGGGTTGCTTAGCTACATCCCCCTTCATTGCCCAGATAACATTGGATGCTTTTGTACTGTGTATCAAGGGATCATATTCTGAGTCTCTGTGATAATCTGGTAAGGTAGAGGACCACACTCGTTTTGTAGATGAGCCAACCTAGGCTGGAAATGTGAAGTTGCTTGTTGGTGCCTCCCAGCCAGGAAGCGGGCAGGCGGTCAGGCCCCCAGGGGTGGGTTCCTGGACTCCTGCCACCTCTTGACCTGGCTGGGCCTGACCAATGTCTTCCTTGCTGTCTTCTCCCCAGATAATGAGCCTGTCACCCAGCCCCCATGAGGACTGGGTGCTGGTGGGCACGGCCAACGGCCAGCAGTGGCTGCAGCCCAGCCTCGGGGGCCAGAAACGCATGGTGGGGTGTAAGGACGGTACCATCCTTGGACTCAAGTTCTCCCCTGTGGGTAAGTGGCCAGGAAGGGACTGGGGAGTCCCCTGTGGGCCCCAGCGATCCTCAGCCTCCCACAGGGCGCTGCCTCACTCAGACCCACTCCACCCAGCCCTTTCTTCTCTTTTTTTAATATTTATGTATTTGACTGCACTGGCTCTTAGTTGCGGCATGAAGGATCTTTAGCGGCAGCATGTGGGACCTAGTTCCTTGACCAGGGGTTGAACCTGGGGCCCCTGCATTGGGAGCATGGAGGGTTAACCCCTGGACCACCAGGAAAGTCTCCTGCTTAGCCCTTTCTGACCCTTCCTGACCAACCCCCTGACCATGCCCTTCATCAGCAGGAACTCCTCTGAGAGATGGTTTTTGCAGGGGCTCACTCCGGGAGGTGTGAGGGGCTCCAGTTCCCAGATCCCCAGGGGTCCAGTCCTCAGCTGCCAGCTTTCTGTGACTGGGCCCCCCTCTGCCTCTTCCCAGGCCAGTGGTGGGTGAGTGTGGGAACAGACAACCTGGTTAGCATCTTCAGCATGCCCACGGGGACCATGGCAGTCCAGGTACAAGAGTAGGGCAGGAGGGTGGTGCGTGTGTGTTCTGGGTGCTAAGGGGCCAGGTCTGAGGGTCCAAATGCAGAGCCCCCCACCAAGAGGGGCCACCTTTGAATGGATGGGCAGATGCTAAGAACAAGGATGGGTGAGTCCCTTGCTCTGCCCCCCAACCCTCCCAGGTGCCCGAGAGCTCCTCTGTCATGTGCTGTGATGTGTCCCCCAGCAACCACCTGATCGTCACAGGGTCCAGGGACCATGCCTCGGTGTACCAGCTCACATACTGAGGGCTCGCCAGGGTGGGCGGGCTGCACGATGAGTGATCTTTGTCATGTGTAATAAAGCAATTGGAAAAAGCACTGGTCTTGTGCTGTGGCCTGTCCCTGGCACCTCATGGAGGTTTGAAGGGACTTTGTCCAGCCCAGGTCTCTACATTTGAGTCCACCTCTCCTGAGAGTCAGGTCAGAGACACTGACCCCTGCCGTCAAGAGAATTGGACATGGAGCCCCCTGCCTCTTTTTTTCTTCTGAGTGTGTGGCACAACTGGAGGAGGAAATGGCAACCCCCTCCAGTATTTTTGCCTGGAGGATCCCATGGACAGAGGAGCCTGGCAGGCTACAGTCCCTGGGATTGCAAAAAGACTGAAGCGGCTTAGCACATGCAGCATGAGGGATCTTAGTTCCCCAAGCAGGCATGGAACCCATGCCCCCTGCAGTGGAAACGTGGAGTCTTAACCTGTGGACTGCCAGGGAAGTCTCTGGAGCCCTTCTGCCTGCTCCACTCTCCTCTGATGTCATGGAGAGATGCTCCCACCCCTGCCTGCACAGCCCCAGGAGTGGGTCCTCAGTCCTTCTCAAGATACCCGTGTCCCATTAGACCAGGGCTTCTACTCCCCAGGGGTGAGTCTAAGCCCCAGGGGACCATGTCTGGGGACATCTGTGCTCCTGGCATTGAGTGGGTGGGGGCTGGGATGCTGCTCAGCACCCCACAGGGCCTGGCACAGCTCCCCAACCGGGAATTATGCAGCCCCAATGTCAGCTGTGCCGAGGAGGAGAGACTGGTTTACAGGGGGTGGGCTCTTGCTGGCTAGCACTTTTCCACCCACTAAGTAAGGTTCTGAAATCACCATTTGCTCACCCTGTCCCTCCAGTATGAGTAATGTCCCCAGTTCCCCAACCCAAAACGAAAAGGCAGTTGTGATAAATACTTTTATTTCCCCAAGGTCCTCCTGTGCATCTGGCCCCACATCCAGCAGGGGAGGACACGAGGGGTCAGCCAGAGCATGGAGGAGATTTAGGGCTCGTGGTAGGACTAGGGGGGAGGTTCGGAATGCCCTCCCCTGGGAGTCAGGCCAGGGGTGCAGGAAGAAGGGGGTCTCAGTAGACCACCTCATACACGGTGGCCTTCTTGTCCCCAGAGCCTGTCACGATGTACTTGTTGTTCCCGGAGATGTCACAACTGAGCACGGAGGAGGACTCCTTGGACTGTGGACAGGAGGGGGTGGGGGAGGGGAGAGTGAGGCACAGCCAAGGCCAGCACGGTCTGGCTCATGCTCCTGACCACCTGCACATTCAGAGGGAAGACACAAGGCAACTGGGGCAGCGCCTGTCCCCAGGGGTGAGCTATGATCAAGGCCGGAGCTGAGACAGGGCTCCCCATGTTGGGCCCCCAAGCCTAGCCGTGAGGAGAGAAGGAGGGTAACAGTTCTTCCAGAGAACAGTGATGATGCTCCTGGGAAGAGCGGGACCTCAGTTCCCTAGAACAGGAGAACCACCATCTCCTGGGAAGCTCAGAGATGGTGTGTACCAGACATGAGGTCACACAGCACAGAAGAGAGCTAAGGCTTAAAGTAGGATGGCCTACACCAGCACTCTGCAAACTGTTTCTTTTTTTTGACCACGCAGCTTGAGGGATCTTAGTTCCCTGACCAGGGATTGAACCTAAGCTCTGGGCAGTGAGAGCACAGAGTCCTAACCACTGGACCACCAGGGGATTCCCTCAGCAAACTACTGAAAAGGGCCCAATGGTAAATTTTCAGGCTTTGACCTGAAAGCTCATTTAAGTCCAATGAGCTCTGGCCGGTAAGTGCAAGGACCAAATCAGTCAGTGTTACATCATCTACTATTTTTTCCCCCACAATCCTTTAAAAAATGTAAAAACCATTCCTCATCGAGCAGGATGGCTCTAAGAAAGATGCCAGAATAAGTGTTGTGGAGGATGGAGAGAAATCGGAACCCTTCCATATTGCCAGTAGGAATGAGAAATTTGGGAAAGAGTCTGGCAGTTCCTCCAAAGATTAAACAACTCTCAGCAATTCCATTCCAAGATATCTGCCCAGGAGAAATGAAAACAGGATGCACAGGAGAATGTACATGAATGTTCACAGCAGCGCAATTCACAGCAGCCCAGAAGTGGAGACAACCCTAGTACCCATCAACAGGTGATGGATGAACACAGTATGGTCCATCCACACAGTAGAATATTAGCCTCTATATTCCTTAAAACAGAAGGAGGTTCTGACGCCTGCTACATCATGGATGGACCTTGGGGATGTGATGCTCAGTGAGAGAAGAGACACAGAAGAATAAATTTTGTGTGATCCCACTCACATGAGTCATCAAATCCACAGAGACAGGAAGTAGACGGTAGGGCCAGGGTATGGGAAGTCAGTGTCTCATGGGGACAGTTTCAGTATGGGAAGATGAGAAAGTTCTGGAGATGATGGTAGGGATGGTTGTAGGACAGTGTGAATGTACTTAATGCTACTGAGCCCTGCATTTTAAAATGGTTAAGATGGTGAATTTTATACGGATTTATCACAACACTTCCCTAGTGGCTCAGACGGTAAAGTGTCTGCATACAATGCAGGAGACCTGGGTTCAATCCCTCGGTTGGGAAGATCCCCTAGAGAAGGAAATGGCAACCCACTCCAGTATTCTTGCCTGGAAAGTCCCATGGACGGAGGAGCCTGGTAGACTACAGTCCATGGGGTTGCAAAGAGTCGGACGCGATTGAGCGACTTCACGTCACAACTAATAACACAAACAGTTTGTGCACAGATGTGGCCTTCAAGCTGGTGAGGACGCTCCCCTGTTCAACCCCCACCCCTCTCTGGGTCCTGGGGCAGAGGACACCTGGTGTCCTGCAGTGGTGGTGGTGGGGTGGAGACCTCAGACATGCAGTACCTGGAAGATGCTGGCCCCGTACGGCGTCCTCCAGGCATTGAGCAGGTTGTCCTTCCCCGTGCTCACGAACCACCGCCCTGGGGGAGGAGGGGAAGGAGTTCAGGAGAGCAGTAGACTGGAAGAAGCCAGGGCTAGGGATGGCGGGCAGAGACAGGGCAACCTGGTCTGGCCTCTCCCTCCCTTTCCTGCACTCTGCCCTCCCCTGGTGGACAGGAAGCCCCTATGCTGAGGCTCCAGCCTTCCCCTCAAGTGCCAGATGGTGAACCCAAGGTCCCAAAGAGCCCCAACTGACCTTCAAGAAGGGGGAGCCCCAATAGAGGGTGGCCAGATAAAAACAGGGTGCCCAGGGAGTTCCCTACTTGTACAGTGGTTAGACTGTGCTTTCACTGCTGAGGGACCAGGTTCAATCCCTGCTCGGGGAACTAAAATCCCAGAAGCTATGTGGTGTGGCCAAAATGCGGGGAAAGAAGCAAAACAAAAAGAAAAAGCAGGGTGCTCAGTTACATTTGAACCTAAGATCAACCATGCATCATTTTTAGTACAGGTGGGTCCCAAATAGTTCATTATCTATTTTTTAACAAATATTTATTTATTTGGCTGTGCCAGGTCTTAGGGCATGTGGGATCTAGTTCCCTGACCAGGAATTAAACCCAGGCTCCCTGCATTGGAAGCCACTGGGCCACCAGGGAAGTCCCTCTGTTTGTTTTTTTTAAATATATGTAAGTTTCATGAACTGCTTGGGATATATCAATACTGAAAACAACAAAATAATTAGTGTAAGTATATCCCATGCAATATTTGAGATCTGTCTGCACTAAAATAGTATAAATCATATCTGATGCATTTTGGGGACATACTTATGCTAATAAATTATATGCTGTTTAGTGTACAAGTATATCCCACAAGGTGCTTGAGACATGCTAACAAATTCTTTGTCCTTTAGAGCAGTGGTCCCCAACACTGTTGGCACCAGGGACCGGTTTCATGGAAGACAGTTTTTCCATGGGGAACAAGATGAGAGGGGGTGGCTTCAGGGTGATGCCAGCGCATGACATTACTGTGCACTTTATTATTACATCAGCTCTACCTTAGATCATCAGGCAACAGATCCCGAGGTCTGGACTTCTGGTTAGAGAATGCAATACTTGGGACATACTTCTATTAAAGAGTGATGTGTTGTTTATCTAAGATTCAAATGTAATCAGGCATCCTCTTTTCTGTTGTGGGTTTTTGTTGTTGTTGTTGTGTTTTGGCAACCCTGCCCCAGCGCCCCAGCTCCCGGAGGCCCCGCCCAAGCCCCAGAGACGCACCGCAGGAGGCAAACTTGAGGGACAGCACGCAGCTCTCGTGGAGATGCAGCTGGTATTTCTCGGGCTTCCGGACATGTAGGAGCTCCACACTGCTGCTCTCCATGCCAACGGCCAGCCAGTCCTGGTTAGGGCAGTGGCCCAGGGAAAAAATCTAGGGGTGAAGAGAGGAGACAGCCCCTTGGTGTGTGGTGGGGGGTTGCCCAGAGCTGGGGGCCGGGAGGAGGGGAGTAGTCCAGCGTTCTGCCGCTGCAGCTCCTGCGTGGAGAGGCAGCTGGCCCTGGGCCTGGAGCAGAGCGCAGCAGGCAACTGCGTGTCGAATCATTAATATTAATCAGAATTACACGGAGCCCCGGGGCCTCACATCCATTATCTTCTCTGAACGCACAACAGCTCTGGGAGGGAGGGAGGGAAGGGGTGAAGCCGACGAGGACCGCAGCTCCCCTTGAGCAGATGGTGGAAGGGAAGCTGAGGCCATGTCCAGCTCAAGGTCACAGAGCAAGTCCGAGAAAGACCAGGCCTCCCGACACCCGGCCTGGAACATTCCCTACTCGCCAACACCTCTTTTTACTTTGCTTTGAAAGGATGCAGTGGCCTCATCAAGCACAGCACAGAGAGCAGTAAGGCCCTCTTCACCCCTAAGCCTTTCTAAGTCTTCCTGATAAATGAGACACATGTGGAAAGAACCATACATTCACAGCAGAGAGAAGAGTAGGTTTGCGTGTTCCTGGCCATATAGAAGTGCCCCTGTATAAAGAAGAGGGTGGGCTCGGGGGATGGGAGATATTCACCATGGGATCACCAGATATGAAGCCACCCATCTAAGTGTTGGGGACAGGGGATGGACAACTGTATCCACCTGCACTCCTGATGTCCCTATCAAAGGAAGCTTCAAGCTAAAGAGAAGGTAAAATGAGTTTGGAAGCTATTCCCAGCAGGCTTCAAGGAGGAGACAAATTGGAGATGGGTTTTGAAGGATGGGTAGGAGTTTACCAGTTGCAGGAAGGAAGGGAAAAGCATGTCAGTCAGAGGGAACAATAAGTGGGAAGATCTAGAGGGGTCACAGGGCATTGTGTGTGTAAGACTAGAGCACAGAGGCCTTAAAAAAACATGTTCACAACCTGCCCCCAAAGCAGCAGGAGACAGGATCTGGGTCCGAGTTACCTGAAGACCTGTCCTTGGCTCAGCCCCTGAAGGCTCAGCCCCGGGGAGCCCCATGATTTTGTCCAGCTCCTTTACTACATCCTTCAGTCTCTATTTTCAGAGCACCCCAACAGAGACCTCTCTGTGTCCAGCTCCTACATCAGCTTCTATCTATCCCCTGGGGTCAGCAGCTCCTCTGTGATGAGTCCTGGGGTGGGAGTAGGTCAGGAGCTCTCAGTAGGGTCAAGAGGTTGAAGGCTGGGAGGAGAAACCAGCTACACAGGAGAAGACAAAGGAACAGGGGAATGGCTTGGCAGGATCATCTGGGAAGATGATCTGAGGGTCTTAGTAGCCTCATAGCTTGATATGAATCATCTCCTTTGTGTTTCCCTGTGTCTGTCTGTGAAAGACTGATTAAAGAGGAATGACTGTGGATGTGTCTCAAGGACAAGAAAGATGGACATAGAGGGTAGGTGTTTGGTCCTGTCTGGCATCTGGGTGCCTCAGGGGGAGAGGAAGGGAGGCTGGATTCCTGGAGCCTGCGTCCCACTTCTGCCAGACCCTGTGTGGCACCTGGGAGCTGAAGTCATGCTGCTGCAGCTGGCGCCCCTCCCGCAGGTCCCAGCAGCGCACGGTGTTGTCCAGGCCCCCTGTCCAGAGCCGAGTGCCATAATCCGAAATGTCGATGCAGCTGGCCCCATCCGTGTGCCCCTGGAACTGCCTGGAGAAAGGAGGGCCCAGGTGTCAACCCTGGAGGTGGTGCTGCTTTAGCGTCTTCTGAGGCAGCACCAACAGAAGAGGGCAGGACTTGCCCGAGGTCACAGGCACCGGCCACCCACCTGACCATGGTCTGGTTCTGCAGGTCCCAGACCACGATGTTGCCATCGCTGCAGCAGGAGAAGCAGACCTTGGCATCAGGACTGACGGCCAGAGCATAGCAGGCAGGCGCCGAGGAGGTCAGCTCCGCCTTGATGCGAGGAGTGGGTGCCGCCAGGTCCCAAATGGACAAGGTGCTGGCTTCACCGCCCACAATCAGGCTCCGGCCGTCAGGCAGCAACTTGCAGGAACGAATGTAGTTGTCTCGGTTCTGGGAGGGGAGAGAAGCAAGGACAGTAGGTGGGACCTCCAGCCAGGCCTGCAGGAACCCAGCTGAAGAAATCATCCGACTGGCCTATAAGCTCTGCCCCTGGTTGGCTCTTGAATTCCACCCATTGGCCCATAAATCCCATCCCTGTTGGGCTATAAATCGTGTTCTGTTGGCCTATAATCACCTGTCGGTGCCCTAAGAGCTCTGCCCCTAATTGGCCAAAAGCCCAACCCTGGTTGGCTTGTAAACCCCACCCATTGACTATAGCCCCACCCCTAGGTGGCCTATAAGCCCTGCCCCTCTGGCCTGCAAGGTCCCCCTCCCTTGCCTGCAGGCCCCGCCTCATGTGTCTGCAGGCCCGGCCCCACCCTCACCAGGCAGTCCAGCTGGGCCACTGGCATCTTGGCGCCGGGCTGGCCCACGTCCCACACCTTCACACAGCCCTTGCCACCCGTGTACACGTGCTGTGTGGAGCCGCTGATAGTGACTGCACAGACCACCTCGCCGTGTGCCAGCGTGTGCAGCTGCCGCGCGTGCCGTGGGATCCCCGCGCCTACCAGTGCATCGGAAGGGAAGGGCACTGGCTGCATCTGCCCGTCCGCAGACACGTGGAAGGAGTAGGCCCTGGACGGGAGGTGGGGCATGATGCACAAGGAGCCGGGATCCTCCTTACCCTCAACCCCCAGGGCAGGGAGGGGTCTTCCCCTGCCTGTGCCCCCATGTGTTTAGGGACAGGGCCCCAGATCAAAGGTGACGTGGCATGGTCAGCGCGATACAAAAGAGGAAGTGGTCCGGCTGTGGCCTGGCGCGTAGGAAGCAAGCACTTAGTAGGAGTCGGTGAAACAGAAGATCCAGGAAGATGCCTTGTGAGTTTCAGACGCAGTCCAATAGCAGCCACACAGGGCCAGTTAAATTTAAAGAAATGTAAAATTTCAGTTCCTCAGTGGCAGTGACCACATTTGAAGTGCTCAATAGCCACAGATGGCGGATGGCTCTCAGATCAGACAGCCCTAAGTATAGAATGTTCTCCTCATGGCAAAAAGTTCTACCAATCTTGGGGCCAGCTCATTCTCTGGGGTAGGATGCATTATTGGGTATGGAGCAACATCCTTGGGTCCCACGCTTCTAGAGGCTAGAAGCATTGGGGTATGACAACCAAACATATCACCAGACTTCACGAAATGTCCTGGGGGAGGGGCAGCACAAAATCTATGCCCTGCTGAGAACCCCTGGTCTAGATCTTGCTTGTTACATATCTCTTTATCCAGACAGCAACTCTGGGAGTCCCAATTATCTTACAGAAGAGACTTTTGCGACAGGCAGAGGGAGAGCCCAACCCCCACCCCACTATATAAGCACCTCAAAGGAGGCAGGGAGCACCACCCTGGTACTCACGGCTTTCCCCCAGGGATGGTGGGCAGGGAGGAAGAGATGGACGACCCTCGGAGATGTGGGTGAGACTCAAATGCCATCTGCCAAAACACCAATGGGGGTGTCACAGAGAGGGTGACTAAAACCCGTGTCTGCCTCTCCTGTGCTCACTTGCCACATCCCTCTTTGTTTATCAGAGGACCCCTCCCCACCAATTTGTTTATCAGCCCCTCCCAAGAAAGGGGAGGTGCCCTCTTCTCTACCTATCCTACAGATGGGAAAGTGGAGGCTTTCACATGAGGGAACCTCAAGGTCTCTAGCTGGAGAATCCTAGCACCCCAGAGTTGGAGGGATCCTGATGAGTCTCCTGGCCAATGCTCAGAACAAGGGTCACAAACCATGGCCCCCTGCTTGTATTTGTAAATAAAGTTTTATTGGCACACAACCATACCCATTCCTGTATATATTGTCTAGGATGGTTTTGAGCTATGAAAGCAGAGTCAGGTAGTTGTGATAGGAACCCACTGGTCTGCCAAGCCAAAAATGCTCACCATCTGGCCCTTTACAGAAAACATTGCTGACCTCTGTTTTACAGTATCACTCGCAAGTGCCCATCCAGCCTCTGGCCTGGGATAACTCCAGTGACAGACCTTTTATTCCCTCTGGAGGCATCTACACCCACTTCAGGATGGCTCACTCTAGCCAGCATTCATCCCAGTACTGGGGCCCACACAGACCTTGTCTCCTCCCCTTGCTGCAGCTTGGGGCTCTCATGCCTCTCCTTTAGCTCCTCCTCATGGATATCACTTCTGTCCTCTCCCTGGGCTAGTTCTTTCTCTGCAATCTATCAGAATCGTCGAAGTCCCTCCAAAATCAGGGCAAACTACTGTACACCATCTGCCAGAAGGCTGAAGGGACCCTCACATTCCATGTCTGGGGTTTCGTTTCTCTTAATGCAGCACGATCACAGTTGTCTTTTCCATAGTCACAGGTGCTTATCGGTACTAAGCTTGTGGGGCTACTGAGACCGTCAGATCATCTTCTCACATGCACTCACCAAGCCAGGACGCCCCTCACTTTCCCCATTCCCTGGTCTTTCCACGTGTAACCGATTTCTCCTCCCAGCCCCCAGCGTCTGGGTCCTGCTGACATCTGGCATCTCTCATCCTGAGGACTCACCATGGGAGAGCGTCCGTACACCACAGAGCCGCTGACCTGGGGGGACAGGTGGAGGCTAACGTAGGAGCTGGGCATGGAGAGGTCCCCGTTAAGGGTGCTGTGGGAGCCCAGGCTGAAGGATGTGGTGAAGGGACTGGACAGGGTCAGGGAACTCCTCAGGGCTGAGTAAGAAGAGACAAAGACAGGTTTTCAGACACATTGGGCTCAGGTCCAACTGCCTTAGGGGAGTTCCAAGGTCTCATGTTCTAGCACAGCATCCAACATACCCTGTCCTGTCTCTAGACACTTAACAGATGCTATTCACTCTGGCCAACAAGCCTTTCCCTTTCCTCTTTCAGTTATTGAACTCCTACTCATCCTTCAAAACCCAGACTCATTTGTCCAGCAACATCTCAGGAACATCTTCAAACCTCCCCTACTCTACCCTAACCTCCAACCTTGCCCATCTTGATTCCCTCCCTCTATCCCAACCCCCATAATAACGATGGAGAAAGTAAAGCTCAGAGAAGTCAGGTCACTTGCCCAAGGTCACACAGCCGCTAAGTGTCCAAAGCTGACCTCAAACCCAAGCATGTGTAACTCCAAAACTTGTCTTTCTAGGGTACTGGAGCCCCCAAGAAAGTTACTTCCCCTCTCTGGGCCTCAGCTGACCACTGCCACCATCAAGCCAAGACAATGAAGAAACAAGAGGCCCAGAGTGAAGCAATGTCTAGCTCAGAGTCATGGAAAGTGCAAGGCAATGCCGGGGCTATAAGCCAAACCTCCTGCCTCCCCACCCCCATTGTCAAGAGCTCCCCAGAAGGGAGCAGGGACTCACCAATACTGTCTGTGGAAGGGGCAGGCTTGGCTGCTAGCTGGCGGAGGTGACTGGCCGAGCTGGGCCCAGGGGTGGATGCGTCCTGGGGCGGGGAGGAGTCGCAGGATTTGGAGGCGGGAGTGCTGGCAGGAAGATCGTTCTGGGGGAAAGGGCAGGACTGAACACCACCAGACACCTGGTGTCTTGCAGCCCAAGGATCTGGGTGAAAGGTGAGAGCAGGTACACCTGGGGCAGACCAGGGCTCATGGCAGGCATACACAGACACCTGGGGACAGGGCCCACAGGTGACCCCCTGAGCACAGGGCCCATGTGAGCATCCGTGCACATCTGAATGCCAGATGGACATCTGAGCATCGGCCCTCGGGGTGCGCACACAGGAACCCAGGTAGTCTTGGGAGAATCGTGCATGTGTGTGATAAGGTATATGATGCAGCCACAGGGAAAAAAAGGCAGTGAACATTCACACCCTTGGGGCAAGTTGGGCCCATGGGGTCATGAGAGAAGGCAGTACACAGACTTAGAGGGTGTCACATCCTTTAGGGCAGAGGACCAAACTCTAGGATGGGCTCTCCAAGCAGGAGACCACAGCGTGTTCCCAAGGCAAGACCCTAGTACTGCTGGGCACCCACTTGCTCCCCACGAGGAGGGGATGTCCCCCACTGCTGTCCCTCCCCATGGGGACGCTGGAAGAGAGGGGAAGCTGAGCCTCCATGTGGGAACAAGCTCCGTCTCAGCTTTCTGTCATCGCTCTTTTTGCCTTTCAAGAAACTTCACATCCTCATCTTGTGTGGGCTGCACCCTATCTTTCTTCACAGGATCACACTTTTGTGACAACCACATTCACACCCATGGCAGGGAGTAGTTGGGGCCAACATGGGGACAGGGGGCCTTCTGGGGGCTTCTCCATTAAAATAGCACTGCCCCTCCCGCTCTGCATCTCCTTGGCATGGGAGGAGGGCACAGGAGATGCCATGGGAGCCCCAACCTTGGCAGTTGCCATAGCAACCTGCTGGGAGGGGAAGCCTAGAAACCGACACAGTCTCCCTGGTAAGTGCAGGGCAGGGGTCTGGGGAAGAATTGGGGGCAGGGACAAATCGAGCTGAATTGAGAATGCCCGGGGAGGGTTGGGAGGGTGGGGGAGTGCTTTCAGGTGGTCCCCTACACCTGGCATCAAACAACAGGAGAAGCAAGGAGGAAGTTTTTCTAGTATGAGTCATCTTTCCTTACAGTTGGGGCTGGTATGTGTGTCCCCAAGGCCTTAACACTCCCAGGGCTGGAGTCAGCCTGGCCAGTTGCCAATTCTATAGTTTCACTCACTGTGTTTATTTTCACTGACTTCCTATCCATTGCTAGAGACACTTGTTTTCCACATAAGATGGTGAGTTACCTTTTAATACTATTTACAAAGTTGCCTTTTCAGATTTATTGAGATTCCACGGAATGAGTCTACTTAGGAAAAATTACAGGCTAATGCAGAGGTGGATTTTTAGGGACATAATAATCAGGAAGAGAATGCTAGAGCACACCAGTCTGGCTCATTTCTCTCATCCCACATCTAACACAGCAGCCTGTTTTCAGGTCCCTGGGATGAATAAAATGAGTTTCAAGGTCCCCGTCACTACTTACCAGGACGAGTTCCTTGGCTCTGGGGAGTGGTGAGCCAAGGCTGGAGGCCAAAGAGGCTGGACTGTCCACAAGGTCCCGACGAGCAGGGATGCAGGTAGGTGCCTTTCCACATGGGGTGGTTGCTGGGCTGGGGGGCTCGGAGGGTTGGTCCTGGGTTTGAGGAGGTGACGATGAATGGGGGTGGCACTGAAGTGGCAGAGGAAGGAAAGCTCCTCTCTATACCCTACCCGTGTCCCACCCTGACTTCTAGAATGGACTAGGACCCACCTTGGGAGGATTATGAAACCTCCCTGTGCCTCAGTTGATTCATCTGTACAATGGGTTTAAGGACATAAGCTACACAGAGCAACAACTCTATATGGGCTTGGTTTTGTTTCCCCCCATTGAATAGATGAGGAAAAATGAGGCCAGGGAAGGGGTGTCACTGCTCCAAAGTCACGCAGAGAACCAGGGCATGAAGCCACTTCCATTGCCTGCCTCTTGGGTTCTCTGGGCCTCAGTTTCCCCACCTATGCTATGGACAGGAGGTCAGCCTGGGATGTCCTGGTTTCCCCTACTCCCCCTGGCCCCATAGCATCCCGATCCCAGCCATCCCACAGAGGGGAACACAAGGACCCCAACTCTCCCAGATAACCCACTGCCTGCTCTGTGCCCAGACCAGACCTGAGGTCAGAGTGGGAAGAGCCTGGACCCTGACTCACCTCGTCCACCACCAGGTTGTAATCGCTCTTGTCCTCGTCACTCTCCTGGGGGGACACGGGGGGAAGAGAGCTCACCCTGTTGGGGAGTGGTGAGCCAAGGCTGGAGGCCAAAGAGGCTGGACTGTCCACAAGGTCCCGACGAGCAGGGATGCAGGTAGGTGCCTTTCCACATGGGGTGGTTGCTGGGCTGGGGGGCTCGGAGGGTTGGTCCTGGGTTTGAGGAGGTGACGATGAATGGGGGTGGCACTGAAGTGGCAGAGGAAGGAAAGCTCCTCTCTATACCCTACCCGTGTCCCACCCTGACTTCTAGAATGGACTAGGACCCACCTTGGGAGGATTATGAAACCTCCCTGTGCCTCAGTTGATTCATCTGTACAATGGGTTTAAGGACATAAGCTACACAGAGCAACAACTCTATATGGGCTTGGTTTTGTTTCCCCCCATTGAATAGATGAGGAAAAATGAGGCCAGGGAAGGGGTGTCACTGCTCCAAAGTCACGCAGAGAACCAGGGCATGAAGCCACTTCCATTGCCTGCCTCTTGGGTTCTCTGGGCCTCAGTTTCCCCACCTATGCTATGGACAGGAGGTCAGCCTGGGATGTCCTGGTTTCCCCTACTCCCCCTGGCCCCATAGCATCCCGATCCCAGCCATCCCACAGAGGGGAACACAAGGACCCCAACTCTCCCAGATAACCCACTGCCTGCTCTGTGCCCAGACCAGACCTGAGGTCAGAGTGGGAAGAGCCTGGACCCTGACTCACCTCGTCCACCACCAGGTTGTAATCGCTCTTGTCCTCGTCACTCTCCTGGGGGGACACGGGGGGAAGAGAGCTCACCCTGGCCCTACCCCTGCCTCCACACCCCCTTACATCTCCTTGGGAAGGTCTGATTGGAATTCTGGGGCTTGGTTCATTTGTTCAAGTACAAAGGAGGCCAGTGGGAGAAATCTCTCAACGGAGAAGAATGGAGAAGATGAATCTAAGCACCCAAGAAGTGCTGCGTGGCCTCAGTTTACCCCTCTGTGCAGTGGGGGGAGAGCCGGAGGCCAGGAGCATCCTTACCTCCTTCCCAGCTCTCGACCCACAGAGGCATCAACCTCCTCAGGCTGGTCGGCCTCACCCCACCCCCATCTGCCCACCCAAGTCCATGTGCGCCTCCCTCTCTACTCACATAAGGTCCTGATAGATCCTTCTCCTCGGCTCTCTGCTTTCCATTTCCACCCAGACCGCTGGGCCGCTCCTCTTCCACCACACTTTCCGGGGGTGAGGGAGACGCACTCTGCAGAGCCACGGGGGCCAGGTGGGAGAGAGTCAGAGCCCTGAGCCCAAGACTGGGTCCTGGCCCGGCCAGAACCGAGGATCTCCATCACTGTTATTAGGATCTGTGCCCCAAGCTTCTCATCGGGAAAAAAGAACCTTCCAAGTGCAGGTTTAGTGGTGTTGTGACAATCATAAATGTCCCCAGATATCACCCAAGGGCCCCTGGGGGGCACCCGTGCAAACTGAAATAAGCTCTGAGTGCAAAATGCATTTGGAGCTTGGAGACAGAAAAGATCCCATTAAGACTGTTTTATGTTGTGAGTTTGGGTTCTGAGGGAGGCGTGAGGCAACCTTGCAGGTCTCTTTGCATGGCCCTGCAATAAACCTTTCTCCGCTCAAAAAAAAAACAAAACACGAACAACCTTTTATGTTGATTACAGGTTGAAATATTGTAGATGCATTGTGTTAAATAAAATTTACTGTTGAAATTCATTTCACCTGCTTAACTTTTCTAATGTGGCTACTGGAAAATTCAGTGATGTTTACAGAAAGTTAAATATGTGATTGAAAATGCATGGAAACACACACACACTCGAGTGCATGCAAAACCATGAAGTGGGAATAAGCCCTGTGGGGTGCACCCATGTCCATTTTCTGACTGTGACACTGTATTTTAGTTCTGAAAGATGTTATTGCTGGGTGAGGGGTACAGGGACCTCCTTGTACATTTCTTTGCAACCTCCTGCACATCTGTAATGATTTCATTACTAAACAATTTTAAAAAACTACCTACAGAGCTCACATGATATTTCTGTTGTGCAGCGCTCTTGTAGATGATAAAAATGGAGAGGATGGGGATAAATTAACGACGGAGGAATGGATGGAATGCTACCCAGGCATGCATTCATTTATTCTATTGCAAAAATTGCTAGAGATGGAAAATTTGAAAAAAATAAAACTCTAGTCTTATGGGCAGCCCCCTACCCCCCATAAAAAGGCTACACAGTGTGAAAGCGGGATGTGGTCTCCTTCTGAGGCCCCAGCAGCTCAGAACAAGCAGCTTCAGCCACATGTGAATACAAAGCAAATGTTAGGTAAGAGGGCAAGTCCCCCGAGCCCCTCAACTTACCCTGCTAGGGACTCTCTCCACTGGCGGGCGGGGGTGAGGTAGAGAGAAAGGAAAAGAAGTAGGGGGTTATATCCCACGGTGCTAGAGTGCTCAGCCGTCCATAGCACATAAAGCCCTCTTTCCAACTCAGAAACTCCCTCCTCCTTCTAACACCCTGGCAAGGAGTGGACTATCCCTTCCCTGCACCATTCAGATAGATGCCCAGAGGTTTATAACTTGCCCAAGGACACATAGCCCATGGAGAACAGAATTGAACCTGCAACTCTGCAGCCCGCTCCGTTCCCTCACATTTATTTTTTTATTTTATTTATTATTTCTTTTAAGGCTGTGCTGGGTTTTCGGTGCTGTGTGGGCTACTCTCTAGTTGAGTTACGCGAGCTTCTCATTGCAGTGGCTTCTTGCTGTGGAGCACGGGCTCTAAGGAGTGCAGGCTTCGGTAGTTGTGGCTCCTTGGCTCTAGAGCACAGGTTTAATTATTGTGGCACACGGGCTTAGTTGCTCCACAGCATGTGGGATCGTCCTGGACGAGGGATTGAGCCCGTGTCTCCTGCATTAGCAGGCAGCTTCTTTACCACTGAGCCACCTGGGAAGTCCCATCCCTCTCATTTAGATGAGTTTAGTGGTCCTGCTACCCTCTCCCTACACCCCCAGCCCCTGCCATCAGGGATGTCCACTCACCTCTGGACCCCTCCGCCTCCATGCCTGCCCGCTCCTCCTTGGTGACCGCAGCCAGCTGAGCCTGGGCGG
>SJXQ01001037.1:518935-529814 GCA_006408695.1 Aepyceros melampus
GGAGGCCTGGCGTGCTGGGATTCATGGGGTCGCAAAGAGTCGGACACGACTGAGCGACTGAATGGAACGGAACGGAAGAATTGATGTTTTTGAACTGTGGGTTGGAGAAGACTCTTGAGAGTCCCCTGGACTGCAAGGAGATCCAACCAGTCCATCCTAAAGGAGATCAGTCCTGGGTGTTCATTGGAAAGACTGATGTTGAAGCTGAAACTCCAATACTTTGGCCATCTGATGCAAAGAGCTGACTCGTTGGAAAAGACCCTGATGCTGAGAAAGATTGAGGGTGGGAGGAGAAGGGGACGACAGAGGATGAGATGGCTGGATGGCATCGCTGACTCAATGGACATGAGTTTGGGTGAACTCCAGGAGTTGGTGATGGACAGGGAGGCCTGGTGTGCTGCAGTCCATGGGGTCACAGAGTTGGACCCGGCTGAGTGACTGAACTGAACTGATAGATAGATATAAATACATATGACTAAGGGAATCACTTTGCTGTACACCTGAAACTAACACAACATTGTAAACTAACTATACTTCCATAAAACAAAATAACTTTGCTCTATTTAGACAGCTACTCCAACAGTTGGAAATGAGCACTTTAATTTCCTAATTTGGGTCTCCATTGCTATAGAGTGATGACAATGGGGGTAGAAGAAAGGAGTTATTCAGAATATGTTGTGAAATATCATCAATAGGAGTCAGTGCTTAAATTTTTGATGGGTGTTGAAAAGCAAAATGGGGCCAGCACAAAGAATTCTGGGTGAAAGATCACAATGGGGTTTCAAGTCTAAGAGTAACAGACTGTTGGATGCTGTTAAGAGAAGCACTTCCCCTCCAATAAACAAACAAACAAAATATATAAACAATCACCCATCAAGGAATTCAGAAAAATGAGCAGGTGGGTGCAGAAAAGATGGTAAGTTCTGCTTTTGACGTCCAGAATAAAGACCTGGAAATATCATCAGAGCAGCTTGAAATGCTGTGTTCTTCTCAAATCCTAATAGCTGACACACATGACTAATAAGGACTTGTATAACCAAAGCAATCAAACAGAAATCACACACATATTTAGGAAGAGGGTGAGTGGAGAAACAAGGCAAGTCATGGAAGCGGAAGGTGGATCTCAAAGAAATTCTGAGCATGAACAGAACACTGGGGCCAAAAGATGATCTGAATTATTCCAGGGATGTGCATAATTATCCAGAAAGGACATATACATGGCCTGAGCATCCCCAAACTATCGCTGATGCCATCATCATACAATATTTACTTACTAAAAGCATCAGCATATTAGCATTATGTTAGTGGTCAAAAACCCTTTGCCCTTGAGGAACTCATAGACTGGCAGGTGAGAGATATGTACCAAGTATTGCAATATACCATGAGCAGTGCTAAGATACCTGTACACACAGAGAGTTACAAGATCACGATCCCTGCATACACAGGGCAATACAGACGCATGTAGCAGGGTCTAAAGCAGCCTGAGAGCAAGGCCGGTGCCACAGAGGATGAAGATGGAGATGCACTGAAAGCAAACTGGAAAGACTGATTCATCTGCCCATGCTTGTCCATCTGCATGCTGAGTTTCCCAGCCTTTCTGGGCAGCACCCAGCAGGACCAGAGAAGTGTGCAGGTGTGGAGTGGGACTCGGTGGGCTCCTGAATGCAGTTTCTCTAGCTTATTCTTGGGAAAAGGCCAGAGAGTTTTAAATTGCCTTTTATTTATTTAGTCATTCATTCTTTTTTTTTTTTTTTTTAGGGAAGCAAAACAGCATTTGTAGCTTAACTATTGTAATTCTTCTATGCTGGCTGGCTTCCAGAATAAGCTGACTAAATAGACTCATCATCTTTTGGGACAGATACTCCAAGGCATCCTCCTTATATACTGATCTTCCCAAAGTCTTCTCTATTGATACTAGCAAAATGAAAGGGAAATTGATCTCAGAAAGTTGTTAAGACAAGAGGATTTTTTGGTTATTATTGTTTGCTTTATTGTTAGGTCTCCCATTTTTTAAAAGTTAAATTTTATTTTTCTATCAATTTTATAATGTTTAATCTTGAAAAAAGGAAAAAACACGACAAAGTTTACTATCTCAACCATTTTTAAAAGTATAGTTCAGTAGTGTTAAGTATATTCACATTGTTGGTTAACTGATCTCCAAAAATTTTTAATCTTGCAAAACTAAAACTTAAATAACAACTCTCCATTTCCTCCTCTCCTAGTCCCTGGAGACCACCATTCTACTCTCTGTTTGTTTCTATAAATTTCTAGAATTTAACTACTTTAGATATCTCATGTAAGTGAGATTATGTAGTGTTTGTCTTTTTGTGACTGGCTTATTTGGTCCCAAGATTCATCCATGTTGTACCATGTGTCAGAACAGCCTTCCTTTCAGGGCTGAATGCTATTTCACTGCATGTATACACCACATAGCCTTTATCCATTCACTGGTGGCTTACCTCTACATCTTGGTTATTGTGAATAATGATGCTATGAGCATAAATATACAAGTATCTCTTCGATATTCCATTTTCAGCTCTTTCAGATATAATCCTACAAGTGGGACTGCTGGATGATATAGTAATTCTACTTTTAGTTTTGTAAGGAACCACCATACTGTCTCCCATAGTAGCTGCATCATTTCACATTTAGGTCTGCCATTTTTTAAGGAGGAATTTATAACTTCTGGTATCAGGAGGACTCCCAGGACTCCTGAACCCCCTCTGCCTCCTGACCAAATTAAGGCCCTATCCTTCCACTTGTCCTTTGCAGAGAAGGAGGCAGCTGTCCTCAAATATAAATCAAAACTACAATGAGGACTTCTGGTTCAAGAAGGCAGAGTAGAAGGACATACACTCACCTTCTCCTGCAAGAGCACCAAAACTGCAACTAACTGTTGAACAACCATCGACAGGAGGCTGCTGTAATCCACCAAAAAGGGTAATCTATGTCCAAAGACAAAGAAGAAGCTGCAGCGAGATGGTAGGAGAGGATGCAATCATGATAAAATCGAATCCCATATCCAATGGGTGGGTGAACCACAGACTGGAGAACAATAATACCAAAAAAGTTCTTGCACTATTGTGAAGGCTCTGAATAGCATGTCAGGCTTCCAGCCTGGGGATCTGACAAAGGGACTGGGAATCCCCAGGGAATCTGGCTTTGAGGGCCAGGCAGACTTGTTACAGGCCATTCAGAGGACTGGAGGAAACAGAGACTCCAGTCTTGGAGGGCACATACAAAATGTTATGCTCACCAAGACCCAGAGGAGAGGAGCAGTGACCCCACAGGAGGGACCAAAACTACCTGCTAGTGTTGGAGGGCCTCCTGCAGAAATGTGGATCAGCAGGGGCTAACCACAGGGACAAGGGCATTGGAAGGTCCCCTTTGGTGTAAGCCCTCTTGGAGGGCGAATGGTGGAAATCACTGTTACAGAACAGAATATAGAAAAAAGAATAAACAGAAATGAAAACAGCCTAAGAGACCTCTAGCACAATATTAAAAGAACCAGCATTCACATTATAGGGGTCCCAGAAGGAGAAGAGTGAGAGAAAGGACCTGAGAAAATATTTGCAGAGATAGTAGCTGAAAAGTTCCCAAACATAGGAAAGGAAACAGTCAACCAGGTCCAGGAAGCACAGACAGTCCCAGGAAGGATAAACCCAAGGAGGAACACACTGAGACATTGTAATCAAACTGACAAAACTTAAGGACAGAGATAAAATGTTAAAAGCAACAAAGGAAAAATGACAAATAATATACAGGGGAACTCCCACCATTCTATCAGCTAATTTCTCAACAGAAACTCCACAAGTCAGAAGGGAATGGCATGATATACTCCAAGTGATGAAAGGGAAGAACAGACAACCAAGAATAGTCTACCCAGCAAGACTCTCCTTCAGATTTCATGGAGAAATCAAAAGCTTTCCAGACAAGCAAAAGTTAAGAGAATTCAGCATCATCAAACCATCTTTATAACAAATGTTAAAGGAACTTCTCTAGGCAGGAAGCACAAGAGAAGGAAAAGACCTACAGAAAATAAACACAAAACAACTAAGAAAATGGTAACAAGATCATCAGTTCAGTCACTCAGTGGTGTCTGACTCTTTGTGACCCCATGGATGTCAGCACCCCAGGCTTCCCTGTCCATCACCAACTCCTGGAGCTTACTCAAACTCATGTCCATCGAGTTGGTGATGCCATCCAACTATCTCATCCTCTGTCGTCCCTTTCTCCTCCCACCATCAGGGTCTTTTCCAATGAGTCACTTCTTTGCATCAGGTGGCCAAAGTATTGGAGTTTCAGCTTCAGGATCAGTCCTTCCAATGAATATTCAGGACTGATTTCCTTTAGGTCTGACTGATCTGGTCTCTCTGAAGTCCAAGGGACTCTGAATAGTCTTCTCCAACACCACAGTTCAAAAGCATCAATATTTGGCACTCGGCTTTCTTTATAGTTCAATTCTCACATCCATATATGACTATGGAAAAACCATAGCTTTAACTAGATGGACCTTTGTCAGCAAAGTAATGCTTTCTAATAAGCTTTTTAATATGTTGTCTAGGTTGGTCAAAGCTTTTCCTCCAAGGAGTAAGTGTCTTTTAATTTCATGGCTGCAGTAACCACATGCAGTGATTTTGGAGGCCAAGAAAATATATTGATAATTACCTAAATGTAAATGGATTAAATGCATGAACCAAAAGACATAGACTGGGTGGGTGGATGAAAACATGTACACATATGCACTTCCACTTACACATCACTCTGCTTGACCTTCCCCCCAAAATTGTATACAATTATTTTATATTGTTAAATTAATCATGTTCCCATTATGGCATGCAATTGTAATTATCTTTTATTTTTTGTCTGGCCTTTGATTGTGAAAACTGATAAACATCTTTTACTACTGTGATTATGTAACTGCTGCTGCTGCTGCTGCTAATCCGCTTCAGTCGTGTCCGACTCTGTGCGACCCCATAGATGGCAGCCTACCAGGCTTCCCTGTCCCTGGGATTCTCCAGGCAAGAACACTGGAGTGGGTTGCCATTTCCTTCTCCAGATTATGTAACTATTACTCACTTAATACCAATGTATCATGATTGAGCAACAGAAAAATAATAGAGATATTTGTCTGGCCTTTGATTGTGAAAACTGATAAACATCTTTTACTACTGTGATAATGTAACTGCTGCTGCTGCTGCTGCTGCTAAGTCGCTTCAGTCGTGTCCGACTCTGTGCGACCCCATAGATGGCAGCCTACCAGGCTTCCCTGTCCCTGGGATTCTCCAGGCAAGAACACTGGAGTGGGTTGCCATTTCCTTCTCCAGATTATGTAACTATTACTCACTTAATACCAATGTATCATGATTGAGCAACAGAAAAATAATAGAGATCTATATCACCAAAGCTAGAATCTAATAGAAAAACCTGTAATAACTTTTTAAAATCTAGATGTATATCAGAATTATCTTGACATTTTTTTAAAAATACAAGTGCTCAGGTATTGTTTCTTTCCTCCAGAGCTCCAGTTATGTTTCTAAACATATGTTTAAAAACAACTGGACTATCCAGAGAGAGGGTGTGGGGCGGGAGGGGGGAGGTGGGGGTCGGGATTGGGAGTTCATGTATACTCGTGGCTGATTCATGTCAATGTATAGCAAAACGAATACAGTATTGTAAAGCAAAACCAACTAAAAAAATAAAAATTAATTAAAAAAAAAAATGCTGATGCCTGAGTTTCACCCAGAGCAATTTCGATTTAGTTGATATGGTATGCTGTCTAGGCTATGGAATTTTCACAGTGTCCTCAGATGAATGAAATGTACAGCAGGGTTGAGAACTACTATTCTAGATGACTGTATCAGACTCTTGAGGAAAACAAGGGTACGTGTAGTTTTAAAAAATGATATTTTAAATTATTCCTTTTGAGATACAATGTTTAATTTATTCACAATTTCAAGTAATTGTAAATGAGGCTGTGAGGGTTTTTTTTTTTTTTTATGACATTTGATTCCATTTGTTTGATGTGGTATAAATAGAATGCTAGATTTCTAATTAAAATATAGATATGCAACAAGCAACAAAGGTTTACTGTATAGCATAGGGAACTATATTCAATATCTTGTAATAACCTATGATGGAAAATTATTTCTAAAATAATGTGTGTATGTGCATAATTGAATCACCTTGTTGTGTACCTGTAACATAGTAAATCAACTATGCTTCAATAAAATATACAATAAAAAAACTACAGTGTGGTATCACCTCACACTAGTCAGAATGGCCATCATCATCAAACAGTCTATAAACAATAAATTCTGGAGAGGATGTGAAGAAAAGGGAACCCCCCTACACTGTTGGTGGGGCTGTAAATTCATACAACTACTATGGAGAACAGTATGAAGGTTCTTAAAAAACTAAAAATAGAACTACCATATGACCCAGAAATCCCACTACCGGGCATATCCCCCAAGGAAACCATAACTAAGAAGGACATATGCACCCCAGTGTTCACTGAAGTACTGTCTATAACAGCCAGGACACAGAGACAACCTAGATGTCCATCAACAGCTGAGGGAACCAAGACGTGGTACATGCATACATAATGAAGTATTACTCAGCCACTAAAAGGGGTGAGATTGGGTCATTTGCGGAGATGTGGATGGACCTTCAGACTGCCACACAGAATAAAGTCAAGTCAGAAAGAGAAAAACAAATATCATGTATTAACACATATGTGTGGAATCTAGAAAACTGGCATAATGACCCTTTTTCAGGGCAAGAATAGAGATACAGACGTAGGAAACAGATGTGTGGATATCTGTCTGTGGGGTTGTGGGGAAAGGGAGATGGGATGAATTGGGAGATTGGGATTCACATATCCACCCTACCATATGTCAAATAGATAGCTAGTGGGAACCTGCTATAAAGCAAAGGATGCTCAGCTTGCTGCTCTGTGATGACCTTGATGTGTGGGAGAGGGGTGCATGGATTGAGATCTGAGAGGGAGGAGATATACACATATATATAGCTGATTTGACAAGGTTGTATACTGTCATCCTTATTTATCTTATACGCAGTGTACATGATGCAAACTTCTGGGTTGGATGAATCACAAGCCGGAATCAAGATTGCTAGGAGAAATATCAAGAGATATTATCAATAGATACTACTCTAAATACCTCAAGTGAAGAGGAATAAAGAGTCTCTTAATGAAGGTGAAAGAGAGTGAAAAAGCTGGCTTGAAACTCAACACTCAAGAAACTAAGATCATGACGTCTGGTTCCATCACTTCATGACAAATGGAAGGGGAAAAAATGGAAGCAGTGATGTTTTCTTGGGCTCCAAATCACTGCAGATGGTAACTGCTGCCATGAAATTAAAAGATGATTGCTACTAGGAAGGAAAGCTATGACAAACCTAGACAGTGTATTAAAAAGCAGATACAACACTTTGCTGACAAAGCTCGATATAGTCAAAGCTACAGTTTTTCCCAGTAGTCATGTATGGATGTGAGAGTTGGACTGTAAAGAAGGCTGAGCATTGAAGAATTGATGATTTTGAATTGTGGTGCTAGAAAAGACTGTTGAAAGTCCTTTGGACAGTAAGGAGAACAAACCAGCCAATCCTAAAGGAAATCATCCCTGAATATTTATCAAAAGTGAAACAGGAGGGAAAGGGGCAGGGCACAACTTTTGAAAGAATGATATAGCCCAAGGATACAATAGAAACCGACTAGAATCAAATGGATCCAAGAGGGTAGACAAGTCAACTTTGCTTCTCAGTCAGCAAGCAAAATGACATGACAGTTCCAAGCACCATCAGAAGACCAAAAATTGCATGATGGCCCAACTCTTGGAAATCACCCCTTCCCCAAAACAGCTGGAATAATCCTCCCACTCATTAGCCTAAGAAAATATCCAGCCCATAAAAGCTAACCATGCCACCTTTTTGAGGTTGAGAACGATATAGCCTGAGGATACAATAGAAACTGACTAGAATGAAATGGATCCAAGAGGGTAGACAAGTCAACTTTGCTTCTCAATCAGCAAGCAAAATGACATGACAGTTCCAAGCACCATCAGAAGACCAAAAATTGCATGATGGCCCAACTCTTGGAAATCACCCCTTCCCCAAAACAGCTGGAATAATCCTCCCACTCATTAGCCTAAGAAAATATCCAGCCCATAAAAGCTAACCATGCCACCTTTTTGAGGTTGTCAGACTCACCCTCTGTGACAGCCCACACTCTGTGGAGTCTGTTTCTCTCTAAATAAATCCACTTTTCACCTATTACTTTGTCTCTCACTGAATTCTTTCTGCAATAAGACATCAAGAACATGAGTTTCATTGAGTCCTGAAACCAGGTATTGTGGGTTTTGGCTGAGTTAGAGTCCTGGCCATGTGGGTTAGAGTCCCAAACTGGGTTTTGGCCAGGTTTGAGTCCCAGAAACATGGGTTCAAGTCCCAAACTAAGGTACACGGTTTCAGAAGGACACATGTTGATGGTGAAGCTGAAGCTCCAATACTTTGGCCATCTGAGGCAAAGAACTTATTCACTGGAAAAGACCCTGATGCTGGGAAAGAGTAAGGCAAAAGGAGAAGGGGGCAGCAGAAGATGACATGGTTAGACAGCATCACTGACTCAGTGGTGAATTTGAGCAAATTCCAGGAGATAGTGGAGGACAGAGAAGGTTGGCAGGCTATGGTTCGTGGGACAAAGGGTTGGACACAACTTAGTGACTGACAACAATAGCTGATTCACTCTGTTGTACAGCAGAAACTGACAATACTGGAAAGCAACTGTACCCCAGTTTTAAAAAAATGAACAAAGAAGTTAGGACACCATCAATGGATGAGGTGGCAATACTGCAGAGCAGTTGGATCACAATCTGAGGCCCAAAGAGAGGATGAATTCACTATCATCACCTGTTGAACTGCTAACTGATCTCTGCTTCTGCCAGAGAGCAATCCATTCATGTGGCTGGGGACCCTGCTTCCTTTGGGAATCTGCTTCAGCTGATTTGATGCCTTTAGCATTTGATGATGCCTTGACCCTTGATTTCCAGTGGGATAAGCGATATTGTGATTTATAAGAAATAAATATTTGGACATTGAGATGACCAAAATATCTTTTTCATATGTGGTTCCTGGCTTACAGCCCCTAAAACCCTTGGAATTTCCTTAGTGAAGAGAGCAATACAGATGTCTTTTGTTATGTTAATGAGGTGACTTTTCAAAAACACATAAGGATGGGGTTTGGTTGCCAGAGGGATACACCAGGTGACCCATTATTGGTTGGAACTTTCAGCCCTATCCTGACCTCCAGGGAAGAATGCTCTAGTTTTTAAGACATCTAATGTCAGTCTCTGGCGTGGAGCCCTCCTAAGGTGAGGTCTATGTAATTTCCATATGACTTATTCCTGTTGATTAGAACTTATGCCCAATGTTTGATCCAATTCTGCTGAAATCAGCTGGATGACTCTAGAGTGTTATTGTCTTCCTGGCGCTCAAGTTTTCTCAACTGTCTATGGAAAGTTAGACCAGAAGATCTGGAATATTCCTTCAATCTTCAGTCATTCCATGAGAGGAGGAGGAGCTGTAGAAAATACCTGTCTTGAGGGAAAAGCAGAAGAGTTTCTGTCCTTTCTTGCTTTAATGCTCTCATTGCATCTACCTGCTAGACAAACAAGAGCTAGGCGTCCCAAATGAGAACCCACACTAAATAGCTTCACATGGTGGTGTCCAGTGGTCCCCCAATATCTGCTTGACAGTTACTGAGACAGCATCTCATTATAAGATTGCTCATGGTTCTTCTTGATGAAATGGAGGACATTGTGGGGTCCCCCAGGGTAAAAATCCTTTCCCTGTCCTCTGTTTTTTATTTATAGGAAATAGGCTTCATTCAGCCTCCTGTGAACATTGACATTTTAACAACTAGTGAGCTAAAATGAGGAGGCAAGAATACACAGAAGAACTATACAAAAAAAAGATCGTAATGACCCAGATAACCACAATGGTGTGATCACTCACCTAGAGCCAGACATCTTGAAGTACGAAGTCAAGTGGGCATTATGAAGCATCACTATGAACAAAGCTAGTGGAGGTGATGGAGTTCCAGCTGAGGTATTTCAAATCCTAAAAGATGATGCTGTGAAAGTGCTGCACTCAGTGTGCCAGCAAATTTGGGAAACTCAGCAGTGGCCACAGGACTAGAAAAGGTCAGTTTTATTCCAATCACAAAGAAAGGCAATGTCAAAAATATTCAAACTATTGCATAATTGTACACATTTCACATGCTAGCAAAGTAATGCTCAAAATTCTCCAAGCTAGACTTCAACAGTACATGAACCAAGAACTCCCAGATGTTCAAGTTGGATTTAGAAAAGGCAGAGGAACCAGAGATCAAATTGCCAACATCTGTTGGATATAGAAAAAGCTAGAGAATTCCAGAAAAACATCTACTTCTACTTCATTGACTATACTAAAGCCTTTGACTGTGTGGATCACAACAAACTGGAAAACTCTTCAAGAGGTAGGAATACCAGACCACCTTACCTGTGAGAAATCTGTATGCAGGTCAAGAAGCAACAGTTAGAAGAAGAAATGGAACAAAGGACTGGTTTCAAATTGGAAAAGGGGTATGTCAAGGTTGTATATTGTCACCTTGCTTATTTAATTTATATGCAGAGTACATTGCGAGAAATGCTGGGCTGGATGAAGCACAAGCTTGAATAAAGCCTGCTGGGAGAAATATCATTAACTTCAAATATGCAGATGATACCATCCTAATGGAAGAAAGTGAAAAGGAACTGAAGAGACTCCTGATGAAGATGAAAAAGAAGAGTGATAAGCTGGCTTAAAACTCAACACACACACA
>SJXQ01001038.1:6731-59746 GCA_006408695.1 Aepyceros melampus
TTGAGTGACTTCAGGAGTTGGTGATGGATAGGGAGGCCTGCTGTGCTGCCATTCATGGGGTCGCTAAGAGTCGGACAGGACTGAGCGACTGAACTGACTGACTGCCTGACTTCATACCAGACATAGATTCACTTGGATTACCTCAATCCATAGGACCACCCTGTGAGGTAGGTACTCCTATTATTTCTGTGAAGCAAATAAGGAAACCAAGGCTTGAAGAGGCTAGGTGGCTTTGCCAAGGCTAACAACTGATAAGAGGAAAGGCCAGAATCGAAGCCAGATCTAACTACAAAGTCCAGGTTCTAATTAATATACGTAAATAGCTTAAAATAGAGCTCAGCATATAGTAACCATGTAGTAAATGACAGCTTCTGAAATAATAACAATAATTTATTATAACACAATATTGTATGCCTTTGGCACTAAGTCAAAATTTCTATGCCTAAAATTTCTTATTCATAAGATTAGGACACCTATTTCACAAAGTTATTTGGAAAACCAAATAAATTCTGGCTATAAAGACATTAGAAAAATATACAGTTTTTAAAAAGACAGTCATTATTACATCACCACTACATGTAAAATCCTGTCTCATATCACAAAGGAGCCTTTTGCACAGTAGACACAAAGCCCAGAATTTAAGCACCATCCTTGTAACAGAAGTTACAGTAATAACTAGTAAAGCTGTCTTAAATGATTTCAATATAAATTCTTGCAGAATGACAGGGAAAGAGAACACTGAACTCTATTCATTAGCATGATTATACATTTGTTGCTCAGCAAGATATATTTGCTCTTTAGGTTCACTAGCATGGAGGGTGAACTTGGCTTTTACTACAGTAGTTATGTTCAAACACAGCCATGACAGAATATCTATAGTTAGAAGCATAACAATATATATTTTGGGCACAGCTGTCATATTTATTGATAATTACATTAAAATAATCAAGAGAACAGCATTCAAAAACCGTATTCTTTGTGTTGGTCGTCTGGTTGACTGTTTTTAAACTACTGGGTAGATCTTTTTTGTACCATTTTTATTTCTTTTAATATTTATTTACTTAATTGGCTGTGCTGGGTCTTAGTTGCAGCGTGTGGGATCTTTTACTTGTCACAGGTGGGTTCTAATTGAACCTGGGCCCCCTGCATTTGGGAGCACGAAGACTTTGCCACTGGACCACCAGGGAAGTCCTTCTTTTTTTCTGTACTGATAAACCTTAGTTTTCTGTTTATTCTTAACATTGTTAAGGATTTTTTTTTAATTAATAAAGAGAAATTTTTTTAAAAAAAGTTAAGGAAGGAGATTTTCAGTACATTCTGCTAGTCACTAAACTAGAGCCATTCTGTAAAAAGTAAGCATACATGCAACACAGTTTCCTTGGTTAGCTGAAATTTTAAAATACACATGTATACAGTAAAACAAAAAAGTACTCAAGTATTTTTAAGCATCTATACATGAATATGGTTGTATTTGCGTAACTCTACATTTTCTTCAGGTTTTTTATTCTACTAAGGGAAATGTTGGTGAACCATTCCCTTTTCCAACTCTCAGAAAAGTCAATTACATTACTTAAAAATCACTTCAATATCTAGTACTTTATTTTCTAGAAACTCCTATGTTTAATCTAGGAGTTTCCTTGTATTGCAACTTAAACCAAATTCCTCTCATTTCATTCTTCTCTGTAAGAGACAAATAAAACCAGGACTGTCAAAAAAGATGAAGTACATGCCTATACATATTTGAACAGCCAGAGATTGATTTTACTAAGGATAAAGAAACATTTATTTCTTATTTTAGACATAGTTTTTTAATTAAGGTAACAAGAAGTTACTTAGTAAATAAAAATGATTGTAAACAGCTATCAATAAAAATGAGTTCATTTTTCCATCTACACAATAAAGCATCAAATAAGTATTTTCTGAGCACCAATTCTCTTTGCCAGGCACCGAGTTAAATGTTACAGAAATAAAGATGATGTACACATTCCCTAATTCTAAGAAATATACTAGTTAGTGAGGGAGGCAGACAAGGAAAGGAATACAGGGCAGAGTACAGATCCATGCCATCGTGCCATGTGAACATTTAACTCAGAGCAGAAGGAAAGGCAGAAGGGATCATAGAGCCACTAAGTCCCAGAAGAGAGACAGGAGTTTGCTAGGGCAAGGGTAATCCAAAGAAAGAAGAGTGCATACTATTAGGTTAGTAAAAAGTAGCTGCAGTTTTGCATTGCTGAAATTTGCCAGTTGCTATTAGAATACATTTTTAAATAAATGTGGTTATAGTACACATTATTCTAATGCGCATTTCTCACTTTATGTTTCGTTGTTAGTGACTTATCACATGCTATTTATTTTAGACTATGGAAATGATGTTAAACAAAAAGCAAATTTGAGAGATTTTGTTATTTGAGTTCAAAATGGGTTGTAAAGCAGTGTGGACAACTCGCAACATCAACAATGCAGTTGGCTCAGGAACTGCTAACAAACATGCAGTGCAGTGGTGGTTCAAGAAGTTTTGCAAAGGAAACAAGAATAGTGGCTGGCCATCAGAAGTTGACAACGACCGACTGAGAGCCATCATCAAAGCTGATCCTCCTACAACTAAACGAGAAGCTGCTGAAGAACTCAATGTTGACCATTCTATGGTCATTTGGCATTTGGAGCAAATTGGAAAGGTGAAAAAGCTCAGTAAGTGAGTGCCTCATGAGCTGACTGGAAATCAAAAAATAATAATAATAATCGTCATTTATAAGTAAAAACTGCAATGCCTGCAGCCGGTATTGGTTGGCTGAAAGGGCCCAAATCTTCATGACAACACCCAATCGCACATCGCACAACCAGCACTTCAAAAGTTGAACAAATTGGGCTTCCAAGTTTTGCCTCATCTAACATATTCACCTGACCTTTCCTGCCAACGGACAACCATTTCTTTCAACCATTTCTTTAAGCGTCTCGACAACATCTGCAGGGAAAATGCTTCCACAATAAGCGGGATGCAGAAAACGTTTTCCAAGAGTTTGCCGAATCCCGAAACATGAATTTTTACACTATAGGAATAAATAAAACTTATTTCCATTGACAAAAATGTGTTGACTGTAATGGTTCCTATTTTGATTAATAAAGATGTGTTTGAGCCTAGTTGTAATGATTTAAAATTCATGGTCCGAAACCGCAATTACGTTTGCACCAACCTAAAAGAACATGACAGCCTCCAAAAGCAAATAGCTCCTTTTAGTTGGAATGTAGGGTATACAAAGGAAATAATAGGAGATAGTCAGGAAGGTGGGCTCATGCCATTTCATGAAGTGCCAGTTTGTACTGCTGAGGACAGTCCACATTTTCCCGTACAATCTTAAACTGTAAATTCTACCAAAATACCTTCCTATAGAAGAATAAAGTCTAGAATAAATATAATGAGAATATCTAATTTCCTAAGAATAAAATTAATGGTGTTCTACTAAACTGCCTGATGTCTAGCCAGAAAGTCACAGCATCTATCTTTGAACATAAACGTACTTCCAACAGTATCCAGATCTGCAGTGAATGTCACTCTAAGATCATGACCTGAACATCAGATTCTCCCCATTTCAATTCTGGAAAATGTTACCCACTTTAACACTGAATTTGACAAAATCACTTTCAATCATGCATTTGGATTTAGGATTGAAATCCAAGAATCTGTATGTATATCTTTATCTACCGTCCATATTACTATCAGTCAAGAATTGCGTGCATGTCTGTGTTTAGCAAATAATGAAAAAAAGTACTAAAATGGCTTAAGAAACAAACCACAACCTCTACCTTTAATAACACCAGTCATAATTCAATCCTGGCATCATCTATAATCTTGGAACACGCTTAAACTCAAAAACACTGGTGATGAAATTTACACAATTAAATCTAGGTGCCCATAATCTCTGCCCCAAGATATAGAAACACACCTACAGATGTGCAAACCCAGTACATGAGTCACACTCTGCCTTAGCTAATCCAATACTGTAATCAGTTCCAATGGCAACAATCCCAGCACCTTCAATCACAGGAAAATTAATATCAGCCTCAGGAACTCCCAAAGAAAGTCTTAGTTTAAGTCTTTGTTGTAATATAAAAATATGTACCAGAAAATCAAACATTGTTCTCCAGCAACATCAAGGGGTGCACAATCTGTTCAATAGATCACATAGCTCTCTACACTAAAAATTCACAGACTGCACAACAGAAAGAAGACATACGATTGAAAGGTAGCAGCAAAAAGAGTACAGGCGTTCTCCAGAAAGTATCATAACTCTGAAAAATGGGATGATTACCTATATCGGATCTCACGGAGATAGTGCATTCAATTTTCTGTATTTATAATAGAATACCGTGTTGGTGTTCTTCAAATCAGTGATTATTTCTACATATCAATTTGTAGAATTGTGTCAAATTAACTAATGACTGCTTGATCCTTATAATAAGCGTCTAGTTTATAAAGTTATGAGTAGATACTAGCCCCCTAGCAGCAGGGACTGAACGCTATATAATAACTATTTAACTTAGGAAGTTTGACTAAACTGACCAACAATAAGAGGTAAAGTACAAATATGAACTTTATAATCTTTTCCCTACTATGACACAACTAATAGTTCTTTAAAAGCACTTGGCTTTATGGCTTGTTCTTTAAAACAACAAAACACTAAACACAAACCACTCGTACTTCAATTTCATGTTAAAGAAATACATATTCAATATCAATCCAAACTGGTGGCTCAGACTATACTATACCTGTATAGTCCACATGGTAACAAAGAGTCGGACATGACTGAGCGACTTTCACTTTCACAAATATCAACATAATAATACAAGACATACAAGAAAATCTATAGGAATCTTCACTTTTTATATAATGTCCTTTCACTTCAGCTCAGTCACTCAGTTGTGTCAGACTCTGCGACTCCATGAATCGCAACATGCCAGGCCTCCCTGTCCATCATCAACTCCTGGAGTTCACCAAAATGGATGATGCTATCCAGCCATCTCATCCTCTGTCGTCCCCTTCTATAGTCCACATGGTAACAAAGAGTCGGACATGACTGAGCGACTTTCACTTTCACAAATATCAACATAATAATACAAGACATACAAGAAAATCTATAGGAATCTTCACTTTTTATATAATGTCCTTTCACTTCAGCTCAGTCACTCAGTTGTGTCAGACTCTGCGACTCCATGAATCGCAACATGCCAGGCCTCCCTGTCCATCATCAACTCCTGGAGTTCACCAAAATGGATGATGCTATCCAGCCATCTCATCCTCTGTCGTCCCCTTCTCCGCTTGCCCTCAAACCTTCCCAGCAAAAGGGTCTTTCCAATGAGTCAACTCTTCCCATGAGGTAGCCTAAGTATTGAAGTTTCAGCCTCAGCATCAGTCCTTCCAATGAACACCCAGGACTGATCTCTTTTAGGATGGACTGGTTGGATCTCCTTGCAGTCCAAGGGACTCTCAAGTCTTCTCCAACACCACAATTCAAAAGTATCAATTCTTCAGCGCTCAGCTTTCTTCACAGTCTAACTCTCACATCCGTACATAACCACTGGAAAAACCATAGCCTTGACTAGATGGACATTTGCTGGCAAAGTAATGTCTCTGCTTTTGAATATGCTATCCAGGCTGGTCATAACTTTCCTTTCAAGGAGTAAGTGTCTTTTAATTTCATGTCTGCAATCACCATCTGCACTGATTTTG
The DNA here is from genome assembly GCA_006408695.1 of Aepyceros melampus. Lineage (NCBI taxonomy): Eukaryota > Metazoa > Chordata > Mammalia > Artiodactyla > Bovidae > Aepyceros > Aepyceros melampus. Next base: position 12,457 of record SJXQ01001038.1, read on the forward strand.
GAGCCCAAAAAAATGAAGTCTGACACGTTTCCACTGTTTCCCCATCTATTTCCAATGAACTGATGGGACCAGATGCCATGATCTTAGTTTTCTGAACGATGAGCTGTAGGCCAGCTTTTTCACTCTCCTCTTTCACTTTCATCATGAGGCTCTTTAGTTCTCCTTCACTTTCTGCCATAAGGCTGAAGTCATCTGCATATCTGAGATTATTGATGTTTCTCCCGTCAATCTTGATTCCAGCTTGTGCTTCATCCAGTCCAGCGTTTCTCATGATGTACTCTGCATAGAAGTTAAATAAGCAGGGTGACAATATACAGCCTTGACACACTCCTTTTCCTATTTGGAACCAGTCTGTTGCTCCACGTCCAGTTCTAACTCTTGCTTCCTGACCTGCATATAGGTTTCTCAAGAGGCAGGTCAGGTGGTCTGGTATTCCCATCTCTCTCAGAATTTTCCACAGTTGATTGTGATCCACACAGTCAAAGGCTTTGGCATAGTCAATAATGCAGAAAGAGATGTTTTTCTGGAACTCTCTTGCTTTTTCCATGATCCAGCGGATGTTGTCAATTTGATCTCTGGTTCCTCTGCCTTTTCTAAAACCAGCTTGAACATCTGGAAGTTCACGGTTCACATACTGCTGAAGCCTGGCTTGGAGAATTTTGAGCATTACTTTACTAGCATGTGAGATGAGTGCAATTGTGAGGTAGTTTGAGCATTCGTGGCATTGCCTTTCTTTGGAATTGGAATGAAAACTGACCTTTTCCAGTCCTGTGGCCACTGATGAGTTTTCCAAATTGGCTGGCATATTGAGTGCAGCACTTTCACAGCATCATCTTTCAGGATTTGAAATAGCTCAACTGGAATTCCATCACCTCCACTAGCTTTGTTTGTAGTGATGCTTCCTAAGGCCCACTTGACATTCCAGGATGTCTGGCTCTAGGTGAGTGATCACACCATCGTGGTTATCTGGGGCATGAAGATCTTTTTTGTACAGTTCTTCTGTGTATTCTTGCCACCTTTTTGTAATATCTTTTGTTTCTCTTAGATCCCTACCATTTCTATCCTTTATTGAGCCCATCTTTGCATGAAATGTTCCCTTGGTATCTCTAATTTTCTTGAAGAGATCTCTAATCTTTCCCATTCTGTTGTTTTCCTCTATTTCTTTGCATTGATCTCTGAAGAAGGCTTTCTTATCTCTGCTTGCTATTCTTTGGAACTCTGCATTCAGATGCTTATATCTTTCCTTTTCGCCTTTGCTTTTCGCCTCTCTTCTTTTCACAGCTATTTGTAAGGCCTCCCCAGACAGCCATTTTGCCTTTTTGCATTTCTTTTCCATGGGGATGGTCTTGATCCCTGTCTCCTGTACAATGTCACGAACCTCAATCCACAGTTCATCAGGTACTCTCTATCTGATCTAGTCCCTTAAATCTATTTCTCAATTCCATTGTATAATCTTAAGGAATTTGATTTAGGTCATACCTGAATGGCCTAGTGGATTTCCCTACTTTCTTCAATTTAAGTCTGAATTTGGTAATAAGGAGTTCATGATCTGAGTCACAGTCGGTTCTCAGTCTTGTTTTTGCTGACTGTATAGAGCTTCTCCATCTTTGNTTCATCAGGCATACTCTCTATCTGATCTAGTCCCTTAAATCTATTTCTCAATTCCATTGTATAATCTTAAGGAATTTGATTTAGGTCATACCTGAATGGCCTAGTGGATTTCCCTACTTTCTTCAATTTAAGTCTGAATTTGGTAATAAGGAGTTCATGATCTGAGTCACAGTCGGTTCTCAGTCTTGTTTTTGCTGACTGTATAGAGCTTCTCCATCTTTCACTGCAAAGAATATAATCAATCTGATATCGCTGTTGACCATCTGGTGATGTCCATGTGTAGAGTCTTCTCTTGTGTTGTTGGAAGAGGGTGTTTGCTATGACCAGTGCGTTCTCTTGGCAAAACTCTATTAGCCTTTGCCTAATCTATTTCTCACTTCCACTGTATAATCATAAGGGATTTGATTTAGGTCATACCTGAATGGTCTAGCGGTTTTCCCTACTTTCTTCAATTTAAGTCTGAATTTGGCAATCAGGAGTTCATGATCTGAGCCACAGTCAGCTCCCGGTCTTGTCTTTGTTGACTGTATAGAGCTTCTCCATCTTTCACTGCAAAGAATATAATCAATCTGATATCGCTGTTGACCATCTGGTGATGTCCATGTGTAGAGTCTTCTCTTGTGTTGTTGGAAGAGGGTGTTTGCTATGACCAGTGCGTTCTCTTGGCAAAACTCTATTAGCCTTTGCCCTGCTTTATTCTGTATTCCAAGGCCAAATTTGCCTGTTACTCCAGCTGTTTCTTGACTTCCTACTTTGCATTCCAGTCCCCTATAATGAAAAGGACATCTTCTTTGGGTGTTAGTTCTAAAAGGTCTTGTAGGTCTTCATAGAACCATTCAACTTCAGCTTCTTCAGCATTACTGGTTGGGGCATAGGCTTGGATCATTGTGTATTGAACAGTTTGCCTTGGAAACGAACAGAGATCATTCTGTTGCTTTTGAGACTGAATCCAAGTACTTCATTTGGACTCTTTTGTTGACCATGATGGCTACTCCACTTCTTTTAAGGGATTCCTGCCCACAGTAGTAGATATAATGGTCATCTGAGTTAAATTCACCCAGCCCAGTCCATTTAAGTTCGCTGATTCCCAGAATGTCAACGTTCGCTCTTGCCATCTCCTGTTTGACCACTTCCAATTTGCCTTTATTCATGGACCTAAAGACCTGCCTCTTGAGAAATCTGTATGCAGGTCAGGAAGCAAGAGGTAGAACTGGACATGGAACAACAGACTGGTTCCAAATAGGAAAAGGAGTACGTCAAGGCTGTATATTGTCACCCTGCTTATTTAACTTCTATGCAGAGTACATCATGAGAAAAGCTGGACTGGAAGAAACACAAGCTGGAATCAAGATTGCTGGGAGAAACATCAATATCCTCAGATATGCAGATGACACCACCCTTATGGCAGAAAGTGAAGAGGAACTAAAAAGCCTCTTGATGAAAGTGAAAGAGGAGAGTGAAAAAGTTGGCTTAAAGCTCAACATTCAGAAAAAAAAGATCATGGCACCCGGTCCCATCACTTCATGGGAAATAGATGGGGAAACAGTGGAAACAGTGTCAGACTTTATTTTCTGGGCTCCAATATCATTGCAGATGGTGACTGCAGCCATGAAATTAAAAGACACTTACTACTTGGAAGGAAAGTTATGACTAACCTAGACAGTATATTCAAAAGCAGAGACATTACTTTGCCGACTAAGGTCTGTCTAGTCAAGTCTATGGTTTTTCCTGTGGTCATGTATGGATGTGAGAGTTGGACTGTGAAGAAGGCTGAGCACCGAAGAATTGATGCTTTTGAACTGTGGTGTTGGAGAAGACTCTTGAGAGTCCCTTGGACTGCAAGGAGATCCAACCAATCCATTCTGAAGGAGATCAGCCCTGGGATTTCTTTGGAAGGAATGATGCTGAAGCTAAACTCCAGTACTTTGGGCACCTCATGCGAAGAGTTGACTCATTGGAAAAGACTCTGATGCTGGGAGGGATTGGGGGCAGGAGCAGAAGGGGACGACAGAGGATGAGATGGGTGGATGGCATCACGGACTCGATGGACGTGAGTCTGAATGAACTCTGGGAGTTGGTGATGGACAGGAGGCCTGGCGCGCTGCGATTCATGTGGTCGCAAAGAGTCGGACATGACTGAGCAACTCAACTGAACTGAACTGATGGACCTAATATTCTAGGTTCCTATGCACTATTGCTCTTTACAGCATTGGACCTTGCTTCTGTCACCAGTCACATCCACAGCTGGGTACTGTTTTTGCTTTGGCTCCATCCCTTCATTCTTTCTGGAGTTTTTATCCACTGATCTCCTGTAGCATATTGGGAACCTACCTACTTGGGGAGTCCCTCTTTCAGTGTCCTATCATTTTGCCTTTTCATACTGTTTATGGGGTTCTCAAAGCAAGAATACTGAAGTGGTTTGCCATTCCCTTCTCCAGTGGACCACATTCTGTCAGACCTCTCCACCATGACCAATCCATCTTGGCTGGCCCCACACAGCATGGCTTAGTTTCAGTTTCATTGAGTTAGACAAGGCTGTGTTCTGTGTGATCAGATTCGCTACGATGGCTGTGATGGACCGCGTAGAAGCACGGCTGAGAAGAGCTACCCCATGCCCAAGGTCAGGGGTGGCAACCGAGAATGCCAGGATGCAATGGCACAGGAGCGGCCGAGAGGAGCTATCCCACGCCTGAGGTCAGGAGGGGCAACCTCATACAAGGTAAGGAGCAGCGGCTGCACTTTGCTCGAGCAGCCGTGAAGAGATACACCATGTCCAAGTGAGATGGTAGGTGTTACAAGAGGGCATTAGAGGGCAGACACACTGAAAACATAATATGCTTTACCTAGAACTAAATAGCCGTGAAGAGATACACCATGTCCAAGTGAGATGGTAGGTGTTACAAGAGGGCATCAGAGGGCAGACACACTGAAAACTAATATGCTTTACCTAGTAAATAAATATTAATGAAGAATAACAGAAAAGTAAATAAAAAGATAGTTTTCAAAAGTGAATACACAGGTATATAAGAGGAATATACCATAAACCTATATTTTCAAACCCAGGTGGTTATCATACTAGTTACTAGACTTAAAAATCTAAATATTGATTGTGTGTATGTAAAGCATACACACATATTCAATTTGCTCAAAATACATTAAACCAAATGCCACACAACTGTAAAAAAAAAAAAAAAAAACCCTCAAAACAAACTGCTTCATGAATAGGTCACTCATGACTTTGTGTGTCTGTCTCAGTCCAAATAAATTATCTAAAGAAATAGGCTTGATAATTTATTTTACACTTTTAAAGCAATGTCTTCAAAAATAAAAAATAAAATCATTCTTTTAAAATGCAATATGGTGTTCTGGACTGAATGCTGGAATAGAGAAGGACACTAGTAGAAAACTGGAAAAATCCAAATAAAGTCTGTAGTTTATAGTTTATACCAGTGTTAATTCCTTAGTTTTGACAAGTGTACCCAAGTTATATAAGATTAACATTAGGGAAAACTGAGTAAAGGATATATGAGAATCACTGTACTATCTTTGTAGCTTTTTTGTGATTCTAAAATTGTTCTGGAAAAAAAAAAAAAGCATTTATTTTAAAAATCACCTTGCACGCCCAGTAGTACGTTTGAGAGGACTCTCATTTTAAAAAATAACACACTTACTTTTCTCTCCATCACCCCTAAACAAAATATATAAACCTAGGGGGAAAAAGACCAGACTAAAAGACATTAAAATGTTAACGCTGGCTCACTCAATAGTAAGATGAAAAGCATTTTTCACTTCATATTTTCTATAGTGTGTGAACTGCTTTTATAATTAACAATAAATAGTTAACTAAAGAATATACAAACCAATACCTTATTAAAGGCTCCTTCAGAAAGAAAAGCTACAAATGTCTAAGCAGAGCCCAAAGGCAGAAGACATATGAAACAGGTTAGGGCAGAGTGGAATAAACAGTGGCAAGAAAGATTGCCAGAAGAATATAAGTAGGCAATACCTAATTAGTAAATGCTGGAAACCTGCCACTCCATAGAGCTTAACATCTACTCTTAGGCCAAAGGTGCTCACAATTAAGCAATGTTATGCTCAGAATTCATGTCTCAGGGGAGTGTCACAAAAGACCCCCTAATACCAGGAATTTATGGGATACATACCCTGGATTTATTCCAAACAAAAATGCAGTTGGACATGCACAACTTCCCAGTGAGAACTTCTGGAAATACTTCAGGATGACAGTGTGTTCTCTACATTTTTCTACTTGTTCTTTCCTAAGACCTTCCTACAATCTGTGCCTAGTCTATAGCCCAAAGATCTAAAAATGGTACTCTGACGCTATTCAGCAACATGGACAGAGACCATCAAGAGAGCAGAATCAAATCCTATTTTGGAAGTCTTGAGAGGGGAGTATCACAAAACTTTTCAATATTTTCGGAGCAAAATATATTCTGACAATCTCATTCAGCCATAAGAGGGGAAATTTTAATCAACAACAAATGTTTAAATGTTTAAACAACAATCAAAATAAAATACATCTGTCCCTTAAAGGGAAGTGCCAGTGGAATCAAATAGAGTGAATTTTGATAAAGAACCTCTTTAAAGCTATAATCGGGGCAATTTGTGTGTGTCAGGCTTTCTGTCTAGGTTTGGGGTTGTTTTTTAGGAACAGATTTTAATTCTTCATTTATGGGCACCTTCACTCTCAGCTGATAGTTAGCATGTCCTAGAGCTGTCACTTAATAAACATGTATACACATTTCTTTGTTAAGTTTACTCTTTCAAATCCTAGACTCTGTAATCAGACACCCATGCCTATTAGGAACAGGTGCAAAAAAAGGCCCTCTACTCAGAGACCACACATTTTATGTTCAAGAACATAGTCATCACTTTGCAAGCTTCTTAATGGCAATTCTAAGCACCAGAAGACTTCTGCTTACTTTCCAAGTCTTGGTCATGTTTAAGAAAGTAGAAGTACCAAAAAAGTGATCTTCAGGAATGGTGACTGCAAATATTATCACTGTTATTACTTCTAATACCAATGAAGATATATACCATTTTCATCAAAACCGAGATGCAACTGATTTTAAGACTGCTATTTTGTAGTATCCCACCAAGAAACAGAAGGTGTCAAACTACAGCATGCCACTGGTTGTAAGATATACCCAAATTTCAATGAATAAAACTGGAAAATGTCCCTTGGAATCAATGAAATACCACACAATCAATGAAGACTATCAACGAACACTAATGAAAGAATGTTTAAAATATCTTTTTCTTTATGCCTTCCTATAAACCAGACATAGTTACAATCAAGTAACAGGATTTGGGGGGCTTCCAAGATGACGCTAGTGGTAAAGAACCTGGCTGCCAATGCAGGAGACATAAGAGATGTGGGCTCAATCCCTGGGAGAGGAAGATTTTTGGAAGAGGGCATGGCAACCCACTTCAGTATTCTTGCCTAGAGAATCCCACTGACAGAGGAGCCTGGTGGGATACAGTCCATGTGGTTGTAAAGAATGGAACACGACTGAAGCAATTTAGAATGCACAACAGGATTTCACTGTCCAATACCCACTATTCTTTTGAGCCATGATAACTATTTGTCCAGAGAACAATCTTGTATTGCAGACTATTGGTAACTATCTTCTCCATCTTCAAATGGGGAACTTAAGGAAAAAGAAACAATCAATCAAGATTTTAGTGAAAGACAAATTTAGAATTTTTAGTGTCCCTGTCTACAACTTTAACAAAGACAATATGCACTCTCTCCCTAAAGGTTTGGTGGGGTTTTTTGCTTCAGATTTATCTTGATCTTAAACTCAGAATAGCAATCATCTGTGATAAAGAGAATTCTGAAGAGCTGTATTCAAAACTATAGCTAAGGTCACTGGGGCTATTCCCTCTGAGCACAACTTATGATAAAACAGAATTTGAAAGCAATGGCTAGAACAACTCTTTTCTTTTTTAAAAAAGACAAATGAGAAACAAATCTCTTGGAAAACAGTCAGAATTTCTAAGATGCTTTCCTCTGTCACACTTTCAAAACGCTTCTTCACTAGTACTGGCTGAAGTTATCTACCTTAAATTCTCTTAAATAAAACACTAAGAAACCAAAGCCCCACCCCCAAGAAACAAACCAAGAACTTAGTTAATTCAACAGTTAGCTACAAAGAGTATCAGTCTCATAAAATATTCTTGTTGGAGCCTTAAAATTTTTAATTTTCTGCATGCAAATTCCAAATTTGAATTCTCTGAAACTATTAACCCTGCTAAAAAAAAAAAGTAAACTGTTTCTAAGGCAAGAATTTTAATCCTCATGTAATGAATAAATGACCCAAACCAGGTCTGCTTTCTGAATGTATTTTGAAATGCCACACTATAATCTGAAATAATGCTTCATTTTAAGCACTCTAAATTCCTCCAATAGAAGGCAGTATCAATCTATGATAATGCTATGATATAGTGCAAATATAAGCCTTAGAATTAGAAAGAGCTGAGTTCTTACTTAACATCTCTGAATCTATGTTTCCCCATAGGCAAGTTAAAAACACCACCATTGCCTAACTCATATGATTTTTACAGGTTTAGAGGCTCCTGCAGAAATCTGGAGTCTAAATTAGAGTAGCGAACAATGAAGATGGAGAAAGAAGGATGGATTAGAGCAATACTCAGAAGTAAGCATCAACAATACTTGCTAACCAACTAGACTGGGAAGAAAAGCAGGAGTCAAGGAGCATACCTACATTTCCACTTAGTTAACATCCATTCAAACAGCTAGAAAACACAGGAATGACACAAGGTTTAGAGAAGCAGATAGCTCAATTTTGAACATATTGTAATGCCTGTATATCCAAGTGGAAATGCTCAAAAACAAACAGAAATACAAGTACAGAGGCAGAAGAAAGATCTGAACTGGAGATAAGGATCTAAGAGCCATCAGCTTATGGATGCAAGGCAGAGGACAAAATGAGATTGCCCCAGTGAGAAGAAAAGTAAGACCTAGAGAAACACCAACATTAAGGAAACTACAGAGAAAGAGAAGCCCACAAAAGAGACTGAACAGGCACTAAGAAGCAGGAAGAAAATCACCAATAATAAGGTATCACAGTGTTAGGGGAAGCACACTGATTGAAACCGCCCACCCTGGCCAGGTACCATAGTAACCATCTGCATGAGTTGTTTTATGACAGGAGATCCTGATAAGGAATACAGAACTAATAAGCCACCACCAACCGGAAGAGTTCGGGAAAGGTCTAAAGGAGACACTGTGTGTCCGTCCACTTCCCAGAATCCCTCTCCCTAGCATCCATCTTGGCTGAGCAATACGTGCACCACCAGGAAAGACTCTGAATTAGAATGATTGGTCAAAGACCACCCGGAAACTAATCCCATCACCATAAAACCCAACACTGCGAGCCACGAGGCAGAGCAGCTCTCCTGGGTTTCCTTACCCTACTGCTCTCCACCTGGGTGCCCTTTCCCAATAAAGTCTCTTGCTTTGTCAGCACATGTGTCTCCTCGGACAATTCATTTCCGAGTGTTAGACAAGAGCCCAGTTTCAGGCCCTGGAAGAGGTCCACTTTCCTGCAACAACAGGAGCCTAGAGAAGACAATGATTCAAGGTGAGATGGGATACAGGGAACAGTCTAATATCAATCAATAAGGTAAGACTGCAGAAACCATATTAAGTTAGTTTGGAGAAAATAATATGTAGCAATAAGGAGGAGTAAGTCAGCTGTCTTTAAGCTTCTTGTTTTACGATATAATAGACTTAACTTGGACAAAACCACAGGCATCTATGAGAATAACATAGATTTCCATCAATCTAACAAAGAACTGATTTCCCTTTAAATGTTCAGTTCTTTCTCAATCACTACCAGTGTTCAGTAGATTCTGCTACTGATTAAGAATTTGGATGAGATGACTTGAGTTTCTTACAACTGAAGTTAAATTTCAAAAACTAAACTAAAAAATACTTTGCATTAAAAAGAACACAGGGTGGCAATGTAACATGTATGATATCATAAGTGAAACAAATGCCAGTCTAGGTTTGATGCAGGATGCAGGATGCTTGGGACTGATGCACGGGGATAATCCAGAGAGAAGGTGTGGGGTGGGAGGGGGGAGGTGGGGGTCGGGATTGGGAGTTCATGTACACTCGTGGCTGATTCATGTCAATGTATAGCAAAACGAATACAGTATTGTAAAGCAAAACAAACTAAAAAATAAAAATCAATTAAAAAAATAGCAATAAAAAAATAAAAAGAACACAGGGAAACATGTAAGAAAAAAGCTTTTAAGTACTTAGAAATATAAAGTAGTGTTTCTATGGAATTTTAAAAAACATATTCAATTAATCCTAAGCAAAATGGAAAAAAAAGATAAAGGAAGGAAAACAAGACAGAGATAACCCCAATGAACAGCAAGATAGAAAAACTGTTCATCATTTTTTGTCCATTTCAAAGCTGTTTACAGTCTTGCCTGACAAAAATCTTGCATGGCTCCCCCTATTCCCCTGAAAGTAAAAATTAAAAAGACTTTTTAACAGCCTGGCCTACAAGGTCTCAAACACTTTAGTATGGTTTTCTGCCCTTCTGACTCCAGTACTGATCACAGGTGCTTAAACAACTCTCCCCTCCACTCAGCTCCAGCCACACAGGCTGGCTCCTGGCTATTTCTGAATACACTAAATATGCTCCTACCTCAAGGTTTCTGTAATTGTTCTATCTGGAACACTCTTCTGCCAAATACCCACACAGCCTGTTCCCTTGCTTGTCTCAGGTCTTTGCTCACAAACCAGTTCTTAGAGAACTCTCCTGAGCACTCTGCAGAAAACACCTAAACCTTCACTCCACAAAAGCAACCCCTGTTCCTATTATACTGCTTTGGTTGGTGGTTTAGTCATTAAGTCGTGTCCGATTCTTGTGACTCCATGGAGCCCACTAGGCTCTTCTGTCCATGAGGTTTTCCAGGCAAGAATACCCACTGGAGTGGGCAGTCATTTCCTTCTCTAGGGGCTCTTTCCCACCCAGGGATCAAACCAGTGTCTCCTGCATTGAAGCAGATTCTTAACCAACTGAGCCACCAGGGAAGCCCCATTACACTGCTATGTTATTTGCCACATGACTATTACCAGCAGCAATGCTATATTTTAATTTCTTCTTTGATTCTTCCCTAAAGCCACAACAAAATGTAAACTCCATGGGGGCAAAGACTTGTCTTCACTGCTGTATCCCCAGGGCTTGAGAGTGCCATACACATGTTAATTGCTCAGATAGTTTTACTTTGAATGAATAAATACCCTATTACTGGATAATGTCTCACATTCACTTCAGTTCAGTTCAGTTTCGTCGCTCAGTCGTGTCCGACTCTTTGCGACCCCATGAATCGCAGGACGCCAGGCCTCCCTGTCCATCACCAACTCCCGGAGTTCATTCAGACTCACGTCCATCGAGTCAGTGATGCCATCCAACCATCTCATCCTCTGTCATCCCCTTCTCCTCCTGCCCCCAATCCCTCCCAGCATCACAGTCTTTTCCAATGAGTCAACTCTTCACATGAGGTGGCCCAAGTACTGGAGTTTCAGCTTCAGCATCATTCCTTTCAAAGAAATCCCAGGGCTGATCTCCTTCAGAATGGATTGGTTGGATCTCCTTGCAGTCCAAGGGACTCTCAAGAGTCTTCTCCAACACCACAGTTCAAAAGCATCAATTCTTCGGTGCTCAGACTTCTTCACAGTCCAACTCTCACATCTATACATGACTACTGGAAAAACCATAGCCTTGACTAGACGGACCTTAGTCGTAAATTGAAAAAAGTAAGGAAAACCGCTAGACCATTCAGGTATGACCTAAATCAAATCCCTTATGATTATACAATGGAAGTGAGAAATAGATTTAAGGTCTAGATCTGATAGAGTGCCTAATGAACTATGGAATGAGGTTCATGACACGTACAGGAGACAAGGATCAAAACCATCCCCATGGAAAAGAAATGCAAAAAAGCAAAATGGCTGTCTGGGGAGGCCTTACAAATAGTTGTGAAAAGAAGAGAAGAGAAAAGCAAAGGAGAAAAGGAAAGATATAAGCATCTGAATGCAGAGTTCCAAAGAATAGCAAGAAGAGATAAGAAAGCCTTCTTCAGCGATCAATGCAAAGAAATAGAGGAAAACAACAGAATGGGAAAGACTAGAGATCTCTTCAAGAAAATTAGAGATACCAAGGGAACATTTCATGCAAAGATGTCTCACATTAGCAACACATATATGATAAATGCTGCCCCTGAATTTCTAAAAATATTAAAACATATTGATAAAACTACAAACAATCTCATATTTCTACTGGTTAATATATTACTTAATAGTTATTTTTTTGTTTTTCTCCTACCAGTTTTATTGAGATGTAATTGACATACAGCATGTATAAGTTTAAGATGTATGGCATAATGATCTGACTTATAACATGAAATGATTACCACAATATAGTGAACATTCACCTTCTCACACAGATACAAATAAAAAATTTTTTTCTCCTTATGATGGGAACTCTTAGGACTTACTCTCTTAACAATTTTCATGGATAGCATTCAGAGGTGTTAATTATATTAATCACATGGTACATTACATCCCTAGTACTTCTCTATCTTCTAACTAAAAGTTTATACATTTCAGCTACTTGCAGTCTTTAAAATAGAGCTTAAAATTATCAGTTAGATTTGTATAAACACTGACAGTCACTTCATGAAAAATGCTGTGAATTTTAGTATGTAATGCCACAAAATTTCTCTTAGAAGTAATGCTATCATGTGGTTTAAAAGTGGGCAAGTATACTCACAAGATTCAAATTATATCAGATGTCTTCCTTTTCATACTACATAAAGACTGCCATCTGGATTGCAGTTTTTATACATGCGATGCCTAAAGAGTCTATCTGGGCAATTCAACTGCCTAAGAGTCATTATCCAAGCTGTATCAATTCCTCCAAGCTAGGTCAGTCCTTGAAGTTCCTGAAGTCTTGGGATGGGCCTACTTGAAGGAGAATACTCTAGGACTGAGACTACTGTTTATATTAACCTTCAAAGGTGCCTAATATTAACTAGTATTGTCTTAATAGCAGTTGAACTACCTGTGATGTGCAATTCCAAAATCAATATCTTTGGTCTAATTAGTTGATTACTTTACTAGCATGTGAGATGAGTCCAATTGTGCGGTACTTTGAGCATTCTTTGGCATTGCCTTTCTTTGGAATTGGAATGAAAACTGACCTTTTCCAGTCCTGTGGCCACTGCTGAGTTTTCCAGATTTGCTGGCATATTGAGTGCAGCACTTTCACAGCTTCATCTTTCAGGATTTGAAACAGCTCAACTGGAATTGCATCACCTGCACTAGCTTTGTTCGTAGTGATGCTTTCTAAGGCCCACTTGACTTCACATTCCAAGATGTCTGGCTCTAGATTAGTCATCACATCATCATGATTATCTGGGTCGTCAAGATCTTCTTTGTACAGTTCTTCCATGTATTCTTGCCACCTCTTCTTATCTTCTGCTTCTGTTAGGTCCATAACATTTCTGTCCTTTATCGAGCCCATCTTTGCATGAAATGTTCCCTTGGTATCTCTAATTTTCTTGAAGAGATCTCTATTCTTTCCCCTTCTGTTCTTTTCCTCTATTTCTTTGCATTGATCGCTGAGGAAGGCTTTTTTTTTTCCTTTAGAATTATTTTATTAAATCATAAATGTACAACAGCTTCTTAACTCTACACACGCACTTAAATTTTTTTAAAGGAAAAACGTTATGTCTTATTACACCATGATCCTGGCTAATAGCTTTTCAAAACTTTGAGAAAAATCTTAAAAAAGGTTTCACATGTCACCTGAAACTTATAAATTTAACATTATCAAAGAAGGAATGCTTCTATACTCTTACAAAGACCACTAGAAAGAAACAACAATTAAAAAGCTAAGAAACTGTCTCAAAGGCATTTTTTTTTATTTACAATCCTTCCTCCACAGTAAGGTAATGTTATTAAATAATCCAATCCATTCACAAAATGGCTCTCTGCATCTGCTCTGGTGTCTTCTGCCATATCACTGCATATTTATGCATGACTGAGATAAGATTTTCCTTAACATTGTTATTTCGATAACCTGAAGCTGTTCTGTTACCTCTGGGCTCTCATCCTCTCCTATTTATACAGTGAAGCCCATGGCAAATAGGAAGAAGCTCAGTATCTGCTTCTCCCTCCATAACCCCCACTTCCTCCACTGCCTCCTGGACCATAGTTTCCTCCACCATATGGTCCCCCCATGTTCCTGCTACCACCAAAACCTCCACTCTTCATTGGACCATAGTTAGAAGGTTGTTGGTTATAATTTCCAAAATCATTGTAATTTCCTCCTCCATAGTTGTCATAACCACCTCCGTAGCCCCCACCCTGGTTGTCATATCCAGGTCCTCCACCACCATATCCTCCTCTTCCTCCTCCATAACCAGGGCTACCTCCAAAATTGCCACCTCCAGGTCCTCCTCCATACCCATTATAGCCATCCCCAAAACCATGGCCACTTCCATATCCATCAGATCCTCCTCTAAAGTTACTTCCTGGTCCTGGTCCAAAATTTCCACTGCCACCACGAGAATCTCCAAAACCAAAGTTGCCTCCTCTTCCACTTCTAGAACTTTTGGACTTCCTGCATTTCTTGTCTAGACAAAGCCTTTCTTACTTCTGCATTATGACCATTGATAGTATGGTATTTTTGCAACATAATCTTATCCACAGGATCATGGTCATCAAAAGTAACAAATCCAAAGCCTCTTTTCTTTCCAGACTGCCTGTCAGTAATTATCTCAATTGTATCAATTTTTCCATATTCCTCAAAGTAATCTCTAAGATGATGTTCCTCAGTATCTTCCTTAATTCCACCAACAAACAGCTTCTTCACAGTTACATGAGCCCCTGGCTTTCCAGATTCCTCTCTTGCAACAGCACGTTTTGGTTCAACCACTCTCCCATCAATTGAATGAGGTCTTGCAACCATGGCAGCATCAACTTCAGCCATGGAAGAAAAAGTCACAAAACCAAATCCTCTTGATCTTTTGCTTACAGGATCCCTCATTTTCTTGTTTTTGCTGACTGTATAGAGCTTCTCCATCTTTGGCTCCAAAGAAAATACTCAATCTGACTTTGATGTTGACCATCTGGTGATGTCCATGTGTAGAGTCTTCTCTTGTGTTGTTGGAAGAGGGTGTTTTCTATGACCAGTGCATTCTCTTGGCAGAACTCTATTAGCCTTTGCCCTGCTTCATTCCATATTCCAAGGTCAAATTTGCCTGTTACTCCAGGTGTTTCTTGACTTCCTACTTTTGTATTCCAGTCCCCTAGAATGAAAAGGACATCTTTTTTGGATATTAGTTCTAAAAGATCTTGTAGGTCTTTATAGAACCGTTCAACTTCAGCTTCTTCAGCATTACTGGTTGGGGCATAGGCTTGGATTATCATGATATTGAATAGTTTGCCTTGGAAATGAACAGAGGTCATTCTGTCATTTTTGAGATTGCATCCAAGTACTGCATTTCAGACTCTTGTGTTAACCATGATGGTTACTCCATTTCTTCTGTGGGATTCCTGCCCACAGTAGTAGATACAATGGTCATCTGAGTTAAATTCACCCATTCCAATCCATTTTAGGTCGCTGATTCCTAGAACATTGACATTTATTCTTGCCATCTCCTGTTTGACCACTTCCAATTTGCCTTGATTCATGGACCTAACATTCCAGGTTCCTATGCAATTTTGCTCTTTATAGCATCAGACCTTTCTTCTATCACCAGTCACATCCAAAATTGGGTATTGTTTTTGCTTTGGCTCCATCCCTTCATTCTTTCTGGAGTTATTTCTCCACTGACTTCCAGTAGCATATTGGGCACCTACTGACTTGGGGAGTTCCTCTTTCAGTATCTTATCATTTTTCCTTTTCATACTGTTCATGGGGTTCTCAAGGCAAGAATGCTGAAGTGGTTTGCCATTCCCTTCTCCAGTGAACCACATTCTGTTAGACCTCCCCACCATGACCCATCCATCTTGGGTGGCCCCACACAGCATGACTTAGTTTCATTGAGCTAGACAAGCCTGTGGTCCAAGTGGCCATATTGGCTAGTTTTCTGTGATTATGGCTTCAGTGTATCTGCCCTTTGATACCTTCTCGCAATATCTACTGTCTTACTTGGGTTTCCCTTACCTTCTACATGGGATATCTCTTCACAGCTGCTCCAGAAAAGCTCAGCCACTGCTCCTTACCTTGGACAAGTTGCCACTCCTGACCTTGAACGTGGAGTAGCTCCTCTCAGCGCTCACAGCCACTGCTCCCAAGATGTGGGGTAGCTCCTCTTGGCCGCCACCCCTGACTTTGGACATGGGGTTGCTCCTCTCAGCCGCCACTCCTCGGACGTGGGGTAGCTCGTCTCAGTAGCTATGCTGTCGCAGCCTTGTCCGACTCTTTGTGAATTCTCCAGACCAGAATACAGAGTGGGTAGTATTTCCCTTCTCCAGGGGACCTTCCCCACCCAGGGATCAAACCCAGGTTCTCTGCACCTCCTGATCCAGGGATCAAACCGAGGACTCCTGAATTACAGGCAGATTCTTTACCACAGAGCCACAAGGGAAGCCTCTAATGAAATCACAGGTATTTAATATATGTGTACTGGCTTAGGTATTTTATTTTATTTGGCTTAGGTATTTCAGCAATATTTCCAGCCCTTGCTTGAAGATTTGTTCTAGATTCAACCAGTGCATATAAGGATTTTTGATGGGCGGATACCAATTGTAAAGTAACAATCTTGCCTCTGGAATCTTGTCCTTAATGTTTCAAATGACTCTTCCTGTGAAGTGGCACAAAGAGCAATCACAGAGCTGGGACTTCACTGAGCTTAAAGGACATGCTTAATCAACAGCGCTAGGCTTGGAGTCTACAGCATATTTGTTCAGTAAATGTTGACCTGTGTGCAAAATGTGACATGCATGCAAAAGGTCTGATACTTGATTCCATTAGTAGTAAGTTTTAACCTCATTGTAGTGAGGACACTGGGGAGTAGCTACCTCGCAGATACTTCAAATTTATTTTGAGTCTACTGTTACTATCAAAAAAGAACCTCAGAGCTGTGCATGGAGAGATGATCTAAGGTCAGTTCACAATAGGCAAACAGAAGGTAATTATGGAACAAAACTGACAACAAATCTGGACACTTATATTCCTAAGCCCACCGGCCATTTCCTGCCTTGAGAGTTCTCTTACTTCTTGTTTCTCTCCCTAAACTCAACTTGATTCCTATGTCTTTATACTCTACACACTTCTTTATCTCTCTGAGCATTTGGCAGAAAGGGTTTTCACTTAATTATCAGAACAAGGCTTCTTCCATTAAAATATTTTTCAGCATATGGGTGGTTGTAATGATGTTGGTCTTCCTTGTCCCTTTCTTTATAATACAAAAATATCTCTAGGTTTGAAATATATTTATTTTCTTATTTTGTTCTGTTATTAGACAGTTCAGTCAGTTTAGTCACTCAGTCATCTCTGACTCTTTGTGGTCCCATGGACTGCAGCATGCCAGGCCTCCCTGTCCATCACCAACTCCCAGAGTTTACTCAAACTCATGTCCATTGAGTCAGTGACGCCATCCAACCAACTTATCCTCTCTCATCCCTTTCTCCTCCTGCCCTCAATCTTTCCCAGCATCAGGGTCTTTTCAAAAGAGTCACTTTTTCACATCAGGTGGTCAACGTATTGGAGTTTCAGCTTCAGCATCAGTCCTGCCATTGAATATTCATTGAATATTTCTTTAGGTTGGACTGGTTGGATCTCCTTGATGTTCAAGAGACTCTCAAAAGCCTTCGCCAATATTACAGTACAAAAGCATCAATTCTTCAGTGTTTAGCTTTCCTTATAGTCCAACTCTCACATCCATACATGACCACTGGAGAAACCATAGCCTTGACTAAACAGACCTTTGTTGGCAAAGTAATGTCTCTGCTTGTGAATAGGCAATCTAAGTTGGTCAAAACTTTCCTTCCAAGGAGTAAGCGTCTTTTAATTTCATGGCTGCAGTCACCATCTGCAGTGATTTTGGAGCCCAAAAAAACAAAGTCTGACACTGTTTCCACTGTTTTCTCATCTATTTCCCATGAAGTGATGGGACCAGATACCATGATCTTAGTTTTCTGAATGTTGAGTTTTTAGCCAACTTTTTCACTTTTCACTTTGATCAAGAAGTTCTTTAGTTCTTCACTTTCTGCCATAAGGGTGGTATTATTTGCATATCTGAGGTTATTGATATTTTTTCCTGGCAATCTTGATTCCAGCTTGTGCTTCATCCATTTCAGTATTTCTCACGATGTACTCTGCATATAAGTTTAATAAGCAGGCTGTGACAATATACAGTCTTGATGTACTTCTTTTCCAATTTGGAACCAGTCTGTTATTCCATGTCCAGTTCTAATTGTTGCTTCTTGACTTATATACAGATTTCTCAGGAGGCAGATGAGATAGTCTGGTATGCCTATATCTTTAAGACTCCCACAGTTTGTTTTGATCCACACAGTCAAAGGCTTTGGCATAGTCAATAAAGCAGAAGTAGATGCTTTTCTGGAACTCTCTAGCTTTTTCGATGATGCAGCAGATGTTGGCAATTTGATCTGTGGTTCCTCTGCCTTTTCTATAATGAGTCAGCCCAGGTAAATCTTTGAAGTTAGCAAATTTTATCTTTAGGGCTCCAAGTGCCTGAAAGCACTCTTTTCACAAGATGCCAGGACTGCTCATCTGCCCTTGTCCTTAACAGTTCTTGAGGAATTCTGTGACAACCATGTTTCCGAGTTATTGATTGATGGACTTTTGAATAAGGAACAAAGGTGGGAAAACAAATGGCTTCCAGACCCCTACATCCAACAAATGTTTATTGAGCAACCCCTACTTCTTACTGCATACATGCTAGCAGGTGAATATATAAAAATTTAAATCCAAAATCTGCCCTTGGCAGTAAACATCAAAGGATGACTAATGGTCATTTCTTCATAGCCAATCTTTCCCTCTCTGTTGTTGACTTTGCCACAGAGTTAAAGAAACAGAGACTATTACCCCAGAAAAGTTAGCCTAGGCTAAAGGAAATCTCTTTAAAAATGTGCACTATATAAATTCTAGGAACAGAACACATTTGGTTCTGTGCATGGAAAAAAAAAAAAAAAATACTTACCTTCTAAATCATCTTCCTCCTAAGTAACTGTTGGGGAATGTACAGCATATGTAAAACAGAGCTTTTTTTTTTTAAGAATTACTTTTACTCCCTAAAATTACATATGATATCCCACTGGCAGGGCACTGCCCCAACAGGCAGAGAGCACAGTCAGCCGTGTTGACAAAGCTGTTTCTCCTTCAGTCAATCTGCAGCGGCCCAGCTGGAAGGCTTCAGCTGCCTAACTGATTGCAGTTAAGTGCTGAATGCAAAGTCTTCTGGGAATTGGCACCTCCTTGAACCTGTCCCATGTTTTGATTACAGAGACCAAAAATAGATAAGCAACTGTGGAGCTCCAGGTAGGAGGCACTGAAGGCATTTGTTATGGCCCTGAGAGAAGGCAATCTTAAGAGATGTGAGTTCTAGCACCAGCCCCATCACAGCCTGTGGTTTTGTGTTTTTGGAGGGTGAGGGGGTGGAGGGAGTGGAGACAGTCAGGAGCAGAGGGGCTGGTAATGTGTGTGAGGCAGAGGGGTTTAGGGAGAAATACTATGTGCCCATAAATTTGAAAAAAAACAGAGTGGCAGTGTGACATGTATGATATCATAAGTGAAACGAATTGCCGGTCTAGGTTCAATACAGGATGCAGAATGCTTGGGACTGATGCATGNGGAGTTCATGTACACTTGTGGCTGATTCATGTCAATGTATAGCAAAACGAATACAGTATTGTAAAGCAAAACAAACTAAAAAATAAAAATTAATTAAAAAAAATAAGATATGAGATGAAAAACCACAAAAAAAACCTTGTGAATTCTTCCTAAATATTTAAAATACCTTTTGCTATTCAAGTATAAGATGTCATTGTAGCAAGAATATGTCAACTGCTTTTTTTTTCTTTTTTTCCCTTTCTTTCTTTATTATTATTATTGTTATTTTACTTTACAATATTGTATTGGTTTTGCCACACATCAACATAAATCCGCCACAAATGTACACATGTTCCCAATCCCAAACCCCCCTCCCACCTCCCCCAACTCCCTACACCATCCCTCTGAGTCATCCCAGTGCACCAGCCCCAAGCATCCTGCACCCTGCATAAACTGCTTTTGAAAAAAAATGGCGTTCATAGAAAAGCTCTATAGCTGCCTTGTTGTTATTGTTTAGTCACTAAGTCATGTCCAACTCTTATATGACCCCCTGGACTATAATCCGCCAGGCTCCTCTCTGTCCATGGACTTGGCAGATAAGAATACTGAAGTGAGTTGCCATTTCCTTCTCCACTCTGCAGCTACAAGTGATCTTTAAATACCTCAGTATGTAGCTCCTATACCACCTTGAGTATTGTCCTTTTGCCTGACTTTTCCCCCCTTAATTTCTATAAATAAGGTCTTTGGTTTACAGTAGCCATTCCTGGTCTTCTCTTGTCCATCCAATTGGATAGAATACCCCATATACATTCTATGTATAGAATGCCCCAAGTATCTGTTGTCCACTTCATTTTTCTTTTCTTTCCCTATTCCTTTTCTTTCCTGTTCACCTTCTAATGAGCAGAGAATTTCAAATAAATTTGAATTCTATGTTTCTTCTGTGGTGTTGGAGAAGACTCTTGAGAGTCCCTTGGACTGCAAGGAGATCCAACCAGTCCATTCTGAAGAGCAACCCTGGGATTTCTTTGGAAGGAATGATGCTAAAGCTGAAAGTCCAGTACTTTGGCCACCTTATGCGATGAGTTGACTCATTGGAAAAGACCCTGATGCTGGGTGGGATTGGGGGCAGGAGGAGAAGGGGACGGCCGAGGATGAGATGGCTGGATGGCATCACTGACTTGATGGATGTGAGTCTGAGTGAACTTCTGGAGTTGGTGATGGACAGGGAGGCCTGGCGTGCTGCGATTCATGGGGTCACAAAGAGTCGGACACGACTGAGCGACTGAACTGAACTGAACTGATGTTTCTTGTAGTTTAATTACATTATCTAATTTCTCTGAACTTCAGACTTTTCACCTGAAAAAAAAATTAGTAAGAATGATCATACCTATCTTGCTTGTTGCAGTGAGACCTACAACATATGAAAGTCTTTTTGGGCAATGCTTGGTCCAGAACTGGTTTGATACTACCTTCTCCTGTTCCCATTCCCCCCATCTATTTGTACCCTTCTGATCTGTTGAACAGTTGCTTATCATTCTAAAGAGTGCTGAGATTTTCTAAACTTGACCCTTCAACTCCACATTAAGAACATCTCTTCCAAATCTCCTTTTTACAGGAGAGAGGAATTCCTGTATATATAAAGTGGTTGCATAGTTTGCTTCATTCAACTCCAATAATAAAAATATTCTTCCAAAACCCATGTTGATCCTTTGGAAGAATTACCTGACCAATCTAAACTCAAGTTTCAACAGCAGTCTATTGTGGTGAATAAATGAGTCAGTGCATGCAAACTGAGGGCTTCCCTGGTGGCTCAGATGATAAAAGAATCTGCCTGGAATGGAGGAGACCTGGGTTCAGCCCAGAGTTGGAGAGATCTGCTACAGAAGGGAATGGTGTTTGACTGTATGGATCACAACAAACTATGGAAAATAAATAAAGAAATGGGAATACCAGACCATCTTACCTGTCTCCTGAGAAACCAGTACACATATCAAGAAGCAATAGTTAGAACCAGACATGGAAGAATTGATTAGTTCAAAATTGGGAAAGGAGTATGAAAAGGCTGTGTATTGTCACCCTGATTAATTTTTTAATGTATTTACTTATTTTAATTGGAGAATAATTACTTTACAATATTGTGATGGTTTTCGCCATATATCAATATGAATCAGCCATAGTTACACATGTTTCGCTTCCATCCTAACCCTTGCTGATTTAACTTCTATGCAAAGCACATTATGCAAAATTCTGGGCTGGATTAATCAAAAGTTGGAATCGAAATTGCTGAGAGAAATATCAACAACCTCAGATACGCAGATGATAACACTCTAATGGCAGAAAGGAATGAGAAATTAAAGAGCCTCTTGATGAAGCTGAAAGAAGAGAGTGAAAAAGCAGGTCTAAAACTCAACATTCAGAAAACTAAGATCATGACATCTGGTCTCATCACTTCATAGCAAATAAATGGGGGGAGAGTGGAAACAGTGACAGATTTTATTTTCTTGGGCTCCAAAATCACTGTGTATGGTGACTGAAGTCATAAAATTGAAATACACTTGCTCTTTGGAAGAAAAGTTATGGTAAACCAAGACAGTGTACTAAAAAGCCAATATATCACTTTGCTGACAAAGGTTAATATAGTCAAAGTTATGGTTTTTCTAGTAGTTATGTATGGATGTGAGAGTTGGCCCATAGAGAAGGCCAAGTGCCAAAGAACTGATGTTTTTAAATTGTGGTGCTGGAGAAGTCTCTTGAGAGTCCCTTGGCTAGTAAGGAGATCAAACCAGGCAATGCTAAAGAAAATCAACCCTGAATATTCATTGGAAGGACTGATGCCAATCTGAAGCTCCAATACTCTGGCCACTTAATGGAAAATGCTAACTTATTGGAAAATATCCTGATGCTGGGAAATATTGACAGCAAGAGGAGAAGGGGACAATAGAAGATAAGATGGTTTGATAGCATTCCCAACTCAATGGACATAAGTTTGAACAAAGTCCAAGAGAGAGTGAAGGACAGGAGAGCCTGGCATGCTGCAATACATGGAGTCTCAAAGCATTGGACATGACTTAGCAACTGAACAACAACATGCCAACTATTCAAAGTATCAGCATATAGTAAGCATTCAATAAATATGAATATCTAATAGCATCAGTAGTGATTGTAGCATTTATTGAGTACCAAAGAACTTTCAATAAGTGATGTCCCATCTCTAGCATTTTGGGATGACAAAAAATATTTTTGTTGTTGTTTGAAAGCTATTGTCTAATACGGTACAGCACAGTGAACACTGCTCAATGTTATGTGGTAGCCTGGATGTGAGGGAAGTTTGGGAAAGGATCCAGTTCAGTCCCTCAGTCCTGTCTGAATCTTTGCAACCCCATAGACTGCGCATGCCAGGTCTCCCTGTCCATCACCAACCCTTGGAGCTTGTGCAGACTCATACCCATTGAGTCAGTGATATCATCCAACCATCTCATCATCTGTCATTCCCTTCTCCTCCTAACTTCAATCTTTCCCAGCATCAGGGTCTTTTCTAATGAGTCAGTTATTCTCACCAGGTGGCCAAAGTATTGGAGCTTCAGCTTCAGCATCAGTCCTTCCAATGGATATTCAGGACTAATTTCCTTTAAGATTGACTGGTTTGATCACCTTACAGTCCAACAGACTCTCAAAAGTCTTCACCAACACCACAGTTCAAAAGCATCAATTATTCAGTGCTCAGCTTTCTTTATGGTCCAACTCTTAGACTCATACATTACTACTGGAAAAACCATAGCTTTGGCTAGATGGACCTTTGTCAGCAATGTCTCTGCTTTTTAATACGCTGTCTAGGTTGGGCATAGCTTTTCTTCCAAGGAGCAAGTGTCTTTTAATTTTATGGCTGCAGTCACCATCTGCAGTGATTTTGGAGACCAAGAAAATAAAGTCTGTCACAGTTTCCATTGTTTCCCCATCTATTTCCCATGAAGTGATGGAACTGGAAGCCATGATCTTTGTTTTTTGAATGTTGAGTTTTAAGTCAGCTTTTTCACTTTTCTCTTTCACTTTCATCAAGACTCTTTAGTTCCTCCTCGATTTTTGCTATAAGGGTGGTGTCATCTGCATATCTGAAGTTATTGATGTTTCTCCTGGCAAACTTGATTCCAGCTTGTGTTTCATCCTGCCGTGCATTTCACGTGATGTAGTCTGCATATAAGTTAAATAAGCAGGGTGACAATATACAGCCTTGACGTTCTCCTTTCCCAGTTTGGAACCAGTCCATTGTTCCATGTCCAGTTCTAACTGTTGCTTCTTGACCTGTATATAGATTTCTCAGGAGGTGGTAATGTGGTCTGTTATTCCCATCACTTTAAGAATTTTCCACAGTTTATTGTGACCCACACAGTCAAAGGCTTTGACATAGTCAATAACCAGAAGTAAATGTTTTTCTGGGAGAGAATGGATACCTGTATTTGTCTGACTTAGTACCTTCATTGTTCACCCGAAACTATTAACATTATTCATCAGCTATGTTATTGTTCTCCAGTTTCTCAGTCATGTCTGAGTCTTTGAAAGGACTGCAACATACCAGGCATCCCTGTCCTTCACCATATCCTGGAGTTTGCTCAAATGCTTGTCCATTGAGTTGGTGATGCCATCCAACCATCTCCTTCTCTGTTGTCCCTTCTTCTTCTGCCTTCAATATTTCCCAATATCAAGGTCTTTTTTCTAATGAATCAGCTGTATGCATCAGGAGGCCAAAGTATTGGAGCTTCAGCTTCAGCATCAGTCCTTCCAATGAATATTCAAGGCTGATATCCTTTAGGATTGACTGGTTTGATCTGCTTGCTGTTGAAGGGACTCTCAAGAATCTTCTTCAACAACACAGTTCAAAAGCATCAATTCTTTGGCACTCAACCTTCTTTACAGTCCAACTCTCACATCCATACATGACTACTGGAAAAACCATAGCTTTGATTTTACAGACCTTTGTCAGCAATGTCTCTGCTTTTTAATATACTCCTGTACAAAAAAAAAAAAGTTTAAAAATAATTAAAGCTATTGTCTACATCTACAGTGTAATATCTCATCTTAAAATAAAGTTCTAAGAGAGAGAAAGCAAGAGAAGTTATAGTGGAAAGTTCATGTTGCTAAAAGTCAAGTGGAGAAGGAAATGGCAATCCACTCCAGCACTCTTGCCTGGAAAATCCCATGGACAGAGGAGCCTGATAGGCTATAGTCCATGGGGTCGCAAAGAGTCGGACACGACTGAGCGACTTCAGACAGACTTCAGAAAAGTCAAGACAACCAGGTTTTAATCAGTACTAACTTGCTGTGTGACATTAGCATTGCCCTTTGGGGTGTTTTAATGACTTCCTAATCATTTTATCAACTATCTCTTGAAGATACATTCTAGCTCCAACACTTCATAAATCTATATTCTACATCAGTGCTATGGAGTGAGAGGAGGCATTTATGAAGCTCAGAGAGTCTACCTCTTTACTAGTGCTTCATATTTGGCTGACTTCCTCGAACCTGACACTGGGAAAAGAAACTCAGAACATTTTAATTTATGGCCCAGACTAAAAGTACTCTTAATTAAAATTTAGAAGCCAATTCCACAGACAATTTTTGGAAGTAAGCCCAGAAGAAAATAGAGATTATGACAAAACCAAATAAACCTATAAAAGTTTAAAAAATAGTTGAGAAATCAGTGCATATCTATGTAAGTCAAGGTAAAGGTCATTTGGGCATAAAAGAGGGTACAATAAACTGACTGCAGCATGCAGCCCTGGCTCAGCCTTAACCCTCTGAGTGGTCAAGGAAACATGCATAATCCATGACTTTGTTTTTTACTTTGTAGAGCTATTGATGGACAGGAAAATATGACAAACCTTGGAGGGATAGATTCCTTAGAGAGAGTTCTACTTATGGATAATATGAGGAAACTTTTGGAGCAATAAATATGTATATTGTCTTGATTTCAGCGGTGGTTGTATGGGTGTGCATGTCAAAATTAATCAAATTTTACACTTAAAATCATGCCATTTATAGCATGTTTGTAACATAATAAAGTTGTTTAAAAATTCTAAGACAACTACTGAAATCACCTAATTCTTCATGATTTTATTCATCTGTTTTCCTGGGGACCCTTTGAGAGGCTTAGCTCTGGTCTGAAATACAACATAAGCATCATTGGGCCCCTGGATAAATTCCATCTCAATAACAACCTAACTTCATCTCAGGCAGTAACGAGAGCAGTGCCTTCACCTTTGCACAAGGTGATCCTCCTTTCCCAAGAGGCTGTTTGGTGCTTGACTCCTCCTGGCTCATTGTGGTATGCTGGTGATTGAATGGGCCTTTGCTGACCTCAAGAACCATACCAAAAGCAAAAGGACCAACCATAGAAGCAACCAGAATATAATACATAGACCTTGATACCAGTAAAAATAATAAAAAGAAAAGCATTAAAAGAGAGGGATATCAAAAGAAGCCATAGTGGGGTACCTAAACTTACTCAGATTTTGTGGATGTAATTGACTATGAGGAAGCCTACAGTGCAGCAGCTTAGAAACTCCACTTGACAAAGCTCTGCAGGAAGTAGCAGTAAGGCTGAGGAGCAAGGTAATTTTATTTTATAGTTATATAAAACTGAATGTAACTCAGCATTGGGAGAGTTCTTTGTTTAATGATTGTTGAGAAGCCTTGTAAATATGCATGAAGCATATGCTTTTCATTTTGAGAGGAGCTAATGAAAGAATGCATGTGAATGAGCTTTATAAAGTATAAAGCATGTATAACATTAAACACTAAATATCCATTAGTACATCTCAGAAGAACTAATGGTTATGAACAAAATGTATCTTGATGATATAGAAGGCATAAGTAGCAGAAAATAGAAATCAAAAGATATCTGAATATCATTATAGAGTTTATTTCTGGTACATTTAAGAATCACATGAGCCAAAGAGCTTCCAAGGAATAATATATTAACAGTCTTTGTAAAGTATAAAACATCACACAAATGTTTATTTTGAGTCATGTGTGTGTGTGTGTGTGTGTGTGTGTGTATTTATGTTATTGTTGTATTCCTTACCATTTTGACTTCTATATAAGGTGAGAAGTATGGCTCCACGTTGCAGCCTGAGGGGTAAGCATCAACCTATAACAACTCTGAATATTAAAGATATGTTATATTGATCAAATCAGAGGCTGCTCTTCTGAAAAAGGGACCATTTGATTTGCCTTTAGACCAAACTGAAGAATTCATGTATCAGAGTAGCTCCAACTTATTTTATGCTGCAATGAATTAAAGATAAATTAGCATTATGGCTTTGACTGGCCATGCTGTCTTAAAGGAACCCCTCTCCTCCCACATCTAGTAATGTGATGATCCACACTGGCTGATGAGAATACCATCTCCTTAACTGCAACGGTTAGTTCATGTATGGACACATAATCCAGGCTGGGTCAATGAGGATCATACCTGAGTTTTTTATATTATGGATAATTAAGTGTCCTCTTTTCACTGGGGCTACTAAGGTTATAAGCCTGAAGCTACTGGTAACTACCATGAAAAGAAGAATTTATTCCAGAATGAAGCCAATATACAGAAAGGAAAGCCAGTCTAAATAGAGATGGATAAATGTCCCTCTGTATTCAATCACCCCCGAAGTCAGATGCATCTTTGCCTTTTGCAATAGCATAAGTAAGTCAATAGTCCTGCCACTTGCAACTAACAAGTGCTTATCAATATTATGGGAAGGATTTAAAATGCAGGTCTTTCATAAGCTGTGAGTTTTACTACTGAGGCCATTTCATCCAGTTCTCTTCCTACCCAATATCAAGGAAAAACTAGCTTTTAGAACAGTAGTATATACCTTCAAGAGTCTTAAATGTCTTGGCCACAAATTAGGGCTAGAAGAGTTTAAAACTGCTTTCAACCACTCTCAAAGAGATAAGCCTAGTAGAAATTCTGGAACAAGGAATATTTCAATGCCTTCTTTTTTGGACAAAATGCAAAATACAAGGTGGTATATATTAGCTTAGGTGATTTTTAGTTCTGTTTATTCAGACTAGCAAATGAAGTTACTCATCTATGTTGACTAAGTCTGTCTTACTACAATTTAAAGTGCAAGTTGGCAATATTTTGGTGTAAATACTCTAAATATTTATATACCAATCCAGTCATACTTACAGTCACTATAAAGATGATATCTGGGACCAGGCTGGGGATCAGGAAGGCTGGTCTATGTATTTAATTATCATCTGCACAATAAGGAGCAGGAGAAAAATTAAACACTTTCTACATTTCCTTATTGTGTTAAAGGAGCCTCTAAAATAATTACACAGAAATCATATCCTGATACAGCAAAAATTGTATCCCTCTGGAATAAATACATAAAAAATAGAGTTCAATATGTTGTCGAACTCACAAATTCTCCAAATAAGAAATTCTTTTAAATTTTTTTGTTAAGTTTTCCATATTTTAACCAACAGGGAGCCCACATCCTTGTCATAATTGATCAAAAAGAAACATTCAAGTTAATTTATGCTACAGAAACCCCATTGGTATAGATTTTACTGGAATCAATTTTTCAGAGAAGAAATTAAAATAGTTTTTCTAAATCAATATGAATTCTCAGGCCTAAAACTTTCTTGAGTTTAGAAAATGTAAACTACTCTTTGAATACAAATTAAACTCCTTGACAGTAGGTTGTGAAATATTAACCTGTACTGCTATGCATATATATGAAATACACATACACACACCAATTTGTAAGAATAACTGACATCTACAGTCTACTTAAATTTACTTATCTGTGTTTACCTCTGGGTCTTCATCAATTTCTCCCATTATTCTCTCTCAGTAAAAAATAAAAACATGAGAATTTGCCTATAATTCTTTATATTCCATCCATTGCGCTTTTCTCAATCAACTATTTTTTGCTGCTATAATTCAATATTCACCATAAGTTTATTTTCTGTGTTGTAAAATGAGTGACCCTCTTCTACCACTTCTTAAAGGTCCAAATTAATTTAACAGCTTTTAAAATAATGAAATAGACAGTTTTCTAAGTGACTGACCAATAATTGGCATTAAGGTAACTTCCAAACATGATATATGCTGAACACAAATGCAGCCTTTAATTTCTTTCATTATAAATGCATTTTTAATATGGAAATAAAATTATGAGCTATAAGCTAAAATACTCAAGGAAAAATGAGGATTGACTTTGAGATTTTTAGATGTCTACAAGGAGAGGTATTAGATGACATGAGTCCCAAAGCAGGTAGATTGTAGGAATGAAAGAACAAAGACATCTAGCCCATCTCTAGACCCAGTGAGGCTTGTCCTTCAATTCTAACTGGAAGGAATACTTCAAAAGAACAAGTTTTGAATATGAGAGACAACTAACTCAATTTTATAATGAGCAGAGGATAGGAATACACATTTCTCCAAAGAAGATATACAAATGAACAATAGCATATAAAAAAATGTTCAACATCATCAGCCATCAGAGGAATGTACATTAATATCACAAGATACCACTTCACATCCTTGAGAATGTCTAGAATCAATAAGTCAAACAACAGATATTGTTGAGGACTTGAAGAAATTAGGACACTGATAAACTGTTAATGTGAATGCAGAATTGTTCAGTCTCTTTTTTTAAATAAATTTATTTTTTTTAATTGGAGGTTAATTACTTTACAATATTGTATTGGTTTTGCCATAACATCAACATGAATCCACCACAGGTATATAAGTGTTCCCCATCCTGAACCCCCCTCCCTCCTCCCTTCCCTTACCATCCCTCTGGGTCATCTCAGTGCACCAGCCCCAAGCATCCAGTATCATGTTCAGTTTCTCTGAAAAACAATCTGGAAGTTTCTCATAAGACTAAACAAAAAGTTTCCATATGACCCAGCAATCCCCAGCAATTCCATTCTTAGGTAGAATAACCAAAAGAAATGAAAATATACCTCCACACCAAAAACTGTACACAAATGTTCATAGTAGCATTATTCACAATAGGCCACAACTGAAAAAGATTAAAACGATTATCAACCATTGAATGAATAAGTAAAATGTGGCATATCTATACAATGGATTAATATTTGTCAATAAAAAGAAGTGAGGCACTGATACATACCACAACCTGCATACATGCCACATGCTGGACTTTGAAAACATTACACTATGTGTAAGAAGTCAGATCCAAAGGTCAGCATATGTATCAATTATTCAATTTATATGAAATACATAATAGGCAAATCTATAGAAAGAGAAAGCAGATTAGTGTTTGCCCAAGGTTGAGAGGGATGGGCAAGTAGTGGGGGTGGCTAAGGAATGTAAGGGTTTCTTTTCAGGGGTGATTAAAATGTAAAACTGATTATTATAATTATTGTACAATTCAGTAAATATTGAATATAAACAGCCATTGAATTGTACACTTTGAATGGGTGAATTGTATTATTTGTGAATTATATATCAATAAGCTGTTAAAATTTTTAAAATAATAATAAAATACAGAAATAATAAATTAAATGTATTGATGTTTGAGAAGCCAGAGTTTTGACCGGAGGGGTAGGAAAATAGAAACATGCAATGGGATAAAGTGAGAAAAGAACATGAAATTAAGGTATGAATTATAGATATCGATATTTATTTATATTTCTCCAGTTCTGCTCACTTACAGGACTTAGAGGTAATGAAGCTTCAGTTGCAATGAGTATGCCTAGTAGTTAGATCTTGATTTCTAAATACCATCCATCACTCCAGAGCTCCTTGGAGAAATAAATAGTTGATTCCAGGTAAAAAACAACAAAAACACAGCCTGGTGCTATACCAAAAAGTCAGGAAGTGCTCAAAGAATCATAGAGACATATCAAAAGGGCAGGAACTGGCCTGAAGGGGCTCCCGCAGGCCAAATTCATCACATGTCAAAGTCATATGTCATTTGACACAATGTCATTTGATATATGTCAATGTTATAAAAGATCTGTGTGAGAAGTGAGGGGTAGACATACCTGTTCTAAAATAAAGAGAAGTAAAGAAATCTAGCAACTAGATACAATATATAATGCTATAGAACCTGAATTTCTAAAATAATGGGGAAAAAAGATAAACATAGCTATAGAAAAAATAGAGAGAAAAATTAAAGATTTTTTTTCCATGTGGACTGTATGTTGGACAATACTATTATATATGTTAAATTTCTTGAGTATGATAATGGCACTGTGATGACTGGAGAGAATGTTTCTGTTCTTAGGTGAAATGGGTTGAAATATTTAGTTAAGAAGTATTATGATGTCTGAAATATTCAAGTCATCCAGGAAAAATAAAGATGGAAAGAGACAGATGAAAAAGGCAAGTATGACAAAACATTAACAATAGCGGAATCTAGTTGACATGTACATGGGTGCTCTTTGCACTACTCATTAAATTGTCTGTAGATTTGACATATTTCAAAATTTTAAAGTTAGGGGGAAAAAACCTCAACTCTTCATGTTGGTAAGTGTTTTATTTCAGCTCAATTAAAAAACAGTATGTACCAGCACCCTTCACAAATCTAAGTAGATTTTTTAAATTTCTCCTTAATTGGCTAACATTGTTTTTATCAACTCTCCAGATTATTTCTGGCTAAATTGCAGAGAAGAGTCACCTAAAAGAAAAATGGCATCTGTGATTAAAAAGAAAAATCATCTGTTAAAATATTAGTTTATTTCATGTATTTGTTGTGCCCAGCAAGTTATGTCACTTAGTTATTTTTAATCTCAGTTAGAGAAATTTAAATTTATTTTAGAAGGATAAGTGAAATCAACCCCAGCAGGGCATTTCTGTATCAGTTTTTATCTCTAGTCAATGTGCATCTTGTTCTGTTTAAATGTTCTTTCGAGTTTTTAGCATAAGAATAAAAGTCCCTTTAAAAATTAGATGGCAAGTTGAAAGATTGATAAATCTGTTACTCTTAAAATATACATGCTCATTTGGACATTCTTGACTTTTATTATGGGAATGGGTGAGGGAAGGAAGAGTAGAGGGAAAATTATTTAAAAATGGCTTGCAGAAAACTCTCTCATTTAAAGAGTAAACTCTGTGAATGTTCATTGTGTGTTAAACATTTCCTTTTTCATGTTTCAGTTTTGCCACAGAGAAAAGTTGGAGCAAGGCATGTGATTGTTCAATCGCTCAGTCATATGTGACTCTTGGCGACTCCATTCTTCAAGAATATATCTCTATCCTTTGAGATTTCACATTTAAAGATGTGTCACCCAGAATGTCTCAAAAGGATACAGAAAATACAGGTGATCGAGCCAGCATTGGTTAGACACCCATACCTACATCTTACCGATGTATCAAAATCATCTCTATCTCAGCAAAAGTGAGCAACATCCTAATTGCCCTAGAATTTTTGCTGAGTTTCTTTATGATTCATTCTTGCCTTCATAGGATTTGCTGTTGTTCAGTCGCTAAGTCATACCAACTCTTTGTGAGACCAAGGACTGTAGCATGCCAGGCTCCTCCCTCCTCCACTGTGGCCAAGAGTTTGCTCAAATTCATGTCCATTGAGTCGGTGATGCAATCTAACCATCTTATCCTCTACCACCTCCTTCTCCTTTTGCCTTCAATCTTTCCCAACATCAGGGTCTTTTCCAAAAATTTGGCTCTTTGCATCCAGTCGCCAAAGTATCAGAGCTTCAGCTTCAGCATCCGTCCTTCCAATGAATATTCAGGATTGATTTCTCTAGGATTGACTGGTTTGAGCTCCTTGAATTCAAGGGACTCTCAAGAGCCTTCTCCAGCACTACAAAGTGAAAGTACCAGATTCTTTGCTGCTCAGACTTCTTTATGGTGCACAGCATGTAATTTAGAAGGGAAAATTAATCCCTTCCTCAGTTAGATATTTAACTAAATGGAATTTTCTCATTAAGATTTTTAATACTAAGATTCTCCCAAGTTTAGAAGAGGAGGCAGAAGTGGAGCTACAAAGAAACCTACAAAGTCTTCACTGTGAGTGCCTGCTCCTTGCAGTGTCGACCACACCACTGGCACCATTTAGAAGTTTGTGAGAAATGCAGGGTTTCAGGCTCCACTTCAGAATATTTCTATCAGAATCTACATTTTAACAAGATCTCCAAGTGATTAAATCTGAGAAGTACTTTACTGAAAGAAGTGGCTCTCTGCATTAGCTACTGATCCATAGAGTCCCCAAGGGAAACAAAACTGCTGATGCCTCCTCCAGTGGGTTAAATTGTGTCCCCTCAGAAGATATGCTGAGCTCCTAATCCCTACTACCTGTGAATGTGACCTAATTTGAAATACAGTCTTTGTAGATGTCATCCAGTTAAGGTGAGATTGTATTGGGTTAAAGGAGGTCCTAAATTCTGCTCTATAAGAGAAACGAGAGGGAGATTTGGATACAGAGCACAGAGGAAATACTGGAAAGAAAGCCATGTGACAGCAGAGGCACAGACCAGAATGATTCAACTACAAGCTGAAGAATGCCAAAGCTCACTGGCAGCCATCAGAATCTAAGGAGAAACAAGGAAAATCTTCCCCTAGATCCTCAAGGGAGAGCATGGCCTTGCCCATAGTTTGATTTCAGACTACTGTGAGAGAATACCTTTCTATTGCTTAAGTCAACAGGCTTCAAGTAATTTATTTCAGCAGCCCTAAGAAATTAATATGCCTGCATCTCACCTCCAGAAATTCTGATTTATTTTAGGATATATCCTAGGCATTAGGATTTTAAAAAGCTCTGTGATTCTAACATGCAATCAAGATTGAGACTCACTATTCTGAATGTCCAGAGCAGATAAGAAAGCTAACTAACTCTAAGAAATAGAGGAATTAGAAAGTGATTTTTAAAAGTTTTAACTTAGTGAAGTTGAAAGATAAGTGGTCCCAACTATTTGTATTTCTCAAAATTATGCTGAAAATAGTATGCATATACATGATATATAAAATTTATACACAATAATATTCACTGTTTGCTGTGCTTTGAAGACTAATAAAGTATTTTAGTAGAAAATTTAGTTCAATGAAATCAGATTGGCTTATTTCATTACACCTGCAAGATAATTTTTTTATTCTTACCAGATCAGGCACCATCATCCATCTGCTAGCAGGATAGTGTTTTGGAAAAACAAAATAATGTGTTATATTCTGACCTTGCAAAGTTAACCTTCAGAAGTGACAGCAAATATCCTATTCAAGAGTTCTTATCTTTTCCTCATTTGTAAAATTTAACTTAAACTGAGAATTTAGCTATAAACATACTCAAGTATAACTATTTATTATTTAGAGGAACTTTATAGGAATACTGAAGAGAAACCATTAAATGTGTTATAAACAACACATTATTATTAGAAGAGAAATAATTTTGAACAGTTAACACTTTTCACACCATATAGTTGTGAGTTATTAGCCTATGTACTAAAAAGCACAGAAAAATAAGGCTGCAACTCCCTTCTACCAAAACTTCTGAATATTTGGCAGTGAATTTAATTATGCATATGTCATATTCAGGTGACGTCCACACAGACATATGAAGCTTCTACTCAATGACTTGAATCAAGTATGAAAGTGAAGTGTTAGTTGCTCAGTATGTTTGACTCTTTGCAACCCCGCAGACTGCAGCTCGCCAGACTCCTCTGTCTATGGAATTCTCCAGGCAAGAATACTGGAGTAGGCAGTCATTCCCTTCTCAGGGGATCTTCCAAACCCTGGGATCAAACCCAGTTCTCCCACACTGCAGGCAGATTCTTTACTGTCTGAGCCACCAGGCGGCCTGTATAAAACTATAGGAAAATATCTGAAAAGATTGTTATATATTAGATAGTAAAATTAATGAGTGGATTCTTAAAAATTCATACTTCATTATCTTACTCATATTTCTAGTTTTTGTCACAAGGAATAAGCATTTTTAATTTTAAAATAGTTGCTTCTAATTTTTAATAAAAGGTCTAAAGTGACTTTCAGTGAAACAAAAAAGGCTAAAACACATTTGAAACCTAGGAAATAATATCATCACTGGTCCTGCTTGTAGCTACTAAGCGACTAGTCTTATGAAAGTCTTGTCTTGACCAGAGCTCCCAAGAGAATAAACATGGAGATGGAGACTCAGTAATAATAATCTTGTTTAACATGAAGATTAAATCTGAGGTGAATAGATCTTACAAAAAGAATATGAGAAGATAAATATTCACAATGAGTTTCTAAGTCATGCCAAAATCTCTGACTACAATAAGCTGATAGTTAGCCATAGGTGTTAAAGACTAAGAAAAAAATGCACCAAAGGGTGATTCACTCCCATCCCAAGATAACCTACATGAGCTATAGCTATAGATTACCTTCTGAAGTTTCCTAAAGAAAAGTCAAAGAAAATCATGGTAAGTCAGTAAATCAATGCATTTAAACTCTGCCATTGTGACTCAGTAGAGAGAAAAAGACATAGAAGAACAATACCTGTATTGTATATTGGTAGCTGAGACAGAGAAGGAAGTTAAAATTCAATGGAGCCCCTGATCATGCAAGGCAATGTAATAGCAACTTGGCATATGAAAGCTCATTCAGTTATTGCAACTACCATATGAAATAAATAAGCTCAGAGAATCTTGGTTCACCCATGATCACAAACTTAAGTGCCAGAGCCACATCTTAAAAGCACACTTTCTGATTTCTAGTTCAGAATAGTCTTGACTTTTAAGTTCAGAATGTAGTAAATAGAAGAACATACCTGTATTGTATATTGGTAGCTGAGACAGAGAAGGAAGTTAAAATTCAATGGAGCCCCTGATCATGCAAGGCAATGTAATAGCAACTTGGCATATGAAAGCTCATTCAGTTATTGCAACTACCATATGAAATAAATAAGCTCAGAGAATCTTGGTTCACCCATGATCACAAACTTAAGTGCCAGAGCCACATCTTAAAAGCACACTTTCTGATTTCTAGTTCAGAATAGTCTTGACTTTTAAGTTCAGAATGTAGTAATGTGCATGAAGGATGAAGATTTCCACAGGGCTCTGTTTAAAGTTAGGCTTAACAGAAACCACTGAACTGAAAAGAAAAAAAAATAAGTTGAGGAAAAAACAAGTTAAAATGGGAATGGAACAATGAATAAACAGTTAAAAGAATGGGGTAAAAAAAAAAGGCAAATTAAAAAAGAGAGCGATGACTAAGTTTTGGAAGGCAGTAAGTTAGTTATGTGTGCTTCCCTGGTTTGGCTCAGATAGTAAAAAAATCTGCCTGCAATGCAGGAAACCTGAGTTCAATTCCTAGGTCTGGAATACCCCTGGAGAGGGGAATAGCAATCCTTTTCAGTATTCTTGCCTGGAGAATTCCATGGACAGAAGAGCCTGGTGGGCTACAGTCCATGGGTTCACAAAGTTGGACACAACTGAGTGACTAACACTACACTTTCAAAGTTATGTAAATGATGATGTATCAAGTCAATACACTGTAGAAAAGTGAAAAACAATAGAGGGTCTATTGTTAGTGTATGCTAAATGTATTAACGACAAATAATTGTGGTTTTTTTGAAGTCTCACATTTCCAAATACTACATTATATTAATAGTGACTGCTGTAAGCAGGGCAGAGGAATCCACAGCCTAAAATGGATGAGGAAGAGTATACAATTGAGGGCAACTCCATTTACACCATAGAACTCTAGGCATGGATAGAATTTGATCTTACCACATACCAGGACCAGAAAGAGATACAAGGGTAACACACACATCTAACACCATACTCATGGTAGAAAAAATTGAAAGCATTTCTAAGATCAAGAATCAGACAAGGACATTTACTCATTGCCATTTCTATTCAAAATTGTATTGGAGATCTTAATCAAGACAATTTAGAGAATAAAAAGAAATAAGGACCATCAAGATTGGAAAGAAAAAAGCAAGCATTTTCTATTTGCAGATGACATGATCTTGTATGTAGAAAACCCTAAAGAGCTCACCAAAAAATAATTAAAGCTAATAAGCAAATTCACCAAGGTTGCTGGATACAAGATCTATAGGCACATAGTTGTGTTTCTAAGCACTAGTAATAAACAATCCAAAACTGAAATTAAGAATATAGTTTCATTTAAATTAGCATAAATAAGTATAAAATACTTAGAAAAACAAGACAAATGTGATACATGTACCCTGAAAATTATGCAACCTCATTGAAAAAAAGGAGATAAAAATAAGTGGAAAGACAATCAGTGTTTATGACTTGGAAAGCTTAATTTTGCTTAAATAGAAATAGTCCCCAAATTTATCTACAGGTTGAATAAGAACCTTATCAAAATGCAAGCTGCCATTTTGTCAGAGATTGACAAGATGAACTTTAAACTCATATGGAAATACAAGGTATCTAGGACCGCCAAAACAAACTTGATCAAGTAGTCCTAAGATCTAGAATCAGACAAGGATATCTACTCACTGCCATTTTTACTCAACATTGTATTGGAGATCCTAGGCTGAAAATTTGGGGAATAAAAAGATATAAGACACAACCAGTTAGGAAAGAAAACAGCAAGCATTTTTTTTAAGCAACCTTGAAAACGAATAAAGTTAAATTAGAATCACCACCTCCTCATTTTGAAAGTTACTACAAAGCTAAAGCAATCAAGACTATGTGTTGCTGGTATACAGACACATTTAAGTCAGTAGAATAGAATTAAAACTCTAGAAATAAACCCATATACCTAAGGTCAGTTAATTTTTGACAAGAGCATCAAGACAATTTAAGGAGGCAAGAATTAGTCTTTTCAACAAAAAGGTGGGATAACTGGATATCCACACACAGAACAAAGTTAGAATGATACATCACATCAGATATAAAAATTAACTCAAAATGGATCAAATGTAAGGTCTAAAACTATAAAATTCCTCGAAAAAATATTTTCCTAAATATGGTACCAAAAGTACAGAAACAAAAGGAAAAAAAAAGACATCACCAAAATTCAAAGATTTTGCTTCAAAAAACACCATCAGTTCAGTTCAGTCACTCAGTCGTGTCCGACTTTTTGTGACCCCATGAATCGCAGCACGCCAGGCCTCCCTGTGCATCACCAACTCTTGGAGTTCACTCAGACTCACATCCATCGAGTCTGTGATGCCATCCAGCCATCTCATCCTCTGTCATCCCCTTCTCCTCCTGCTCCCAATCCCTCCCAGCATCAGTCTTTCCAATGAGTCAACCCTTTGCATGAGGTGGCCGAAGTACTGGAGTTTCAGCTTTAGCATCATTCCTTCCAAAGAAATCCCAGGGCTGATCTCCTTCAGAATGGACTGGTTGGATCTCCTTGCAGTCCAAGGGACTCTCAAGAGTCTTCTCCAACACCACACTTCAAAAGCATCAATTCTCTGGCACTCAGCCTTCTTCACAGTCCAACTCTCACGTCCATACATGACCACTGGAAAAACCATAGCCTTGACTAGACGGACCTTAGTCGGCAATATTGCTGCTTTTGAATATGCTGTCTAGGTTGGTCAAAACTTTCCTTCCAAGGAGTAAGCGTCTTTTAATCTCATGGCTGCAGTTACCATCTGCAGTGATTTTGGAGCCCCCCCAAAATAAAGTCTGACATTGTTTCCACTGTTTCCCCATCTATTTCCCATGAAGTGATGGGACTGGATGCCATGATCTTCGTTTTCTGAATGTTGAGCTTTAAGCCAACTTTTTCACTCTCCACTTTCACTTTCATCAAGAAGCTTTTTAGTTCCTCTTCACTTTCTGCCATAAGGGTGGTGTCATCTGCATGTCTGAGGCTATTGATATTTCTCCCGGCAATCTTGATTCAGCTTGTGGTTCTTCCAGTCCAGTGTTTCTCATGATGTACTCTGCATATAAGTTAAATAAGCAGGGTGACAATATACAGCCTTGACGTACTCCTTTTCCTATTTGAAACCAGTCTGTTGTTCCATGTCCAGTTCTAACTGTTGCTTCCTGAAAAACACCATCAGGAAAATGAAAAGATACACAAAATGGGAAAATTTTTATATAAATTTTATATATGATAAAGAACTTATGTCTAAAATATAAAAAAGAATTCTTAAAACTCAGTAATAAAAAGGCAATTAACCTAATTTTAAAATGAGCAAGTTTTGAACAAATATTTCTCCAAAGAAGATATAAAAGTGGCTAATAAACTCATAAGATATTCTGCTAATCAGAACCATGAGGCAGCTATAATCTAAACGATTGAAAATAAGAAATGTCAGTGAGATTATGGAGAATTGGAGTCTTCAAATGTTAGAGATGAGAAGGTAAAATGGTGCAACCATTTTGAAAAAACTGTCTGGCAATTCCTCAAAATAAACATAGAGTTACCATGTGACCTAGCAATTCTTTCCTAGATATGTTGCATACTCAAAGGAACTGAAAATATACAATATATTCATGAAAGAACTTGTACACAGATATTCATAGCAGTGTTATTCATAAAAGTTGAAAAGTGGAAAGAATATCAGCCAACTGACAAAACGGATAAACAACATGTGGTATATCTATATGTCGTTGAGTCATTAAGTTGTGTCGAACTCTTTGAGGCCCCATGAACTGCAGCATGCCAGTCTTCCCTGTCCATCACCATCTCCCTGAGTTTTCTCAAACTCATGTCCATTGAGTCAGACGCCATCCAACCAGGGTTATTTTGTTGAGGTTTGAAGACAGATGATAAAAATGTTCTAAAATTAGACAGTGATGATGGCTGTACACTTTTGTGAGTATACTGAGAACATTTCATTGAGTGAATTTCATGGTATAATGTGAATTATATCTCAGCAAAGCTATTAAAAAAAAAAAAACGTTAACAAGGAACTGATAATGAGCCAGAAAAAGAAAATGCAACAATAAAAAATGCTGAATGAGATGCACAGTTAAACTGCAAAATGTAGAACTGAAGATCAAAACATACTCTCCTCTTCTGATTACTCCCTCTATGAAATACTTGATCACAAGTCTCATTAGACTGAAAATGGGGGGTTGTTTTATGGAGATTAAATGGCCTCAGAGAAAAGTAAACTCTTGGGAATGAGGATACATAATAACACCTCTTCATTCAATTGTAAACTAAAAGCTCCCAAGGAACAAAGCCCATACATGTGTACATTGCTTCCAAAAACTGAGGGTCAAAAAACATTTGAGGAACATTTTTAACATGAGAGTTAAAATGCCAAGATGAAGACAATAGATGAGAACAAAAGCAATACAAAACAAAACTCTATAATTTATAAAACAAGGGCAAAGTGCTGTTTTAAAAATGAACAAATAGGAGCTCTTAAAGAAAACATTGTAAAAAATTCAATAAAAAGATTTAAAAAATAAAACTGAGGAAATCACCCATAAATAAGAACAAAAACACAGAGCTTTGTTATAGGTCATCTTCCCAATGAGACAATAAACTGAAATTTGTAAGCAGAGTGTGGACTAAGGAGAACTTTTAGGACAAACTCCTTTAAGGAGTGAAAGAAGCAGGACTAGGCAGAGAGAGGAGTTGTTAAAAATGGGTCCAGAATCAGGTAGCTTTCCTTAGATTTATTATTTACCCCTGTGTTTTCCCTTCTTCCCTGATTGCATCAAATATCCTATATGTGCATTGGTCTTTGATTTACCCTTTCTGTGTCACTCTACTGTAATTATAACTCTTTGGTCTAACATTGCATCTGCTACACACACACACACACACACACACACAGACTCCCCTGAAACATGGACTGACCCAACCAGAAATCCAGTTAAGTCTAGGTTTCCTTCAAGTCCTCATAAAATAAGTGCTAGAATTTGAGTACTTCTAACTTAATATTTAGGAGTAGTCCTCCCTGTTAAAAATATCTTCTCATTTTTTGCAAATACACAGTGCAATTTTCATATTTAATATCTTTATTGGTTCAAATACAAGGTTGAAGGGAAGAGTAACAGAGGACGTTTCCTGTCTGTCATCAGCTTTGGCTCATCCTACTTAATTAAGACTGTCTGAAAGTGAAAGTCTTTGTCGCTCACTCATGTCCAACTCTTTGTGACTCCATGGACTATAGCCCACCAGGTTCCTCATCCATAGAATTTTCCAGGCAAGTGTACTGGAGTTGGTTGCCATTTCCTTCTCCAGGGGTCTTTCTGACCCAAGGGTCAAACCCGGGTCTCCCACACTGCAGCAGAC
Organism: Aepyceros melampus; assembly: GCA_006408695.1. Classification (NCBI taxonomy): domain Eukaryota; kingdom Metazoa; phylum Chordata; class Mammalia; order Artiodactyla; family Bovidae; genus Aepyceros; species Aepyceros melampus. The sequence continues at coordinate 53,092 of SJXQ01001038.1, forward strand.
TCTTTACTGTCTGTCACTAAACTAGAGTGAGAGGAAATATGACAACTCAAGGATACTTGAAGAAATCTTATGCTGTTTAAAACTAAAAGAAAGGAAAAGAATAAGAAAAGAAAGTAATTAACCTTGCTTGGTATTAGCTAACAGAAAGACAGACTGTGAAATGCTTTTGCTGCCGCGATAAATCATTACTGTTCAGTATATCAACTTGGATTTAGCTCAGAGACACTGTTGTAACAGTAAACATAGATGGAAACATACTAAGAACTCTTGGAATCTGTCTAAAACACCTACATTAATCTTATATCATCTCCCTGGAGTTGCTGGAACCATCTGGGTAAAATCCATGGGGCATTTTTTTCATGAAAAAAATCTATGGCTCTGTATTTACTTACCAGGGATGAAAGAATTGTCTTAGCAATTGAGAGACGTCTTTTGACTTATATACAGCTAAAGAATCCAGCTTCCTTGGGGTCTGAAAGCATTTCAATCATTTTATTTCAGCAGTTTATATCCCATGCTCTTTCCACTTTCTGCTATGGTTGGCTCCAGGAGTAGGTCAAGGGCTTCCCTCATAGCTAAGTCAGTGAAGGGTCTGCCTGCAATGCAGCAGACCCAGGTTCAATTCCTGGGTCAGGAAGATCCCCGGAGAATGAAATGGCAACCCAGTCCAGTATTCTTGCCTGGAGAATCCCATGGACAGAAGAGCTGGCAGGCTAAAGTCTATGGGGTCACAAGAGTCAGACATAACAGAGTGACTAAGCGCACACACACTCAGAAGTAGGTCTGAAATGGGTAGGAAGCCATTTCTACAATGCCAAGATTAGAGAGAAAAATAGCTTCAAAATCTACAGGGAAAAAAGTCATCCTCATAAGATTTCCAGGCTGATGCATTTTATATAGAGAGTAAGGCTGTGGCTGTGCATACTAAATGCTTTATTTACACATACACAGAGCAGCCAGAAATATAAAGCAAAGTTAAGTTTTAGTAGCAGTTGGCCAAAAGGATCAACAAAAAGATGTTGACATATTTGATGTAATGATTTACAGTAACAAAGCTAATCATGATCAGAAATATCTAGTTGGTCCTCCACACATATTTTTGAACTCAGAATAACTGAGTTTTACACATCTGTGTCCTACATTCTTGTCTCATAAAGAAATGTTCAAACAAAGTGTTACAAAAAAAACAAGAGCCAGCTTATGCAATCGGGGTTCAAATATACTTGCATCTAAGCCCAGGAGCTCAAATATTTTAGGATTTATGACTGAGGAGACTTTATTCACTTAAAAGTAAAATTAAGAACTAGAAAATCTGAAGCAGTCAACTAAAGAGTTTTGTCATTTTGTCCTTAACACTGCTCTGTTCAGAAATTTATCAGAGTTATAAAACTTTAGGGGAGAAATCAGATGTAACACAGTCCACTTCTGTTCTTGTCTTTGATTATGCACCCATAAAATCATTAAATCAATTCCATCCTATACAAGTGGATAGAACATAGTGTCTACTGCTGCTAATAAGCTCTGATATTAACCCAGTCTTAGACCATGGAAAATTATTTTCTTTAACCAAAAGCTACATTCTCCTATTATATTTACCTAGAAATAGTGTGGTAATTAATCTTATGGGCTTTGGAGTTACATAGATCTTTTTTAAAAATCCTTAATTCTACCACCATTAACTATATCATCATAGGCAAGTTAGCTAATGTCTCAGAAGTTTGTTATGAAAATAGATAATATAATATGCTGAAAGTATCTTATACAGTATCCAGCTAATAGTAGGTGCTTGATTAATTGTATTGATTATTACTACTGAAAGTAGAAAAGTATAGTGGGATTAAGGCAATTTGCTGCACATATAGTCATTTAAGATAACAAAGCATTTTGGAAGTTAGATCCTCCATGTGCGTCTTTTAAATGTGATATAGCTCTCATGCATATTTGGAATGCAAATTATTTTATTCTCTATGTCTTCTTCAGGCCCCCTGGTCATATTTAGCAAATGGACATACTGTTGTGGGAGATGGGAAAGGAGAGAACTAGAATATTTTTAGTCAAAAAGGCCATCGTTTACTACAGAGGAAAAATAAGAATACAAATGTTGGGGTAAGAGAAACAAGGGAAGCCTGCATGGTATGAGTTGAGAGGCAGTTTTGACAAGGGAGTATGAATTTTGGGATGGAAGAGTCTTAGAAGCAGCCCTGGAATGTAAGTGGGGAACAGCAAGATGAATAGGGGAGAGAATTTCAAGAAAAATTAAGTCTTGAGAAGTTCTTCTTGAGAAAAATAGCTTTTTTAGTGTTACATCAGTGCCATGGACTGATTATAGAGATGTTCTTCAAGAGAAGTTAGTAAAGATGGGAACCACTTGTATTACTTTTAGTTGCAGGACTGTGTTTCTTCTCCTGTGACACTGTGACGAATGTGGCCACATGGACCCTGGAATATATCTGGGTTACACACAAAGTCTTACATTTAAATATGCATTGAATGCTTACTGGGTTTCACAAAGTTAAGACAGAAATGGAACTTCTGAGACCACTTGGGTGAGCTGATAGCACAGATACACAGTTCCTGGTTGAGCAAGAGTACTCCTTTGTCTAAACTTCCCTTGTCATCTATGCACTGCTGGTTGGTATCTAGTTTGTGATGCTGGGGAGATGGGGGTGGGAGTGGTACTGATGTGAATTTGAAGTTGAGATCTGGGAATTTTTAGGAGAAAAAATCCTTAGGAAATATCACACTTTATATTTTAATTATTTAAAATAAAGTAGCTAATAAACATAAGTGAAGTGAAAGTCGTTCAGTTGTGTGTGACTCTTTGTGACCCCATGGACTGGAGTCCATGGACTTCTCCAGGCCAGAATCCTGGAGTGGGCAGCCTTTTCCTTCTCCAGGGGATCTTCCCAACCCAGGGATCAACCCAGGTCTCCCGCATTGCAGGCGGATTCTTTACTGGCTGAGCTATCAGGGAAACCCTAATAAGCATAAAAAGAAAACTAAATAATTCCAGTAATAACTAACAACATATTCTAGATACTAGGAATAATAATTGCATATTAATTGTATGTTAATTATGATAACAGCACTGTTTCAATAAATAGTACTCAGTAGCAACTTAATAAATAAAAATGCTTTGAGAGGATATATAACTTATCCAATGTCACGAAGCTAATACATTGCAAACCTAGTTTTAAAACTCAGTCAGGCTTTGTTTCTAAAGTGTTTAACAATCATCATGCTATGTTATGAAAAAATAATAGTAATAATAATAATGAATTTTCTCTAAATTGTGTTTATAGTGTGTGTTTAATAGAAAGAAACTGTAAAGTAAAAAAATACAAAGAGAAAAATAAAAATCATTTGTCCTCCTACTCCCAGACATAACTACTGATAATATTTTGAAATATTTTCCTTCAGTCCTATTTCTTTTCTTCTTTGTATCTTCTTAACTTAATTTTAATTATTCTGTTTTGGTTCTGTCTAAGTTTATTTTCAATCAGATAGAACAAGTCCCAGTATTTAAAAACCAAGAGACACTACCTTGTTATTTTTCCAAATTACAGAGCCTTCAGTCTCCTGTTCTGCCTTTTCTCTAAATCAGCCTGTCTCTTCTCTGACCTCCTTGAAATCACAAACCTCTGAATTATTCTCGCCTTCTCTATGCCTGAGTTGCCTGCTACAATAACTAGAGGCTCTTCCTTTGAATACAACTAATGATTCAACAACCTGACTTTTTAATAAAGCTAGATCCATAGACCCCACATTCAAAATGACATACCACAAAATAGTTACAAGTTAATCTGAATGAACTTATTTACAATTACAATAAACCACAAATCCAAACTGATAGGATAGATAATGATCATGATTTTTCAGGCAATGGTTTAAGAATTAGGTGGATTTGAATTTTGATCCTATCCCTACTGCCTTCTACCTGTGAAATTTACTTCTCTAAGCCTTACATTTCATCACTGGGAAAATGAGAGTAACCAAAAAATAGAGATAAATGTTCAGGTCTGCTTTGGGATTAAATTAAACAGGGTATGTAAAATACTTAGAAAAATCCGGGTTTAACAGACATTAATTAGTTCACTCACTTGTTAAAGAATTATATTGTTAATTAAATGTATCACACATTTTTTAAGAAAGTAATATGGTTTAATGATACAAAGAATATATATGTCAGGATACACTGAAGTATTATGAAGAATAATAATGTATTACTACATTTTAAAAATAACTTTAATTTTTCTTAGTAAAAGCAATTAAGCATATGTAAAACTATAGAATGAACTGGGCACTTTCCAGATTCATGGTAGTTGAATATCATTAATGGCTAATTTAATATTTCATGCTTTACTTACAAAACAATTTTCATAAGGGCAAAAAACATCTACTGTCAAATATAGCTTTGAACCACATAATCTTAGTTAATCACAGTTAATTTGTCCTAACTCTTCCCATAATGATGTGCCTCTAGCTATATATCAGCTCTTTTCCCAATTATAGTGGAAAAAAAAAGAAAGAAAGAAAGTGAAGTGACAGGTTCATAAAATTCTACCCAGTAAGACAAAATAAGATGCAAGACCTGCAGCCATAGAAGATAAGAATGAAGTAGTAAATAAATACAAACATCCAGGTTATTTTTTAAAAGGAGAGGTTTGGGAAGATCTTTCAAAAAGTGACACATTCTTCTTGTTATGCACAATGACCAAAGATTGGAAATCTGAAAAAAACAAGGTGTCATAGTGGTTGTAGGAGTTGCAGGGGTGGAGAGAAATGAATAGGCAGACACAAAGATTTTTAGGACTGTGAAAATACTGTATGGTGTACAATGGTGACTATGTATCATTATGTATTCATCCAAGCCCATGGAACATGCAATGCCAAAAGTGCTCACTGAGTCGATCAGTTATGTCCAACACTTTTGTGACTCAATGGACTTTCCGTGGGATTTCCCAGGCAAGAATACTTGAGTAGGTTGTCATTTTCTTCTCCAGAGGACCTTCCCAACCCAGGGATCAAACCTGCATTTACTGTATTTCATGATTCCTGTGTACCAGACAAACTGTTTACCACTGAGTCACCTGGGATTATGATGTCAATATAAGTCATCAACTATAATGAAAGTACCCCTCTAGTGGAAGTTGATGATAAAGGGAGAGGCTATTCATGCATGGGAGGCTAGGCAAAAAGGTTGTCTGAAGAGGTCTTACAAATAGCTGAGAAAAGAAGACAAGTGAAAGGCAAAGGAGAAAAGGAAAGATATATCCATCTGAATGCAGAGTTCCAAAGAATATCAAGGAGAGATAAGAAAGCCTTCCTAAGTGAACCATGCAAAGAAATAGAAACAATAGACTGGGAAAAATTAAAGATCTCTTCTAGAGATACCAAGGGAACATTTCCTGCAAAGGTGAACAAAATTAATGACAGAAATGAATGGTATGGACCTAATTGAAGCCGCAGATATTAAGAAGAGTTGTCAAGAGTGCACAGAAAAACCACACAAAAAAGTTATTAATGACCCAGGTAACCATGATGGTGTGCTCATTCACCTAGAGCCAGACATCCTGGAATGTGAAGTCAAGTGGGTGTTAGGAAGCATCACTATGAACAAAGTTAGGGAAGGTGATGGAATTCCAGCTGAGCTAATTCAAAGGCTAAAAGATGATGCTGTCAAAGTGCTGTATGCAATATGCCAGCATATTTGGCAAACCTAGCAGTGGCCACAAGACTGGAAAAGGTCAGTTTTCCTTCCAATCCCAAAGAAAGGAAATGCAAAAAAATTTTCAAGCTGCTGAACTCATCTCAGTTCAGTTCAGTTCAGTCGCTCAGTCATGTCTGACTCTTTGTGACCCCATGAATCGCAGCACGCCAGGCCTTCCTGTCCATCACCATCTCCTGGAGTTCACTCAGACNGATGGCAGGCGCACTGGCGGGCGCACTGGCAGGCACGCTGGCTGGCACCCGACTGGCAGGGGCACTGGTGGGCACGCTGGCTGTCACCCGACTGGCAGGCGCACTGGCGGGCACACTGTCTGGCAGGCCGGATGGCAGTCGCACTGACGGGCGCACTGGCTGGCACGCCAGCTGGCAGGCACACTGGCTGACACACTGGCTGGCACACCGGCTGGCAGGTGCCCTGGAGGGTAAACTCGCTGGCATGCTGGATTGCAGGCGCACTGACGGGCACACTGGCTGGCACGTCGCCGGCAGGCGCACTGGTGGTCATGCTGGCGGGCAAGCTGGCTGTCACGCCAGCTGGCAAGCGAACTGGTAGGCACGCTGCCTGCCACGCCGTCTGGCAGGCACGCTGGCAGGCACAGTGGCGGGCACGCTGACTGGCACCCCAACTGGCAGGTGCACTGGCAGGCACACTGCCTGGCACGCCAGATGGCAGGCGCACTGGCGGGCGCAATGGCGGGCACGCTGCTGGCACCCGACTGGCAGGCATACTGGCCGGTACACTACCTGCACGCCGGATCACAGGCGCACTGGCGGGTGCACTGGCGGGCACGCTGGCTGGCACCCGACGGGCAGGCGCACTGGTGGGCACACTGCCTGGCTCGCCAGGTGGCATGTGCACTGGTGGGCACACTGGCTGGCACGCTGGCTGGCACCCGACTGGCAGGCGCACTGGCGGGCACACTGC